>JAAWXA010000040.1:4230200-4267440 GCA_038090715.1 Florisuga fusca | reverse complement strand
CCCTCCCATCCATCCATCCATCCATCCATCTGTCCTTCTGGCTCTCCATCCATCACCGCCCGCCCGCCCACCTCTCTCGCATCCCGCCAGCTGCCTCCTGGGGCTTCCCGGGAAGGAGAGCCCGACTGTCACTTGTCCCGCAGCTGGGGTGGACAGAGAGGACTTAATGAAAGGCCCCGGAGGCAGGCAGGGGAAGGAGAGGGCAATCCAAGTACGAGCGGCCTCTCCGGGCTCAAGCCGGGCTGATGCCCACTGCGAAGGGGCCGAGGCACCGAAACTCCTCGCCCCAGCTCCCCGCGCACAGCCGGACCACTAGGGCAGGCTTGGGTACCAACCAACCCCCCCCAAAGCTGCGAATCTGGACCACCACCAGGCCAGCCGGGTGCCAGGGAGACCGGTGAGGAAGCTGTCACTGCCCCCTGACCTAAACCTGTCCCTTTCAGAAGGCTGAAGGACAAAGACACGCGTGATGTCTGCAGGGATCCGTGGCCCAGACACGCACTCCCTCACTGCTCCGTGGCACTTTTGGCCCCCAGAAGACACAGCTGTGGAACCAGAAAGTGTTCCTACTGCATCAGAAAGAACAGTGACCAGGGTGGTCACAAGCACCTGAAGCTATTTTACACTTATTGAAATTAACACCAGTGTGCTGAAGATTTGAGCACTGCCTCTGCCTTTCCATGGCCATTTCCCCCTTTTTGGCTTTGAATCTCTCAGCTTCAGGTCAAAGATGCCAGACTGAAGTTCCTTATTGCAGCTGATTAAGGGGAACAGAATCTGGCAGATTAAGGCATATGGGGTTTTTCTGATGCTGTTGTGCATAAGGAAATACTCAAAACACCCAGAGGTCTGTGATTTCCCACTCAGAACAGAGCTAGATGTATTTTAATTATAGACAAACCTTTGCTGAGCCAGTTTCGTGCTCCAGCCACAGCCATTCCTCACTTGTTAGCCTCACTCTCTAAAATGATCAAGTCGGTTATTTGAGGTATGTATAAAATGGGTTCACTCCTGGAAAATTTACAGATCTGGGAGTTACTTTAGCCATATGGCAGGCAGGATTCTCAAGTTCTCCTGTCCTGAAATTTGCTCTCATTTTCTTATCCCAGGAAGAATTTTACCTGAATAAGAACTACAGAGCAGAACAAAATATTTATCTGCTGATAATATATTTTTTCCTACTGATTTCCACCCCCATCTTTTCAGAAGGACACCCTGGAGAGCTGGCATAGTTTTCTAACTGAAATATTTAAAGGAAAATGTGTTTTTTTCCAGGAAATTAAAATTTTTGTGAGGGATATCTGTTTCCAATAACAGAGTTTCTTAAAAAAAAAAAAAAAACAAACAACAACAAAACGAAACAAAAAAAAAACCCACCCAAACAACTACCAAGCAACCTCAAACAAAAGAGAGCATGAAGCATTTTTTCAGTTTTTAGGAAACGACAAAAGAATTACCCCCATCTGAAATACTTTGTTTACAGATTTCCAATCACCTCAGAAAAATCCAAAACAAACAAAGGAAAAAAACCCTTGAGAAAAATAAAACAGCCCAGACATACAAATCATTTCCCTATTGCAGTTAGGTTCAAGTCTTTCAAATAAAAGGCTGCAGGCCCAACAAACCCATATGAAGTCTGTGCATTGCTAGGAAACAATGAAAGGCCCTGCCCAGTCCTTCAGTTCCAACTTCCCAATTGTGCATCTGAAAACACAGTACCACGACCCAGGCTTGCTTCTAAAATCCCCCAGAATATGTACACATGGAGCCCAGTGGAAGGATATGGCTCACTTTCTGCAGGACTTAGCTACTTATGATAAGGACGTACAACATCAGCCAAACAGGAACCACCTATCTCTGCACAAGAAAATAAACTGTCCCAGAAGATACTTTATTCTTTAAAGAACCTTTTAAGTTCCACAACTTTTCTTTCATTTGCTGCACCACTGATACTAACAAGCACTAGCCTAGTAGATGTTATCTGTGAGAGTGCTTATACGATGCGGGACTTGCTTTCTAGGTGTTGGACTGCACACAGCTATTTCCTGAAGATCAGGAGAGAGCCTTCAGAATACCCTTCATCTAGAAGTGTGGCAAGCTAGAAGGAACAAAGGCCTTTGGTCAGTCAAGGCTCTTTTCTGCAATGGTAGCACATGGAGCTATTATCAAAGTTCATTTTTATTTCCAAGATTTTATTTCCAGTATAGAGACAGGCATGTGCTGTTCCAGTGCCAATGGCTTCCCTCTCACCAGGAGCTCTTCATGGATATATAGCAGTTGAATTGATCACCAACAGCCATTCCTATTCCTCCCTTGCCCTTTGAGTTGTTTTTCTTTGTATGCTGCTTACCTTCCCTTTTAAATAATTTATGTTTCCCTCTCTGTCTCAAAAAATATGCCCTCGTGTTTCTCTGGTCTCACCAATTATTTTAAAAGCCAGCAGGAGTTGAACTCCAAACTCACAAGAAACCTAACTTCAACAAAAGTTTAAAAGCAAAACAACTTTTTTATTCCAGTCCCTCAAGACAGCTAAAGCTCAGCAAGAAAAATGGTCTCCTGATTTTCTCATCTCGTGGTTTATGAAAATACTGTGGATTGTAAACCCACTGCTCTGTGGAATGCATATCCCCACTTAGACTGGTCAGGCAACAGAGTGAGACATAACTGAAATGGCAACTAATTTCACATAGGTTATGTACCAGTTACACCAATTAATTATGCATATGATGGTGATACAAAAGTCCGTGAGAGCCAAGTTTTTATTTTACAAGATGTGATCACATTGATGCTATTAGATTCATTTGCATGTGGAAATTTTCAGAGGAAAAAGAGGAAAAAGATAAGGAAGAAAATAGGGAAAGAAGCTTAAAAGGAAAGGAAAAGAGAGGTGGGATGTAAGAGCCATAAATAATACAGCACAATTACAATTAAGAAAATTAAGAGGGGGAAGAATATGAATTAAGATCAGTTTACTGCATGCCTTGGATCACTCAAATGAAGGACAGAAATAATATCACTGTGGCAGATATGACTCAAATTTCTACTGTTGTTAAGTGAAGGTAGCTCCACTGAGACCTGAAAGAGGTACTGATTTATATTAGCAGAGAATGTTGCCTGTGGACTTTAACTCGACTCACAGATCCTTATCCTACCCCAGCAGCAAGAGATGTTTATCAGGTCATGCTGAAATAACCCAGACTAAAGGAAGTTTTACTTTCCTTGCAGTCTCCTCCTGCATGTAATTTCCCCATTAATGTTACGCAAACCAGTTTGATCTTCCAAACGACCCCCTCAGCACTTTTTCCCCTTGGCACTTATTTTATTTACCTGAATCCCCTAGGGCTGATCTTTTCCTGCAGATGGACCTGATTAATCTTCCCAACAGTGCCCTTAAGACAAAAGAAAGTAATATATGTACAGATGGGACTGGGGCACTCCAACATCCATCCAAATAAGTGACCAGTAATGTGACTAAAACTATCCCCTTGAGGTTATTGACTGACCACTGTCAAGTCATGCAAGGCTCAGTGTAAACAATAAATTTTATTTCCTAAGGTGGCACCCTAGGAAAAAAAAAAGATTGGTTTGAGGGTGAATATAATAAATTATTTCTGACATGAATAAATTATACAACTAGAAGGCAAATTGCCATCATAAATTTATCTGCCAAATTAATTTACCATGGGACTCTAGCATGACAATAGGTGCAATGCAATATGAGTGTAGACAGAGTAAACAGCGTTTCTGCAGTGTTGCCTTGTATCTTCTCCTGCATTCTCATGAAGCTGAAAGAACACCCACTATTCCCAAGCTAAAATGCTAGAGGGATTTCCAGTCCTAAGTTGTCTTTTTGTTTTTTGAGATCTAACTAATATGAATCTAAATTAATTCTTGCATTATTAGGGGTGGACAGTACAGTGTTTGCCAGTTTTATGCTCATTAAGAAAAATAGATTATCATCTTGAGTCTTTCCCTATAATATTCCTTTCCAAGGGGAACTAACTGATCTGTGTTCACTTCTAAAAGCAGGTTTTAAGCTGGCCACCTGCTTTCTATCCTCTTTCCTGAACAAGGTTACAATAGAATTGTGATTTTTTTTTTTTCCTTAATCAAAGAAAACAAAGGGATTTTGATTGTCTTTTCACTTAGGCATTAATTCTGCAGACCACTCAGCAACTTGATCCTGATCCAGCAATATGTAGTAGCAATGCTAGTAACATAGTAACTGTGAACTGTGTTTTAGAGGTGCTCGTGGGTACGTTTTCCCGGGCTGGTACCAGAATAAACCCACAAATATCAGTGGAGAGGAAAATCAAGATCACTCAGTCTCAAACTAATATTCTGTCTGTAAAATAAATTAGTTTGGATCACTGCTGTGGAAAAACACTTAGCAACTGCTAAGGAGTTGTGCAGAAGGGTCATACTGAATAACCAACATCCAATAAAGATTTTTAGTAGCTGGACCTTTTAACCTCCATGCACAAAATTTGAGGTCTGACTGAGAGTGTTAGGAACATAAGTGACGTTACCTTCTGACCAAACTGTCCAGCAATCATCAGCTGCCTTGAACATTTCCTGTCTCCCAAAAGTCAGATTTGGCATGTGGCTTGGCAGCTGAAAGGGAGTTACCAGTCCCTGAGCCCCTTTGGTTCAGATAAAGCAGCAGTTCTGAAGGAACAATAACGATCTGCCAGGTTTAAAATACAGTCTTGTATGAACAGGAAAAAATCTAGTCACATGGAGCAGAGATTTATGTTTTGCTGGGTAAAAGAACGTTTTTCAGAAAGAAAAAGAAAACAAGAATTTATTGAATTTCAGAATCCATGACAGCTGAGAATGGCCTGGGGGGGGTGAAAGTCAGCCTCTGTGAAGAACCTTACTCATCTTTCAATGGATGTGCATCAAGGTTGGCTCTCTAAACATCCTGCAGAATCCCCAAAGATTTTTGACAAACTAACAATATCCAAGCATCCTTTTCTCTTTCCCCAGCTTATCTTTTATTGAAGGAACTTAAATAAAATGTTTTCTTCAGACTGACTTAACTAATTTTGGGGAAGCTTCTCTTCAGCCCAATACCTGTGCCTCAGACAGGACAATGAACAGCTCTTTAAGCAGTAAAGTCACTTGCTCTTCCTCACAGGCAACCTAAGGCAAGGACCAGGATGCGAGAGCAGAGGTGGTCACAACAAATAACTGAACAATGCTTAAAAAGTCAGCGTGGTGCTCTGTGTGTGACATAGCCTGGGTTTGATGTTTCAGATTGTGACACTGCTGAAGTTTGGTTGTTAAGGTGGAAACTACCTATAACAACTAATGCAGGAAAGTGTTTTGTTTTGTTTTCTGGGTTTTGTTTGGTTCATTCGGATTTTGTTTTGTTTTGTTTGGGTTTTTTGTTTGTTTGGGGGTTTTTTGGTTTCTTGTTGTTGTTTTTTAAATGAGGGGTGAATCATGACATTAGAAACCAGTTGTTTTCATAGAGGCTTTCAGGAACTCTGCAGTTCTCTTTGCTTGAACAAAAGGCATTAACAGAGCTGTAGCTGTCAATATAAAAGTAATCAAACTGTGTCAGCTCTCCTCTGAAGACACCATAGGTCTATTAAGATTTACTCAGGCAGATGGGCCAAGCTGGTGCCTGGATAACCTGAGATATTGGAGACTTTCAAAGGATCTTTGTCTCCAGGGATAGAGGAGCAAGTTATTTTTTCCAAATGTCCAGAAGAAGAATGAGTGAATTCAAAGGAATATATTCTCATTTAGGTCTGGACTGAGGTCCCAGCAGGAACATGTCCTGAAGCTACAGAGGCCACACCATTTGCACAATCCTAGGTTTTCCTCTGGTGCCCTGACCCTTGTGTATAGGCTAAATTCAAAATCTTTGCACAACATCTAGCAGACAAAAAGAAGATGAAGAAAATTCATTTTCCCTTTCCTAACAAAGCAGGGGACTTAGCATCCCACATAAATTAGAACGAGGAAATTGGGATCTCACCCAATTAAATTTGTCCAATTTAAAATTCCAAATGTTTTTGAAAAGTTTTTCATCAGCCTATTTCAAAGCAATTATAAGTCTGAAGGTTTGGAGTCCTTATTAATATAAGCAACTGCAACTCTGCAAGCTCCAGTGAAGACATGACAACTTATAGTATTGAAGATGAGGTCTAGAAATATGTAAGATGTAGGCGTTTTAACTCCTAATAATCCTTTTGTCCCGCTAAGCTTTGCTCAGAAAATGACCTTGAGTACAACTGCTCCGTCCATTGTTAACCCTCTGACCTTCTAAACTAACATCCTTTGCTCTTTCTAATTCTGAAGGTTTCTGGGGCTTATTAACTAAACAGGCCAAGTGACTGTTCCCAACTGAAACCAGAGTCTCTGACAAGGAGGCCATTGTTTTCCAGGCTTCCTCCCTAGTACTAGATCTGCAGATTTCAGACTGAAAGGAAAAATGCAGACATTCTTTGTCTAAAAACATTATCTGGAAAGCATCAAGATAACTCAAGGCACTTCCTCATCATTTAAGATTTGAGGAGTCATCTCCAGGGGCCTAAGAGATTACGGCCACAATTTTCAAACTTGGATGCTGATATCTGAAGCAAACTCTGTGCTGACATATCTAAATGAGAGAACCTCAGCCTTCAGAATTAATAATAATTTGAACTCCCACTGATGTCAGAGAGAAGATAGGGTATTCAGCACCTCTATGAACAGCAATATTTTCACTTCTGTGCCTCACTATAATCTTAGATTGCTAGCTGAAAGCAAACAGATTTGGAAAGTATGAACAAAATTTTCAGAAGGTGATGCTGTTCTTAGGCTCCTAAATTTGCAGTTTAGGATTCACATAATTTTCAAAAGCACTTATGAGCAAAGCACCTACTTTTGAAAATTCTTTTTTTTTTTCTTTAGGTAAGCCATAAAAAGTCTGATGTTATGAACGACCACTATGAATGGCTGTACAGGCTGAGGGATCTTCATGCAATAACACACTCTGAAAAAGCAGAGATTCTGGCCTAGATTCAGGGGCATTCTGCTGGTGGCTTCACTCCCTTTGGAACAGCAGATTAATTCACATCCATGTGAACAAATAAGTGACTTTCTACAGAATGGTCTCATTTTCACTCAGACCCCGTTTCTCAATGGAGCTCATTCAAAAATGTAAGAAATACACTTGGTATGTCTCAAAAGGGATTTGAACTCCTCTTAAAAGGTAATGATAGTAAATTTACTGGAGTCCTGAGGAGGCCGCACTTTCTCCCATCAGCACCACCTAGTGCAGAGCATGCTTCATGTCACTGCACCCACATGCAGCTCCTTAGCTCTTCCATCTGTATCCCAGATGCATTCAGCCTCTGGCAGTTTCCTGTGAGCATCTCGCATCAATAATGTTAACAGGAAAAACATTGGAGAAGGTCAGGATATTATGTCAAGTAATTTCAAGATATCAAATCTCAAAGTAAGGTTAGGCAAAGCACTACCACTGCATTTCAGGAGTGGTGCATTTCATTTCTGTTTTCATAAAAGCTGACATACAAACAATGGAAGGTTTATTATATTGGTACACAATTAAAGGGGAATTGCTAAACTTTAAACTTGTCAGTGACGATGTGATCTCTCTACTTTTCAGAACAGAGGTGGCGGGAAAAGGGGTCACAGTGAAGCTGCAGGGTTATTTAAATTTTTATTGTAATGTAATCTCAGTTTAATTTGCAAGGAGCATCACCATCATTCCATTTCAGAAATCTGAACTGGAGTCCCAAACCACAGATTTCAGAGCAAAAGCTAAACTCTTCCTTTTTACCATTAATTGCTGTGGGTCACTGACTAAAGAGCATTCTCCTCATCTGAACTCAATTTCTGCCACCAGAATTTCAGATGGTTATGGGTCTCCAACCCATACAAGAGATTCTCCCTTTTTAAGAGGAAAATTAAAAAAAAAAAAAAACAAAAAAGAAAAAAGAAGACATTGTTTGTTGTATCGTTTATTGTGTTTGTGTCTGGGCAGATAGTTTATAAAAGGCAAAATGTCATTACGTGCACATTTGAAAAGCAACACTAAGTCTACACCCAAAAGAAAAATTCAATAGTTCCATATAAACAGCCAGACCTAAGCTGTAAAATGGCCTGTGAACACAGACAGCACTAACTTGCATTAAAAAGGCCCTCCGAAGATTAAAGTCTCCATTATGCCAGATGCTATAGATGTAATTCTGTCTACATTTTTTTCACCCAGAAATCCTTGTCAGTGATATTTTCATGGCACAAACAAACTGATGGACATATCTGGGACGCAGGTTGTGGAATCTCTGTTAAACTGAAGATTACAAACCTAAGCAGAATTTCTGAAGAGAAATGAAGCCCATATGTCAGAGACACAAATTCAGGTTATCCCAGCTGGTAATGAAGGAATTGTAGAATATTGATTAAATTTGATTTTGCTAAATGAGCTATGACAGAAAACCACTAAGCCAAATGCATCTTCCTTTCCAGAACAAGAGGGGTTCTGCCCATAATAAACATTCAATAGACATTCTCTGATGTTTTTTGTTTTGTTTTGTTTCTGAAATTCTGTGATCTACTGCCAGAGTCTTAGCTACTAAAAGGCTTAGACTACCCAACTTAGAGACAGAGAGAGCTTAGTCACGGGGACTCCTTTCCTGAATAAAAAGATGTTCTACTATTAGAAGCAAGATGACACCAAGGGCTCCCTATGATCTAAAATAAGAGAGAGAGAATGGTAAATAGTGAGTCAATCAAACCGAATTCAGGAATTTGTTGTGACCCAGACATCTCAGCTGTTAAGGACTCCATACACTATGGATGTCAGTAGCCTCTGGCACAGGTGTGGCATGGTGCTTAGGCAGTCATCCTTTGGGATAGCCAAGACCCCTGCTTCCAGGTGCTGTTAGGGGAGCTGTAGCTGCACAGCAGGAAATGGGGAGGCAGGAGCATTGATTAACAGAGGGAATTGAGTATTCTGCACTTCAGCCACAAGGGAAGATGCTCTCCTGGCAAGGAACACGAGGACAGACTGTGACATCAGCTACAATTGTCTTTGTCTACTGTTTCTCATGTGAGACATTTGCTGGTCTCAAGTGACACCAGCAATCCTCTGTGCAAAAGAGCAACACCTTGCTGCTTAGAATTTTGACATAACTCAGTTTCAGAAACAAAGTTTGCCTTTCTAAAATGGGCTAAGTATCACAGACCTAATAATGAAACATTTATATTAACTCATTCAATAAATGTAGGCAAAAAATACAAAGTTCACTATCCCTTTTAAGGTAAAGGGCATATAAACTTCTCCTGACTTTCTGGTGTTAAATTAGACCTTCATTCTGATGATTTATTTCTTGCTTCAGAAAGACACTGCCTGCAGCTGTGATTAGACAGAACACACTTTCACAAGCCCTAATGCAATTCCCATGTTTTTTAGCTTAATGGCTGTGACAGAGTAGCTTGCTGCTGGCTAAAGGTTTTGAATTCTGTTTTATCTGTCAGTTCTATGGGTCTAGTTGTGCCGTACTCACATGCATCTGAAATGACTCCCACAGCCAGCTCATCAGGCACACATTTCTGATGGAGTTCCCAACCTTGGCAAAGGGCAGACAAAAATCCAGGTCCAGTCATACAGTATGGGTCTGCTGAAGGAACCAGACTGCAGCAGCCAGCTCCCAAATATCATTCCTTCCTCTGAATGCTGGGGCACTAATTACATCCGATGAGGAGGTGGGCCACAAGCTAAATATGAAACAGACTCATGATGGCAATGGAAAGTGAGACAGGAGCAGAAAGGACAAGTGACAGACAGAAAATGCAAACAGACAGCTGACTACCTGTGTGAGACTCTCACCAAAGCAGTACTGGTGTTACACTTACTGAAGCAAGAATGAAAAGCTCTCAGCCCCTTGCAGGATCTGTAACTTGATTTTTTTTTGGCCCAGACCTCACCTCTCCCCAGTAAACACACTAACAATCTGGAAAAAAAGATCAGCACCGTGGTCTCCCAGTTCTAAATGTGTACCAAAGGTGGAGTGCGAATGGTGTATAAAGCCATAGAGCTCATGTAGCACTAATTAAGCATCTGGCAATCCTGACTGTGCTATCTAGAGGACTGTGTACTGCTGCTTGTCACAGCCCAATAGCAGCACATCAACACCCCGGGTTCAGAGCAGGCTAAAAGCTTTCATTTCCTGGCCTGGGGCATTCACAGCAGTAGAAAAGAAGAGGACATTTATTCACGGTATCACTGCTTGTTTTGGAGTAGCTCTGCTCGATTGACTCTTTGTGATCTCCAGACCCCATGTAAGGCAGCAGCAGAGAACATTAGCATAGCACTGTGTGCATGTGTAGAAAGATGAGGGGAGTGTTAGAAACATTTGCTTTTACAAAGCCATCAGGCATGCAAACCAACCCAACAGGTTTCATGTTCTTGGCATCCCCCCCTCAGGCTACTTGTTTCACTTGCGGGACAAAAAGAAGTAACTGATATTTGGAAATTTATCAGGAGAATAAAAAGAAAAATCAATTCCCTTAGTTTGCAAGCTAAAAGAATGGTACTGCAGAAATCTAATGTTTAATAATATCTGAATATTACATTTACATATAACTGATATGATGTAAAGGTGCCATAAACTAAGAAAACAAAACATCTCTGTGATTTTTACAGGACTTTTACAAATTCCTGTAAATGTAAAAGAACTGGAGGAAAACTGTTCTTATATTTTTTTCAACTTCTTCACTCAGTGAAAGGTAGGGTCCAATAAATTCAGTAAATTCTGGTATGCTTCAAATTCTGTTTGAAGCCAGCTCTGCCCTAGAGAGTTACTTTCATTTTGGAGGCAGGAGGGAAATGCAGTGAATGTTTACCAGGTCCATGCATGGTCACTATGGTTATCCATGGGCACTTAGTTGTTCCACATCCCTTTTATATCTTTACTAAATAAATAGTATAGACAAAAGCATTTTTTAAAAAACAAGAGAAGTGTCAGCAAAGCCATAGACCTGCAAGAGGGTTCCCTGGAGCACCTACTGCAGTTTTAAACACTGCTTTGAACTGATTTGGTTTGCTGCCAGCTGTATCTCACAAGGGTGCAGATCTACGGGATCAGCAGGAAAGCAAACTTGCACTTCTAAGTGAGATGCCAGAATTAGAACTTAAGAAGGAGGAAAAAAATATTGGAAATTAAATTTTAACAAATCCTTGTGATAACCCCATCCTCACAGGAAAGTACAGTGACAGAATAAGCCTCTGGGTCAGGCAAGAATAGAAAATAAAGATGAGATGAAGACGAAGTGTGGTACAAAGCACTGAGGGGGCAATGTGGCAGAAACATGGACTTCCACTGAAGATGCTGATGTGGTCTGATGCTTTAGGAAATCATTATTTCTCCACCACTTGGATCAGTTCTCAGATGATTAACTCCTAGCAGAATGGATGTCACTGTACTGATATTTAGGAACTTCAACAACCAAAAAAACAAATTAATGTCTTTCACATATATGCACTTCTGCATACAGCACCTCCTCACCATTTTTTTCTAATACACAGAATGGGGCAATCCTACAGCTGGAACAGTAATACTTCATCTCTGAGACCACTTTCACTGCTAAGCAAGCTTTTATAAAGAAGCAGTGTTTCATCTGAGACATTAAGAAAATTGAGCAATTTGCCATTACTTTCATTAAATGTACACCACATTCAGAGACAAAGAATATTTTACCACCAACTTAGAAAGGTATGCTTAAGTGAATGAACTCTTAATGCAACTGAAAATGGGGGATTATACTCAAAGAGAACAGAAAAAGAAAAGCAGTTAGTTACTTATTTGTGCCACCTGTAGTGTTTAAGATGTGATCTTTATATCATAGAGTCTACACAGACCATCGCTTTCCACTCTACATCATTTTAAAAATAAACTTTAGTAATCATAGTTTTTAATTATTATGTAGTCCGGAGAAGTTAGTGCTAACTTTCTGATAAAGCATAATACACACAGAAACAGATCCTTACCCACTGTACAAATAACAAGAAATGTACTCTTTGTCATGGCAGTGAATTTCAGCTGCTTTTCTAGGAAAGTCATTTTGACTTGGAGTTGAAAGAAGGATTTTTGTTCAGTGAAAATGTTAAACCCAAACATTTCTCAATGCTTCCATGATTTGCTGTGGCCAGAGGAACTCCTTCTAGCTTATTTAGTGATATTTAATTAAGTCTCCATTACTGCTCATTTTTAAACAGTTTCATAATTACCAAGAATAACTACTATTAACTGCAAAGAGGGCAGCCCTGGGCACAAGCAGATCAACAATTAATACATCAGCCTATTGGCTCAGGACTGCAATTTTAGATCTATCTAGATCTGTCCCTGAAAGCTTTCTAAACCAGCTAATGGTGCAGTATTAGAGGTCTGAGTTTATTTAATTACATTAATTACTGAGAGTTTTCTTATGAAGAAACAGGGGGTGATGATGGATGTCACAACAGCCACTCATGCACAGGCATCTATTTATTTGATTTGTAATGCATGTTAACATGATGATACAGCTGCTCTGGTTACTTTACTGCTTCAAAGGACGCTGATTTTGAAATCAATCCAATGGTTTCATCTGGAGATTATTTATTATATAATAATAATTCAGTGCAGGTTTTCCTACCCTGACTCAGAATGGGTTGTATGCAATCTTTCAAGTACACCCACCAAAACCAAAGAGGCTACCCCAGGAGTAATCTACTGTTGCAGGTGAAAAAGAGAAGCAGGTTCTGGCCTACAACTGGTGTTACTGTTGTACTGAGTGACAGATGACAAAAGGACCAGAGCTCAAAGCTATGAATGGTCTGGAGAGGAAAAGAAGCAAAGACACAAGAACAAGTGAGTCTGTGCAGATGGGTCAGAATGGTTACAGTGAAATCATTCTGACAGAGCAATCCAAACCATCAGGACAGAGAAAATAATATTTTTAGCAGCAGAGAGTCAAGTCCCAGGATGAAAGTGTAGCCCTGTGGTTATTCTAGAGGTATTTTGGAGAAAGGCTCAAAAAGCTTTAGACACAGTCAATATAATGAGAAGGAAAAGAGGGAAGTCAAATGTGAGGCCCAAGTCTGAGAAACAGACCTGAGAAATACACCAAATGGTTACATTTCCCTCAGTGAGTGGGCGAGACAAAGATAAGGAATTCAGGCAGTGAGAGGAGGCACAAGGTACAAGATAATCAGCTCTTTTTAGATAAGTTGAACTTCAGATGTCTGTGAGGCCTTAATGAAAAAAAGGAGATCTAGGGGATACAATCTAGTGATTCCCCTGGAAATTTTAAGAGGAAATGACATTCCCTAGAGATATTGCAAGATGAGGGAGAAAGAGGAAATTTTCTTCAACAAATATGCTTTTATAATTACCTGCTGTCATTAATTTGACACTCATTTTACAAGGTCAGTTCTACCTGCAAGTACAACTGAACAACTACAGCTACATGCAGAAAGTATTTAATTTGAAATAGTGGGGAGGCAGGAACATCAAGGACACAATTGCCTTTACACAGAGATGGGGATCTCCATAGGAAATCAAGTTGGATTTGTTCTGGATCCTCAAGTTTGTTCCTCCTTCTCTATTTGAGCTATATGTTTAGACCCTGATTTTCTGTACTGTTCACTGGACTGTGGTGCAAACTCTATTTACACTCCACAAGAATCCTTTATCACACACAGAACCCATATAGGATGCAAAGCAATGACAGCTCTACATTCCTGGACCTCTGATAGCAGCACTTTTAATTATAACAATTTTCCCAGAAAATATGCACCTAAACCACAAGTATGCCTGCAGTATTAATTTACCTGGGCATATGTGTTTGCAGTGGAATGCACTGCAATGATACTAACATTCTGAACACCTTAGCCCTGAGATCAACATGTTGTCTGACCAGAATTCAGTGTCTGGTATGTGTTTCAGCACTTGGGTCCCAGATGTTGGTTTTACTGGATGTGGAAACAAGATACAGCCACTCCGATAAAGGAAAGTTTATAGCTGTTATTGCAATGAGTTAGCCTGATGTAAAAAAAAAAAAAAAAAAAAAAAAATCACTGTTGTCTTGACAGGATTGCACTAGGGCAGGGCAATCTAGCAAACCCAGATTTCCCACCTTTTTTAAGGCAGTTGCCTAAGAGGAAGAAGGGATGAAGGCTCTGAAAAGAGGAGTAATCATGATCCACAGCTACTGTAGAAATTAGCTAATGCATGGACAGCAAGCTGCAGCAATACCATGGGGAGCAGAGAGCACATCCTCCACCTTTCCCTCCAAAACTCCTTTCCTGCACAGAATTCTGGTTCCCAGCAGTCAGTATCTGCCCATACTGCCCAGCTTGTTTCATCTTGCCTCAGCAAAGTGTTGCACTAGGCTAAACCACAGAGAAAGAAAGCATCAGTAGCCTGGGGCTGTTTCCTTGCTTCTTGCAGTGTAGCAGCCTGAGACAGTTGAGGTTAGCCTGATAGGATAGGCAATTCCACATTAATCTGCCTCAGAGTTCCCCACTCATCTTTCCCTTTGCCTAGGGACTGCCTCCCAGATCTGTTTTACCAATCAATGCAAAGCCCAATTATAGCTTCAGCAGCTTGCTGAAAGGTTGGGCAACAGAGCTCTTGGATTGGAACGGAGACTGTGCTTTCCAAGAGATTTACTCCTTCAAGGGCAGAGCCTTCCTTTGCTGCCTCAAACCATTCCCTTGAAAATATTGCAACATTTGGGGAACTGTCACACTGGATTTTGTTACCATGCTCTAATGCAAGGAGACTGGAAAGTGACCCAATTCATAGATAAAAACCCCAGACCAGCAACAACAAAAGGAATTTGTGCAGATATCAGGGCAAAGATGGCAAAGCAAAGGGGATTTTGTTTGCTCAGCAAGCTGATAGTTTCTTTAAGGAGCTGGACAATGTGAGATCCTCACAGACAAACTCACTCTGTTAACAACTGAGCTTTACCCACTTGTTCTTGGACAAAATCTAGCTCTCAAATCCAAGATATTGATCACTGAAGACAATAAAAAACATTTCTGTTTTTATTGTCTTCCTAAGGTAAAACTCTACTGAAACCCATGACCTATGCCCTGTATCTCTTTAAATCAGCACCTTACCAGCAATTGTAATGTATTTCTATTACCACATGTAATGAACCCAGGAACTTCCAATTCTGGAAAAAACAAGAGCTGTTCTTGCTGTGATTTGCACAGAAGGAGAGATGAATACACATGCAGCATAACTGGCCATAGCTGGCACTGCACTGAGGATGAACAACCCAGCCAGGTTTAGTACTCTTGCACTTGGAGAAATCAGGAGAAGGATGAACAAATTCTAGCTACCCAGGATTTGAGGCTACAAAATATGTCAGACTGCAGCTCACATTACTAAGACTCCTTTAGCTTTTGTGTGTGACCCTCCCAGCAGAGGCCTTCTCCTGGGCATTGCTCAGTTCCTCAGAAGCCAAAACCTGGCACAAGAAGTGTATGGAAATAGGAGACAACTCGTCCTTGATACTTATGCTGGAAACCTGTGATTTGTTTTTTCTTCACATTGTAAATTATTCCAGTTCTGAACACGTGCTGGAAAAGCTGCTTTTCAAAATCTAAAACTGCTGCAAAGGATTGTGTGCCAATATTTAGACCACCCAGCTCTGAAGCTGAACTTCCCATTCTCTCTCCTGATGTTTAATAGAGCAACTTCTATATTGAAAAGTGACTTTTCCCATAGAGGGCCCCCAAACCCACACGTTTCATCAAAATGCATGGGGACTCTCCTTGGAGGATCCCCAATTTAGAAATAAAATAGGCAAAACGTCAGCCTAAAATATCACCTTACAATAGATTCTTCAGGATTTGGGCAATAATCTTCACTGAGGAGATGGGAGAGGGCTTTTGTTACCTTCATTTCCTGTTATTAAGATCCAGAACCACCAAACTGCTGAAGAATCATGCTTCACAGTACTGTTCCTTCAATGCTAAAACATTTGGTGTATGCTTACACACACTGCTGGGTCAGGACCTGAGCACAGTTGTGTGTACTTAGAGACAGACAAACCCCTCCAGCTTCCTGAGCAGTCTGATGAAACCCCTGCATACAACAGCACACCAGGCAGAACCACTGCTGTCCCTTCTCCTGTTCAGTACTGAGCTACTGAGCATAAACCATAGCTCTCTGCTCTCTAAGGCTGTGGTCACATGGGCAAGAACTGGACATGTGTTTGTTTGAATCAGACAAGTGAACGCTGTGCTGGCCAACATGAAGGTATTTTTCCATGATATAGTTTTTACTGTTGAACTGCCAGTTACAGACTTGCAGCAAGCCCCTGTGCTCTGTGACACTGTGTAACACAGTAATGCCCCCTGATGGCACTCGAATTTGGAATATCCCACACATTTTTGTGGTGATGGTAGCACTTCAAGCAACAAATTGCTAAGTCTCTATGCCAGTAACCAACATATGAGCTAAATGAGAACTACTGGCTGCACTGTACACCATTTGATGATGCATTGCAAAGGCCCTAAAAGAGGGTTTGGGATTAGAGGGCAATTGTTTTCATGCAGGATCAGCTCTGGCCTAGGTGTTGCTACAGAAATGCTGTGCAGGATTCCCCTCCATCAGACAGCACCAGGAGCTGTAGCTAACTGGGTCACAGCTGCCAGTACAGCTCAGTACAGCTGCAGAAACCACTTGTTCTCTTTCAGATAATTGCAGAGGGCACTGGCTCCTGTGCAGTGCAAAAGGCACTTCACTAACACTTGTCAAACATCATGCAACAAGCACATGTAGGGGCTCCTGGCCCTCAGTACCACTAAGTCTACTCTTGAGGGCCAAGACTCTACAGAGAAATATGTACCTGTGGTATTTTCAGTGCATCCATCTCCGCAAGGGAAGTTTTCCTCCGGCATTCCCACCACAGTTTTTGAAAATTGTGAGTTCAGTTTGGAAGGGACACATGCATATCAGATGGTATTTCCAAGCCCCCCAGAATTCAGGAATCTCTTATCAAGAGCACAGGGTCATTTCATAAATTAACTCAAATATTACAGTTCTCAAAGGACTGGTTTTCTCACCAGGGAAAACACACAGAACTGAAGATTTCCTTGGGATTGCAGTGCCCAAATTCCAATACAGTGTTTTGTGTTGTTCACAACAATCCTCCAGTCACAATGAGCAAGCTGAACTTCACTGAATTTGAGGTTTTTTGGTGTTTTGTTTTTGTTTGTTTTTTGTTTTTTGTTTTTTTTTTTTTTTTATGGTTCTATGTCTGACTCAGAAAGCTTAAGTCCTAGATGATGATTATCTATTATTACCCCATACTGTACTTCTGCACACGTCAGTAACACAACACTAAACATAAGAGGACCAAAACAGTCAAACAGTCATAGAAGCCCAGAAGCTCAGAATCTTTTTCCTTATATGAAAGACCCATCACTGGTACAATGTCAAATGTGAATGAAGTGCTTATGCTGGGAACTCACAATAGCAAGGGAAAGTGTACAGCACGTGACAGGAGGTATTTATGGAACGATTTCAGTGGCCACTTGAACACATGCACCCTAGTAAAATCCATGCAACATGAGCACATGCCCTCACTGTGCAGAAAGTGTTGAATCACCACTTAAAATAGGCTTTCACAGCCAGCAGCTGACACAACGATTCAACAAACTTGTAGTTTTTGATTCAAGCACCTCACCCAGAGGTGGCTGAACACAGCACTTCCCGAGATGCTCTTCCCACTGACTTCCCCAGGAGGCAGAGCATGCAGGGTGCTGGCATGCAGCCTCCAGCAGAACTGCTCTGCGTGAGGTTAACACTGTCAGCTCAGCTCACAAGGGTCTGTGAGCCAGGCAGCCAAGCTGGAGAAGAATTCAGCCTTTCTCATCAGGAGACAAGAACACCAAAGACATTGCCCAGCAAAGTCATCAAAGCAAACAGTATGAATGAGACAGTGTTGATGAAGACAGAAGTGGCATTGAAGGCTGCAATAACAAAGAGGGGCAGTGACATGAAGATAAATGGCAAAGTAATTGGCTGGTTGAGCCAAGTGTATCCATACAGTCTGCCTGCCAGCAGCCCATGCGAATGAACACTGGGCACTGGTGATCTAAGTGCCTATTTATGTAAACATATTCTAGGTGGAGACACAAAATACATATGGACAAGCACTGGCTAAATACAGACAGAGGTTTCTGAGGGTATCTGAGCTAATAAACCTTCTTTGCATCTACTGCCAATGAATGAAGGGTTTTCTTCTGAGTTTTTTTACTAAGTATTCCCCAAAGCCAGAGTTGCACCCTCTAGGTTTGAACCTGTAACAGTTGTTTTTTTTTATCAGAAAGACCCTTGAAGTTAAAAAGGTGCCACATTGCCAGGTCAGTTTCTGGCTCCCCACTCCAGAAAAAAAAAAAAAAAAAGTTTAAAAGCCAATTTTAGCAGCTAAGTGGACAGTCAATTTATAAAGAGAATCCCTAAGAAGCATAAAATTAATGACACTTTGCAGAGGAACAAAGAACATATCCAGAGACTGACACCATGATGCCTTCATTCCATCATTAGTGAATTGTGAGCAGCTTGGTCAGGCAGAGAATGTCCCATAGCAGGTGAAAGAGACTCCTTCCCTCCTCCCTGTCTCCTGGTTCCACAACCTATTCAAACATTTGTCTGCCTGGATCAGATAAAAAAAAAACAAAAGAGATGGTCTCTCTTGTCTTTTTTGCCACCACCCATCATAATAACTTCACAGGTCCCAGATGCAAGTGGGAGAACTGGTATTCTGGGTACAAAAAGGGCACGTGACCCCTGATGCCTTCATGCTCTTGCTTTGTGAGCACAGTATCTTGCTCTATAGAGAGTGACTGCAGACATTCATTCACTTTACTGTGGTTGGGCACAGAAAAGTCTATCAACACACATGGGTTACAGCATTTTCTTCTCTAGCATCATGTGAGGATAATCAAGTAAAAAGCACACAGCCTGGCTTAAGATAGTGGCCTGGATTATGTGACCATTATTTACTTGCTCACAACTGCACAGACCATTATTAATGGGCAGCCAAAATGTTTTCCTAGAGCTCAAGTGGTTTAATTTTGGTACATAAGGCCACAGGTCAGGTCCTCACTAGCTATCAAGTATGCCTGAAGCCACAATAGCAAGTGATGTCTGTTAATTTGGGTAAAACATGTGAGATTCACTGCACTGGAGAGAAAAGTTTTACTGATAGGTTTGATGTATGGGTTGAAACTTTGTGCATTCTAAAAGCAAGTCCCAACCACATGCATGTTGGTTTTAAGGGCCTTATTTCAATCCTGACAAATGAGCACCAGATGTTTCTTTTATCACACTTGCATTTTATGTAGTCATTCAACATTTCAGACTCATGTTAAGGTTTTAGAAACCCTCTCTGACCCACTTCTCAACGCATAAAAAAGGAGAAGCTGGCAGAGAGAACAAAATCAAGCATAAAATACAGTAATTCTTATTAAATACTGCAAATAAATGAAGGAAGAACTTAAGTCTTTCTGCAAGGAGAAAGAGAAGACAGGAGGGCAAGGCTAATGTCTGGGTTCAGTTATCATCAAACAAAGACCAGGTGTTGGAAAATCTCTCATGTAGAACAATGCTTTTTTGCTTTTTTGGTTTAGTTTATTTCTTTTAAAACAATTGTGCTCTGAAAGGTTCTCTTTGACCTATAAATGTCATAAGCAGGAGATTAAAAGGCCTGTAATTATATCTAACCATCCTGGGTTCTCTGCAGGTGACAGTGGGGATGAGGGGGATGAGGGTGTGTCCATGGTGGAGGGAGTCCAGGTTTTATCATTTATTTGATTAACTGGTTTATTTTCTTCTTTTCTTCCCAGAAGTAGCTGCTCACTCAGTCTACTCTCACTGCATCCCTCATTAGTTCTGAAGGGAAGTGCTCTCCAGGCCAAGCTTTCCTCTGAGCTGTACCCCACAAGGACACCTGGGGGTGGAACTACACAGTACCAGTCAGAGAAATATTTGTTTGGCAAGCACCAAGTATTGTTTCCCTTCCTGCTAGGCTCAGACTCAGGCAGTTTTAATTTTCTTCTCCATTTTTCTCTGTCCCAAGAACTTGTTGTCAGAATACACTGAAAAGCTTGCTTTCTTGCTAGGGAAGCAATTTAATGTTTAAGTGTAAGCTTAAACACTGTCAGTGTGCAGGTACTCACTGAGTACACCACAAGCACATACCAAGAGGCTGAGGAAAGGGTTCCACTCCCCCATCTACCACTGACTGAATTTATCACCTTACCTCAGATTTCGCCCATCTGTGAAACAGGATAATGGTCCTTCCTTAACTCACAGGACAAGAATGTCATTAACACTTGGGGTTGGTTTCAGATTCAAGAAGAAGAGCTTTTCCATTACATCATTTCCCTGCTCTGGCCAGCACTTGGGCTAAAGATGTGAGTGTTGTTCCAGCTCCATATCCCATTAAGTCTGGTGGCTGGGTGTGCTGTCATCAGCAGGCAGTGCCTTTACAATGGATGTTGTGAAAATGTAAGCAGGAACATTTATACTGTACTCCACATCCCAGCTTAGCTGCTTGGGACCATCAAAGACACACCTATCAAAAAACAAAACAAAACAAAACAAGAACAACAACACATGAAGCTGCAAGAAAAGGGAAGAAAGGGGACTGCACTTGAAAAAGATTTAATATAGAAGCAAGTGAGTAGATGAAAACAAACAAAAGCAGAAAGTTTCTCAAATCTGCATGCAAGCATCAGGACTAAATTAAAAAAGTGGGACTGTAGACTGATTTTCTGTGGCTCTTGCTTTTGCCTCAACTGCCCTGATGCTAACGCACTATGGTGCTGAGGGGTGTGTTAAATGCTCATACACTGTTTTTCAAGAAAAAGGCAAATGTGCTGTGTCCTGGAACGTGGTGGACAGGACAGGGATCTGAAATGAAAGAGCAAACAGTGCATATGCCACTGCACTTCACCTTCCGGATCACAGTCTCCCAGAGGTCTCCCAGATGCATATCAGGCAACAGAAGCAGAGGATTCTTTGCTCCTCCCACAACTGCTCAGAGGCCCCAGACACAGGACACGGAATGATTGATGTTTCACTGCGAATGCCACCCCGCTGCTACTGGAGATTATCTTGCTGCTGCTGCCCCACACAGGGCAGACGGTGGAAATCTGCAGGCGGACTCCAAGCTCCCGAAATCACCCTTGGTTTCTGCAGCACCCGTGGGTTTCTGTAACCGATCCTACACTGAACCCTAAGATGGAAAATCAAACCCCAAAGTGATGGATCAGCCCCAAAAGCAACGGATAATTGGATCCAGCCTGCTGCAGGTACAGCTATGTTACACAGGCCCCTTCCTAAACTGACAAGTTCATTCTATCTTGATAACCACCAGAATTCATGCAGGACCCACTTTGGCACACACCACGAGTTCAAACACCAGTATCATCTTCCTGAAACCCACTAGTACATTAATTATTAAGTGTGGAGCAGAGCTTATGTCTCTGACAGCATTTGAAACCTGCAGAGCTGGAGCTCCCACTTCATTGCCTGCACTTACTCTTTTGTGGAGGGAGGTTCATGTGTCTTCAAGATCTGCTAACCTGAGCCGTGACTGCACTCAGTGGCCTATTTTTTTTTAAACTATTTGAGCCTATTCTTTTTGAAACTCAGCATTTTGTTCTCAGTTTCTTCCTTGCAGCTCAGCTTTGGGCTGCAAAGTGCCTTTTTGCAATGTTTGCATGGTTTATATATTGACCTAACTGTTAGCACAGTATCAGGGTGATCATGCTTATAAATACCTCAGGTTTTTTTCTTTGTAATACTGATTTAAAAACTAGCATTTAAATGCATATGCACTGATAAAGTATTGTCCTGATTCGGGTTGAAATAGCATACAGATACAAAGCATGCTAGTGCTCCAGAACACAGACATCCAGAAACCTGCACTCAGTTACCATTCCACTGGGGCAGTTTATCTGTAATTCAAACATGTGGCACACTTGGCTTCAGATAATCCTCTTGATGCACCAAAGCAGCATCTAATCAGCTTTCATGCAAACAAATACAGATTTGTGTCACAAGCCATGTAGGAAATAGCTCACAAACTCACTCTGCTCAGGCAGGAGAGCAGTAACAACCTTTTGCCAGGAAGGCCTAGGGTGTTCCTTGTAGCAAGTAAATACCAGTGTGTAGAACTCTGCATGATGTGCAGACTCTGGAGGGATTACAAACACTTCATCTGTCAAAGATTCTATTACAGCACTCCAGTACACTGAACAGAGAACTACACACCAAAATCTTGATCATTTGAAGGTAAGGTGGAAGTATTACATTTTAAGTACCAATTTAAATGGAAGAGTACTCAGGACAATCCTGGTAAGAAAAAGAAATACAATAATTTCTCTTACTTCCATCATTACTAAGAATAAAATTATAACTTGTGAAATTCAATATATTAAAGCAGTATGCCTTAAAATCCTCCCAAAGGTCAACCTAAATAATCAGAGAAATAAGGATCCTGTAATTACATGTAAGAGTTTTACCCGGATTTTCATTTTTGACTGCAAAACTGTGTTAAGACACATTCAGAATTCCTACTTTGGTTGTTATTTGCTTACTCAGACAAGCTCTATTGATGTCAAAGAGCTCTGTGTACACATAACAACCGATTAAACGCTGTGGAAGGCCCCTGATCCTTTTTCTGTAATTTTAAGCCTGGGGGAATCCGATTTATTCTCCTCAACTTTAATTCTAACCTTTTTTCCCCACTTTTGACTAAACCAAAGGCAAGAACTTGAAAAAACTCAGCTTCGAAAAAAGTCGTACTTTTTTTTTTTTTTGGCTCTCCTGAAACAGGTGACTGGGGGGGGAATGGTGGAAATTCCTCTCCAAGGAAGCCCCAGACGCCTCCTGTGGTGCGGGCAGCGGCAGGGCCGGTACCGCTAAACTTCCACTCCAGCTCGGGGTGCTGGGAGGTGGCTGCTTACCGAGTGACCCCACAGCGCAGGGGAAGAAGCAGAATCACAGAAAAGCGATTCCGTGCTTCTAAAAAACGAAGCGGGTTCCGTGCTCCGGCTCCGCTCGGTACCGAGGCCGCGCTTCTCCCTCAGGTGCTTCCCGCGCTCCCCGGCCCTTCCTCTCGGTCCCGCCACACTCCAGAGATGGTGGCGGCTCCTCCGGACCTGCAGTTACAGTTCCCTGGGCCCGGGTTCTCCCTGTCCGTGCCCGGGAGCCAGCGGGCGGGAAGGCGGAACCCCCCGCAAACCCTTCAGCCCTGCGGCGATACCTGCGCGCACCCCGCCCGGGCCCTTGCGCTGCCGGGCCGCGGGGAAGGAGCGTGGGGCAGCCCGGGCGGGAGAGGAGAGACCCGAGGGGCTCTGACGGGAACCAAACCCTCCGGACCGGCACCCGCTGGGGCCGCCAGCCTGCCGGGCCGCGGAATGGGGTCCTCTCTATCGTTCCGAGGGGAGAGAAGGGCTCAGGGGGAACGGCGCTCTGCCCGTGCCCTCGGTGGTAGAGGACGTCATCGCAGTGCGACGGCGGCTGTGGTGTGGCGGCGGGCGGCAGGCCGGGTGTGCGGTTCGGCTCGGTACCGCTCGGTACCGCGGGGGAGGGCCAAGGTGGTCGCTGGTTGAAGGGAGGTGGGGGTGCCGGGCCCTGGCTGGGCGGGTGCTTCTGAGGGTGACGAAAAGGCGGGTTTCCCTCCCTCAGGCCTCCCCCCTGCTGGCTTTTCCCCTGTCAGAGCGGTGTCTCTGCAGCAGTCTTATTGGAGTTTTAGAGAGGTTTTTTTTTAGAGGTTTTTTTTTCCTTATTAACGGGTTTTCTTGTTCCAGAGCGCTCCTGTTGAGGTTGCTTCCGTAAAGACATGACCGCGCAGGTAATTAAAGCCACATCGTTAATGAAGCTGATCATCAGCTTGATGTGTTTTTTAGGCGTCTCATACGTAATGTGAATTTTTTTTTTCTTTCTAGTACGGTATTCTCTTCAAGCAAGAGCAAGGTGAGGAAACACTAACATGAATAAAGTAATACTGGGCTTTTTGGATGGCTTGAAATTAGTGACAGCAAATCTCGTTGTCATTACCTGGATTACTTTAATATTAAGTATAAACCTAAATGACAATAAAGAGAGTGGCAAGGCCCTGAGAGGCCTGAAGAGGAGGGGGTCTGTTGCCAGCATTGCAATTGGCAGTGTTATCATTACCAAAACTGATAGCAGTCTGCCATCAAAGGAAACCAATTAATTTTTAATTCCTCTGATTAAATTCTCTTTTAGCTCATGATGATGCCATTTGGTCAGTTGCCTGGGGAAAAAATAAAAAAGATGGTTCTGAAACAGTGATCTCTGGTTCTCTGGATGATCTGGTGAAGGTCTGGAAGTGGTAAGTGAAGCTGCTTCATATTAACCAGGTTAAAAACATGGAAGCATTCAGTATGGAGATGGAGCAGTGTTGCATTTCCAGAGTCTGCACTGATGTTAGATGTGACATCAGGGGAGGGGTATCTTGGCACATGGAACCATTTTCTTCAGCAAGCTCTCTTCCCTTGTGCATGCTTCCTTTTGGAGGGGTAGCATTCTGATGTGCTTTCATTTTCCAAGGACAAGAACCCTTTTGGCAATGCAGATTGAATTTTACATGTTTATTTTGCATGAATTTCACATGGGAGTTTGTAGAGAGGCTGGTGCGGGTCTCTTCTCCCAGTTAACCAGCAACAGGATGAGAGGAAATGGGTTTAAGGTGTGCCAGGGGAGGTTTAGGGTGGATATTAGGAGAAATTTCTTTATTGAAAGAGTGGTGAGGCTTTGGGGGGGGCTGCCCAGGGAGGTGGTGGAGTCACCACCCCTGGAGGTGCTCAGACAATGGGGAGGACAATGCAGGAGATGGTTCAGTGGTTGTGGGAATTGGATGATCCTGAAGGTCTTCTCCAACCTTAATGATTCTCTGATTCCATGTGTTCTGCCAGAGAACACTCCCAATGGATGGATTTCTAAACCAGGGAATTGGGACTGGAACTTTGTTAGGAGGCACTGCCCTGGGGTGGTGTGTGCTTTGAAAGGAATGATGTGGATGGTGTAGAAGATGAAGTTCACACTTTGCAGAAAGAGGGTAAACAATTGCTTTGCCAATTCTTTCCTTTATGTACAGAGATGAACTCTCAAACTCTCTTGACCAAAAATGGAGAAATGTGGGTTGCCTGGTTTGGTTTGGTTTGGTTTGGTTTGGTTTGGTTTGGTTTGGTTTGGTTTGGTTTGGTTTATCTGAGGCTGGGAAGGGCTCAAGCACCTCGAGCTGTTCCCAGCAAAGCTTTTCTCTCCTTTGAACAAAAGGAATGATGAAAAATTGGATCTGCAGTGGACTTTGGAGGGCCACCAGCTGGGGGTGGTGTCCGTGGATATCAGCCACACAGGCTCCACTGCAGCCTCCAGCTCCCTGGATGCCCACATCCGCCTCTGGGATTTAGAAACTGGGAAGCAGATCAAGTCAATTGATGCTGGCCCTGGTAAGGTCTCAGTGTGAAGCTGTCTCTCTGCCTAAGAAGTCTCCTTTAGGTAGTACATACTTTCCTGGGGATAATTGGGGTGTATGAGATGACTCATTTGTTTTTTAGTCTTTGCAGCAATGGTGGTGATTTATGAACTCAACATAAAGCAGTAGCAGGCAGTTTTACAGCAGTTTTTTCAGACTTGTCCTTGCTCAGATACATTTAGATGTCCTTTTTGCTAGATGCATAAAGCAGAAGGAAAATCAGCTTGCTCTTACAGGTGTATTGATAAAAGTGTATTGATACAGGTGTATTGATAAAGAAAGCATTCAAATGCTTATTCATATTGGTGTTCAAAGCAAGTCTGAATTTTTTCTGAATTTGAGCCATGGATGTGATGGTTCTTTATGCAGTACCTCCCGTCCTGAGTGAGGCAGCCAGAGCACAGCAGAGCTGGTGTCTGGATGAATGTTACATCAAGTTGGGATTCAGCACCTGAGATCTTACTCTAAATATTTCATTGGTCCACTGGCCATCCCTAATTTAAGAAGAATCTTGCAGTGTTTTAGGGAATTAATATTAAGCTTCTAGAAAAAAAACGTCTGGGAATTACACTGTGCCAGAGAAATCCTTTATACTGCTAGGAGGTGGGGTTTTCAGTTCCACTGCAAGGAGTGCTGCTGTGTGTTCTATGTCATGTGTCTGCATTTCTCCTGCATCTTCTGTGCTTTTCTAGATATTAGTGTTGTTTTCTTTTACTGGAGTAGTATCTTTTGGTACCAGGAGAAAAGTGAGAATTTAGACTAATTCGTGCAGACTGAAGTTCTGATTTTTTGTCTAATAAGCTCAGGGTCTTATTGGAGAATGTAATCTTTCACTGAGCAGAAATAAATGGCTCATGCTATGCTCCATTACTTATGCAGAAAGAAGGTAACTTCCATCAGCTTGCACACGTTCTTCTTAAGACTGTGCAGTAGAGTTTAGAGTATGAGAAGTAGTTAGAGGCTTAAATGTCTAAACAGATGCACACAGACTTGACTTGGTTGAGTAAGAGCTACAAACAGGATTCAGCTAACTGATTTTTGATTTTTAATGCAGTTGATGCTTGGTCCCTGGCTTTTTCACCTGATTCCCAGTACCTTGCAACAGGAAGTCATGTGGGAAAAGTAAATATTTTTGGTGTTGAAACTGGAAAGAAAGAATATTCTCTGGACACCAGAGGGAAGTTCATCCTTAGCATTGCATATGTAAGAAGCATGATTGATAATTTCTTCTGTGAAACTGCTATAGCTGTAATGTGTTGTAAGCCAGATATGTTGTTTCCATCTCTCAGTTTATCTAATACTAAATGACAGTCATTTCTTGTAATTCACCTCTTGTAAGTCATCTGAAATCTTGTGGAGCTCGGGTCTCTGGCATAGACCACATTTGTGACAAGTTGCCAAGAGAATGTCAGGGAGGTAGATACCATGTATTCAGCGAGTTGTTAACTGCAGACTTTTGGTGTTTTATTTCAGAGTCCAGATGGAAAATACTTAGC
Organism: Florisuga fusca; assembly: GCA_038090715.1. NCBI lineage: Eukaryota > Metazoa > Chordata > Aves > Apodiformes > Trochilidae > Florisuga > Florisuga fusca. The sequence goes on along the minus strand of JAAWXA010000040.1, from coordinate 4,240,405 downwards.
CAGTGGAGCAATAGATGGCATTATCAATATTTTTGATATTGCAACTGGAAAACTTCTGCATACGCTAGAAGGTAATGGTTTATGTGTTCCAAATACCCAAGTTCTGGCTTCATTCCTCAACAAGAGTAAAGTATATAATGCAAGTCAGAGTAAGATGCAACAGCTGTGGCATAACTGAGTTGATGGCTCTGTGCTTTAGACAGCATTTAGTTATTTAGTGTGCTGTGACTGAAGCCACTTAAGATACTAGCATCCAACTAGTTCAAGCTGGCATCACAAATGCCTCTCTAAAGATACAGTCATCAGTGTTTCATTAAATTCCCAAATTGCAAACCCCTGAATTGCAGTGCAGTAAAAGGGAATGAAGCTAAGCTCTGTGTGTGCTGCCATGCAGATGATTTTTCTTTTTCCTATGATATCAGTTTTATTCTTATAGAAAATAACCCAATGTTTTATGTTGTAGATGATCAGGTTCTTCAGACTTGTACAGTTGATTAAAAAACCCCAACCACTTTAAACAATATGAAATCATATTAGAAATATGACATGATTTCTATCAAAGATCCACAGCAGAACAAATAAGATGCTTTGTGTTGCAGTGGACATGCCTTATTATTTAAAGGTCAGAATTTCTGTCACTTCCCATTTTGTTGTGTGAGGAAGCATAGAGAAAGAGAAACACCTCAGAGGTGGCATTCTTTTACCAGAGAAATGCAGAGCTGGTGGAGCTTCTTAAGCACCTGCATTAGTGAGAGGAGTAACTCCCTCCTAAGCCATACCTAACTTTGACTTTCAGGTCATGCCATGCCTATTCGTTCACTGACATTTTCTCCAGACTCTCAGTTACTTGTAACTGCTTCAGATGATGGCTACATCAAAATCTACGATGTGTAAGTTGTTACTTCCCCAGACATGCTACCAGGAAAACAACTACTTAGAGGGGGTGATACTGAGCCTTCTGGTGTCTATAATTCCCTTCAGCCTTGGGTGACTTTTTAATGTAATAAATATTTTTAAGCTATATCATTTTTCTAAAACGTGCATAGGTGGATGACAGCCCTAACTTGAAAACAAATTACTTTCCTCATACTTGTCCTGTAGGCAACAGGCTCATTGGTTTTTATATCTGTCCTGTGTGTTTGTGTTTACCCATCTTACACAGGTTCTGTAGCCAAGAAATTCTTATTTATGATCCATTTTTACTGCATTGTGCAAAAGCTTGAAGAGGAAGAGGCACTGCATGGGTGATCTTCACTCCCCTTCACCTGCATTACTTTGCCTATTCATTGTGAAACTATTTTGTCCAACAGTGCGTATCTTCTTAATGACTTCTTTGTAGGTTAACCATGTGAAATGGATAAACAGAACCTGTTGCAACACCTGTTCAGCATGAATGAACAAATGTGCAGAAGTCATCTTCTGTGACCTTGCATTGAACCAGTCCTGGCTGCACTAGCTCGAATCTTGTTGCTTTTTCCCTGGAATTCACAAACCAAATGTTAAAAATTTCTTCTTTCCACAGGCAACATGCAAACTTGGCTGGCACATTAAGTGGTCATGGATCCTGGGTACTAAATGTAGCATTTTGTCCTGATGATACACATTTTGTTTCAAGGTATTGAGGATTTTTAACTTATGCTCACCAGAAAAAAAATAGTTATCAAGGGAGGTGGTTCATAAAAAGTCAATGTGTACAAATTGCAGTGGAATCTGTCATGGAATAAAATACTTTACAACTAGAGATGCAAGAGCCAACCTGTGATGTGATGCCAGTTGCAGTGAGTGCTGTTTTATAGTGTAAATCATCCCTCTGCAGGGCAGCTCCCTACAGCTGAAGAACACCTGAACCTGAGAAGGGCATTTTCATAGAATCACACAAAAATAGTGTGGGTTGCAAAGGACCTGAAAGATCATGTAATGCCAACCCCCGTGCTCGGGCAGGCACACCTGCTATACCAGGTTGCTTCAAGCCCCATCCAACCTGGCCTTCAACACTTGAAAATTTACTGTTGAATTAAAGTAGAACTTCATGTAGGAGTACATTAATCTAGTGTTAACTTTTCAGTGTTAGCTCTTAGAACAGCTCAGGTAGTTGGTGACCTGGTGTAACAGGAGTTTCCTTCTCCAAATAACTTATTTTAAAGGATTTTCTGGATGAATCAGGATTCCTCATTTTCACAGTGCAAACGTTGAAATAGTAAATGTATTTTAAAGGTAACTGGAAGCTGGGGGAAGAGGCATTCCTTGTTGCTTTATTGCTGTATTTGATGAGTGAAAGCAGGTTTCTTATGTCTGCCTTGTGAGATCTTTTAAGGTTTGTGCTAAACTGTAGTTAATCTATGGATTTAGACACTGATCAGTACTATTTTTCTTCCAGTTCATCTGATAAAAGTGTAAAAGTTTGGGATGCTGGAACCAGAACCTGTGTTCACACCTTCTTTGACCACCAAGACCAGGTTTGCCTATTTGCTGCTTTAGCTGGGCCAGAGTGTACACAGCACTGCAGCTGGGTGCTTATGCTAATTTCTGCTTCAGGCTGGTGCTGCAGCTCTGGGGCTGGACTTCGTATCTGGCACTTAATATTGAGCTAGCATGTACTCCAAGCACATAGGTTGAACTCTTCCAAGTAATCCCATTTTTCAGGTCCAACTAAAAAATCCTTCTGGCCACTCTGGATTGCCCTATCAAACTGTATTTTTTACCTTTGTCTATGCTCTTAATTATTTCTGTGTTTTAGATACCATGTGCATGGGTAAGGGGGGGAAAATACTTGAAAGCACCCTTGAAGCATGACACTTTTTCCTCAAATGTAGTATCTTGGATTTTTTTTTTTTTTTGAGTGATAGCTACCCATGAGGGAAGAGGAATTACCTACCAAGTTACTTTATTCCCAAATGTTAGGTGTTAAATAGAAGAATTTTGTGCTGGTTTTAATGGATCATATAAGAAGAATTAACAAAGGAAATTCAGATTTTATTGGGCTGTTTCTTGCATAGCAGTTTTTGCTGCTAGCCCTCTTTTCAGTTATTTTTCGCTATGGAGGGTTTAGTGTAGAAATACTGAGCAGAATTGGATTTCTAGTTTGTTTTAGCTGCTGTCTATAATCTTGTTTGTTCAAGGCAGAGGTGTATCAGCTCTTGGAAAGCTGTTTTTTAGATGCAAAATGGTGTACCAGACTCCTCAAAACATGCTGGTGTCAGCAGTCATTTTGCAATCTCACAGTCATTTACTGGGTAGCCTTCATTTTTCTGATGTCATCCTGATAATGCAGAGGGGGAGCTACATAATTTATATAACTGTCTCAAGTTTAAGGCAGAGGACTGATCCGGATCTTTAATTTTGCACTGATCATTAAATGGCTCTCTTAATTAGCACTAGGATAAACTGAATCATTTTTCAGTCTGTCATGATGCGTCAGCCTGCATGAAAAAATCCTCTCTTGCTTTCCTTGAAAGCACTGTAAAACACTTTTCAGAAAGGAAGGTAGGATGAAGAGGGGAAGTGTGAGGTTATGCAAACCAGGACAAGTGTTTCCCAGCCTCTCCCAAGTCCCTTCAGGCTGTGTAACCCATTGTGGGGAGGAGTGGAATGTAAGAACTAGTCAGGCTGCTAGATGGCAGCGTCCTCGGGTTCATCAACCTCATCTGCTGGTAGAGGAGCCATAATCGGGCCTGGCTCTCATCAGGGGATCTGAAATAATCAGATAACCCTCTGCTGCTTGGTGTAGGTAGTACCATGACAGCTCTGAAGATATTTTTCTTAAGTCAGCTGTTGCTAACCTTGTGTATGATCTATTTGCAGGTTTGGGGAGTGAAATACAACGGAAGTGGGTCCAAAATTGTATCAGTTGGAGATGACCAAGAAATTCATATTTATGACTGTCCAGTTTAAACGCTGTGACTCAGGCCTTTTGGTTAACTCTTGCAGCTGTTGGTAGGACTACTGTCCTATGTAATTTTTTAATATAAAAAAAGCATTTTAATTATGCTCATCTGCAAAGTCAGGTATGTTATTATGCAACATTGGTTTTGTTGAGCATGAGAGAAAGCTTTAATTTTTTTAAAATAAAAGCTACAGGCATCTAAGATACCTTGTGTCTGATTTTTGGAAAAATTATTTTTGGATGTATGTAGTCATGGGTGAAGTAACTGCTCACTTAATCTTCCCCTGCCTTTAGACATAAATAGATTTGAGCTGTAAAATGTTGACCAAGCCCCATAGCAGCTTATTTTAGCTAAAGGAAAAGTGAGTGAGGCTGTTGTATGCCTGGGAAATGAGAGTCAGTGCTCAGCTTGGTTGTGTCCCACTGAGTGCAATAGGGTCACTTAAGCTGAACACCTGTTCTAGCAATTGTGTGGCTGACACATAGCTCATGCATCATGGTTTAGTTTTACTAAAGGGTGCTAGTTGTTTCCAGCTCTGACTTTTAATACAAACTCTCCTAGGAAACAGATAAAAGGAAAAAAATGCTTTAGTGTGACCATTCCACGATGGTATCTCATCATGAACCATCAGCAGTACAACCACTGCCTGGGGTTGTGGTGTTTTCATCTCCATTCAGGCTCAAGTGCACACCTCTAAGGAAGTGAAACCCTTTTCTAGGGAAGGCTAAAATACAGAGCTTGAGCTTCTGAAAAGTCAAAATTTTATTTGCAAGGATTTGCCTGTATGTGAAGTAGAAGTATAAGGGGTACACTGTAGCCATCAGAAAGATAAAACCCTTTTACACTTACATCGAGCCAAACAGCTGAAGGAATGCCCCTGGAACACAACAACGGAAAACAGGGAAGAGTGACAGTATGCCAGGCATAAATGCTTTTGAAATACAAAGCGAGACAAGTGCTCATGGTGCACCTAACTCAAAGTTGAGTATGGAGAACAATCTAGACTAGGTGACAGGAGTCTGAGCTGAGAGAAACTTATTGAAGAGTGTTCTAGAGTGGCTTGGAAAGTACAAGAGAATAATGATAAAATGCCAAGAGTTCTATTTATTAGAAGTTATTTCTGCTATGTTTTATTCTACGAAATTAATTTTCCAGTATGAAAGTATTTACATAAGACACTCCACTTAGCCTCTACCCATATTGCCAAAGTCTTATATAAATAGCATAGGTGAAATAAATCGAGAACCTTCATAGCAAATGAAAATGTATACCAACTCAGGTGGTTCTCAGTTGTGTGACATTTGCTTATATATAAAGACTACAAGAACACAATATAAATTAGTTACAAAAAGGTGATACTGACAGCGCAGCAACTCAATTTGCTGAACACAAAAACCACAAGCAGTGGCTATTACAGCCATGCAGTTTTCATTGTGAAAATTTACATTTTAGATGACATCCATTCCACCTTGCTTTAAGATGTCTGACATTGTACTCCTGTTCTTGGACCCTCCTCATCTTCTTCATAGGCTTCTCCCCCACTGTTACGGTAGGTTTGCTCATTTGGATCAAACTCTTCAAGCTCTACCTGATCCATCTCATCTGTTATCATGACATCTTCTCGTGGGGGAAGCAGAGCCTCCAGGAGATTCAGTTTCTCCCTTGGCAGCCAGTAGTGCTCTGGGAACTGGACCTACAATTTCACATTTTATTTTTAATTAAGTTACTCCCAACACCGACACAGACATCTTGGCTACAGAAAAGCAGTCAACTTACCAAAAACTGTATAATTAAGCTGCCTTTGTCCATTGGAGATTTGTAGATAGGCATCCCTTCATTGTAGATGCATTTCAGGTCACCGTGTTTTATCACTTCACCTACAGAGAGGTGAGAGCTGTAAGGAAACTGAGGTGACAGCCCTTTCATCCCCATGGAAAGCAGGGTTCTACACAAGCAGTGCTCCCATAACACCCAGGGGATGCTTGAGCAACTCACAGAAAGGCTGCAAGCTCTCAAGTACTAAACCCCAGCCATACACAAGATCATTTAAGCTGTTGAAGAGTTTCAGCTTGTAGCACAGCCTTCATGTTGAATTATCACATAATCTAGGTGAGTTTAACTTCTGGCCTTCTGAATACCAACCAAGGCTGAAGTTTATTGAGAATAATTTGACTGCTTTAGCTAGAATTCTGTATGTAGTGTCTCAGAGTAAAAAAATGACAAAGGCCCAACTAAATGAAATCACTGCAAGTGTTTTTTGAATTTATGCACCAACTGTGTAAACAAAAGCAGGCCTCCCTCAGTCCAGGCACAATAAAAAAGGCAAGCACTGTACAGCATCACAACTCTTGAAAACCTACCTGGCCTAGATGTTATGACAAGAACTCTGTTATCCAGAGTTTCAAGGGTTTTTCTGAAACCACACAAAGCCTCTGAAAGTTGAATTCTCATTTTTGTGATTAAGTCATGCCCTCGCCTCTGAAAGACACTGTGGTCCTTCTGATCAAGCACAATTATAACATCACCAGGCTCCAGATCAGGCTCCTGGTCACCTTCTCCATGAAATACAATCTTCTGGCCATCTTTCATACCTGAAGAAAAGAAAGCCATTAATTTTTCTCTGCAGAACTACAGACTATGCTTAGGGACACAGAACAGATCTACAGTTCTTACCTTTATCCACATGAACTTCTATGATCTTTTTCTCCCTTACAACCTTACAACCATTGCAGTTGTCACATCTGTCCTTTGGATTTATTCTTTCACCTTGGCCTTTGCATTCTGGACACACAGTTTGGATTTGCTGTACCATGCCAGGTCCAATCTGCTGAACTATAACTTGCATTCCTCTTCCTTTACACACAGGGCACTTTTCTACTGCCCCTTTCTTTCCACCATAACCTTTAAACAGAAAAATTAAATCTGATCTCAGTTGCAAAACAAAACAAAAATTATAGTAGTCATGCTGGAACTTGCTGACTTCAAAAGCACCTTTAGGGCAATTTCAGAGCAATACAGATGATGTATTACCAGTGTAACTGGAATCTAGTTTCCATCACAAAACATGCCCCACAAGCTAGAGGTTTGTACAACCAAAAGAAGATGAAACTTTCTTATTTTCTCCTTATTAGCCTCTGCCCTGGCTCAAAACATCTTGGTTTTCAAGGAACTACCAGCATACTGAATTCAACATCAACATCCCATTAATAATTGGGAAAAAAATCTGCTTGCTAAGTATTTAGTACTGAGATACAAGGCCTCATCAAGATCTACCTCAAAGAATACCATTACATGTACTTAATAGCTGTAAAATGAGTTGTGTAATACAGGCTAGACTACTAGCCACAGCAATTAACAAGTTTAATGAAACAGCTACTTATTGAAGTTCCAGATTAAAATACTTTTAATTCAGGTGCCCTTAACTATAATTCACAGTGACTTGAAGTCTACCATTAGAACAGTAACTTTATACCACTATGTTTGAGAGCCTTCTTTTTGGGTAAGTGTAAAGAGCAAGCTCAATACCCTGGCTAACTTTTTTGGGGGGAGGACAGAGAAAAAAACAAAACCTACATGCTTCATAGCCTGTCCCAACCACTGTTCAGAAAAAAAGAGGAAAAAAGTACAAAAGAGACTGCTTGGAGAAAGAGGGGTTTGAAACCACTACTGTTTTTTACCTTCACACTTTCCACAAATAACATTCTTTTGCAGTGCCAGTTTCCTTGTAATACCATTATATAAGTCTTCAAGAGATACACCTAACTGGTGCACAACATTTTTGCCTTTAAAAAAAACAAAACACAGAAGAGCAAGATTAATCCTGGTGATCTGTAATTAAGGGCAAATATTTAAAGGCTTCTACACTTGTTCATACATGCACAGTCTCACTGAAGAGATGCAAGGTTCATTCCAAACTTTGAACACAGCATGTGCAGTTCCATCAGCTTCCACTAGCTGCACCCACTTAGGTCAAAACAAATTTCAGCCGCAATTAAGCAAAGCATCATTAAAAGCCACTTTACCCCTACCCCTGCCCCTACCCCGGATTTTATTAGTTTCACTGGAATAGCAAGATGCAAGGACACTACCAGCTTCAGTTCTAGGCAATTTAAAAGTCACTTTTGTGCTACCCATAAATTTCCATAGCATTTCATAGTGTAAGACTTTGCAGCAAAGTACTCCTTGCTCTTTCAACAGGCATTGGGCATGGAAGAAAACAAAAAGGTAGTGTGCTTATAGCAGCACTCTGTACTCAGTTGTACATAATTAATCACAAATATTATGAGATTTAACATTACTCAAGTTTAAGTTGATGGTGTCCTTTGAAGCGGGTTCCCCAAAGCATACGAGCAAGTGCGGCACAGATCTGGAAAAGCCAACTTAAAATAGGGCTGCTTCAGCTGCTCTCATCTGCCCTGTTTCCCCCTCCCCTACAGATTACCCACACCCGGTTTAACAAAAAATACAGAACTTAACATGACGTAGCCATAGCAATCTTTCTGATATCTACTTTATTAGAATCTTAATGCTATAGTAACTAAAAAAAAAATCAGTTTATCTATTGTTGCAATGAGTAACATCCACACTCTGTGCACTTAGCAGAACAGCAGTACCATAGCACAAGGGTTTTACACTGAAGTGCATGGTTAGAGTTTCTAGAACTTGTTTAGAACTGTGTACCTCTTCTCTCTCTATTCATTCGGCCTCCACCACCAAAGAACATGTCAAAGATGTCCATGGGTGAAGAGAAGCTGCCGCCACTCAGGCCTCCTTCTTTAATAGCCTGTTCCCCACCCTGGTCATAGAGGTCCCTTTTCTTTGGGTCCGACAGAACTTCATATGCCTGGGATATGAGTTTAAACTAAAAAGAAAAAAGAAGCTCTGAACAACTATGACCAAGAGGAAAAGTAACCCTCTCATGTGTAACTCCATCTTCAGATTGATCCACGACAGCACTCTCTTGTAGCACTTGTCGTTTTTCCAAACGGGAACTCCCTAGATGACAGTAAGGGACTGTAACAGTACACTTCAATCCATTAACATAATTCCTCTTCTCCCTCTCCCCCCATGCTCCCCCGTTACAAAGAGGCTTTTCACACACAACTTGTAAACATATGCAAACTACATCTTGATGACTGTGGTAGTCGCAGCCATTATACACCTCTAACGAGTCCATTTAAAAAGGGGTATGATACTATTCCCACAGTCCTGGAAGTTCCCAGGCACAAAACAGCCACAGCCACATGCAGGCCGTTGTTCTAGAGCTGCAAAGGGATCAGGCATATGCCTGCTGAGCTGCTCCAGCTAGGACTTAACAAGAGACTGGAATGACCAGACACTGGTGTTGCTTACTCATGCCAAATAGAAGAACCTGGATACAAGTGAAAACATCCCCTTGATCAAAAAAATTAAGGGATTTTTAATATAGCTGTCAAGTACCTTCTCTACTACTAAGATGGCTAAATCCATTCTTAATCACAATTTACTACTACGGGAACGACTACTTCCATTTTAAATATGAATTAGTTATGTGCAGGTGAAGTGGTGTAAGTCAAAAAGCAGTCCAAAAACAAAAAGCATAAGTACCCTTTGACTATGTTACTATTTAGCTAACTTAAATTCTGTAAGCAAATGTACCAGATGTACAAACACAGAGCTTCTATTCCCACATTAAGGTGTAACCACACCCTTTTTTAGATAAATAATCCTATCGTTCACGTTTCCCATGGTTCTCCAATTGTGCTCATCTCTACTAACAGCATGTGTAAGAATTTTGTTTGTCCACCCATATGCAACCCAGTGATTTCCTCTGGATAATTACCTTGAGCATCTGCATTAGCATTTTTTCTGAGGAAAACTCCTCCTGCTAAGGAGCACCGATCGATCCAGCACCACCCCAGCAGGCACAGCGGTGCTGGCAGCTGGAGCCAGCGCTGGCCTTAGCAACATCTGACACAGCACAATAGCCACCAGAACACCAGAAACCCTTTCGTCTTTGTTTCTTTTAACCATTATCTCTTTAAGAAGAAACTCCCACTGGCAACTACGGGGAGCCTGGTAGAAACTCCTCCCCTCCACCCCCCGCCCGAAAAAAAAAAAAAAGGAACCAACGCGTCCCCTCGGCCCGCAGCTGGCCCACCAGGCCTGCCGCCACCTCAACGTGCCTTCTACAGATTCTAAAGAACGGGAGCCTCCGTTTACTCACCCTGCGCTGCGGGACGAGCGCGGCATCAGCCCCTCAGACACCGGAGTATTTAAATATAAAAAGAAGGGCGCACTTCCCGCCCCTGGCCGCCACCCAGGGCCGAGGTGCCCCGCAAC
>JAAWXA010000040.1:4195982-4230191 GCA_038090715.1 Florisuga fusca | reverse complement strand
CCCCCGGGTCAGTCTCCAAATGTTCCCGCGCCTGGGGAGTGCGGAGTGGCTGCGATCCCGGTAACGAGATGGGGTCTCTGAGGGCTTCTGCCGCAGCGTCCCGGACATCTGAAAAGCACTCGGTGTGGCCCGGTTCTGATCCTTGCTGCTCGGCCTATCCCCGGGCCACCCCGCCCGGAGTGGGCTGGAAATACAGGATCGTCTCCATCTTTCTGCTGGCAGCTGAGGTCTCCGATTGATATTGATGGTTCAGGTGAAAGGAGATAAGGGGTGTGAGGGCTGACTAAAAGTACTGTTTGCATAAAAGAAGACAACGCTGAAAAGTCACAATTGAGAAGTGCAGAAAAGCTGTATAAACTTAAGATTTTTGTTCAGACCCTAGAAGGAAAACTCAAAGGCTGGTTTCTTTGCGGAAAATGGGTCTTTGTTCCTGGGCGCAGTTGTCCAAAACGAGAACATTAGCTGTAGATGTTATAACCCAAAGGCTGCAGCTCTCAGTCAACCACAGTACAGGTAAATATTTTAGCTGACTGAGAAGAAAAGAACCCTGTTCTACTGGCCACAGTGAAAAATTCGGATAAATAAATTAAAAAATTGAAAAGGCGCTGTGGGTTTTGATTAAAACTTGTTATCATTTAAATTTTTAGTGACATTACAATGAACCTTTTACTGTATTTCAGGTAAATACTATTAGAATAGTGAGACAACACAGTCTGTTCTTTGTGTACCCCTGCTTATTTTTGAACTCCTCTATATACATACACATGTTCTTCTCCTTAATAAAGGAGAGGGGTTATAATCTACAGGAAAACAAAATCAAAACACCAGTGAAAGGAACAGTTTAGAACCACTAGAAAGAAAATAGTGTTTGTTTTTGTTAGTTTCTCTGAGCAAAATATCAGCTGACCAGGAAAATCGGTGTTTTGCAATTGTGAAATTATATTGACGATACAGAAATTATTTTCTAAAATAACTAAAGTTTATAGAATACCTTGTAGGCTGAGAACTATCCTTTTTGCAAGGGGACAAACCTGAGTTTATTCTTGTAATGGTCTTCACCTTAGATTCAAACTAACTATACTCCTGAAGATAACATCTTAGAAGTGATAAATCTGTTAATAGCTTTGCAGTAGCTGAATGCTTCAGTATGTAGTGAAACTGTTTATGTGCTTTGAAAGCCTTTAAAAATCTAATTTTAAAAATAATTTTATAGTATGTTGTAAAGTGACAGAGAAAGGGTATGTGACTTCTGTGCATAGAAACCCTCATGCAGTTAGGTGTAGATACTGATCAGACTCATGTATGGTTTCTCATTAGTAACAATAGTAATTAGTAATAACAATTACTAATAATATTCAGAAAGTGCTCACATGCATTTTTGCTTAGGAGGACTGAGCATCTTTGTTTACTTTCATTACATTTCAGGGAGCTGCTGGGTTATATTTGCTTTAATAGTATGTATTTGTTTTCTCCATATTTGGTTCCAGTCGATACTGGATACTTAAATAAACTCCTTGTTTATTAAAATTAGTGAGAAAACTACTAAGAACTGGTATGTTGGATTAGAAAAATCAGAGGGAGGTGAGTCCACTGGTATTCTTCACATCATCATTTGCACTCCTGCATCACTCAAGTCTGAGAACTGTGGTCATCCTGGTACCTGAGGGGAACACAGCACCTCTCTGGTTGTCTGCAGCAAAGCATTTCCTATTTTTCAGTATCATATTTATGGAACAGAGTTGGAATCTTCAGCAGCTGATTCTACTCATCTAATTTTTTATAATTAGTAACAAATGTCATACAGCCTTTAGACTTACAGACATACTTTCCCCCAGTTCCAGTGGTGGCTCCTTTATTCCACCAGCATGGTGTTAAGTGTGTTCATGCTCAGTGTTTACTCTTTGACTGCACACACCTTGCTTCCTTGATGCTGTGGTTGTTCCTCACCAGCAGTTGTTTTCCTGTTTCTCTCATGAGCAGCTTATCTCTTCTGTTCTCTCCCTGGTGCTGTATGTAATACTCTGAATCACTGTGTTGCTTTTTATTTGCACAGCATCAAATTTACATCTAACTGGAATCTGGAAAACAAGCAGAGAATATCTGTTCTCTGAAAGTAGGCAGGACTGGACTTGCAGTGGGGAATAAATAGATCCTACTGCTTCATTTAGCCACCAGAGGACTCTTGCTTTTGGTTTTGAAAGAGGTATTCCCACTCTTAAAACGTGAGTCAATACACTACCTCCCACCTGACTTTGGGAGCATACGGTGTCTTTACATGCTACAGGAATTACACAATCATAGAGTGGCTGGGACTTCCACCAGGCTGTAGATCTCTGCCTCAGAGCAGAGGTGGAGGTGGCCAAAGCACTTAAAGGAAAATGAGGAGTCACCACCAACTTCAGCTGCCAGGCTACTTCCTCTCTTGTTAATGGCACAATGGAACAAAACAAGAAAGGGCTTTTAATCTCTTGCTATATGAAATACTCGTACAACCTCCTTGTTTACGTTTCCTTCTTTTTTCTGGCTATTACCATCTCTCAATCATGCCTTCTAAACTGGGAGACTGTTGTTGGAAGCAGCTCCCCAAAGACACATGTACACGTGCTGAAGTGCAGCTGCAGTTTCTTGCAGCACCCTTGATTTTTGTAAAGAAGTGCCAACAGTAACTTTCATTACAAAGACACAACAAAATCAGGAGTCTGGGGGCTTGAAACCTGTATTTGTGTTCAGTCCCACAGACTTTGTTTCAGTGGTCCCTCTGGACTTTTAACAGACTTGATGCTGAGCTGGATTCTTTCAGCATCCAAACCTGAGCAAGTATCAGGATTTCTACAAAGCTGTTAGGAAAGCTCCCTTTAAATAATATTTTTAATCATTGATTTTTAGTCTTATTTAAGATATACCTTAAAAGATTATTTAACAGTTTGAGTGTAATGGGTGTTTAATGGTACCAGAACTCTACTCCATAATATCTGTAAAAGGTGTTTCACAGAGAAACAAGCTCTTAGGAAAATCTTGTAACAGAAGTAAAAGTTGGGTATCTGCCAGATACACGATGCCATTTCTTTGGAGCTATTTTAGGGCAGTGTATAATGAGTGAATAGCATCTTTATAAGATGTTTCTGAGGCAAGTTCTAGTTAAAATGGGCAACAATCTGTACTAATTAATTGCTAGTAGAACAGAAAGAGTAAGAAAGACCTGTTTTTGTAGTGCAGTTTTGAGTGTTTAAAAGCTGGGCATCTCAGAAGAAAATGTGACTGGAAATATGGTGGGATGAATAAACACCTATTGGTAAATGTGAAAATGCAGGCTCCTTTGAGTCTAAAACAATCTTTTCCTCAGAAAGAAGCAGCAAAATTTTTTCTAGATGTGTCCTCAGACCAACTGTTGTTTTGACCTGACAGGATGCTCTGCCCCTCTCCAGCTGCTCAGAAGCAGCTGCTTCTTTCCCCCAGAGTTATACTCACAGCCACTTTTTTTTTCCCCTTATGATTTTCTTCCTTAATTACTACAAATTAGTAGTTATAGGCAAATCCAAGATGCATTTTTTGGTTTTGTATGTGGTATTGTGTTTTTTGGTTTGTTTGTTTTTTTTCCTCTACAGAATTTTTGCACAAAATAATGTGTTTTCCTGCTGTGGAACAGTTCCCTGGAAAGTAGAATGCTTTGTTCAAAAAAGCAAATTCTTGTTGCTGTGGCATGGTCAATGAGAGAAAACATTTTTACAGTGAGATTGCTGCTGGAAATTCCATGCATTAGCAATACATGCAGCTCGTTATGTTTGTGGATCACAAAGTGTTAAAGTGGGATAAACTGGTTTACCTGACCAGTGTGGGTGAAGTAGAGGTGTTGGGCTTGCCTAGAGGTTCTGCTTTGAGTATAGATAAATTCTGCTCAGTACTGAAAGTGTGGGGAGACTCAGATAGGGGTAAAAGTTGTCCTTTTTAAAATCTGAATTCCTTCATTAGAAATTAATCCGTATAAAACGTGTATGTGAGTTTAAAAAGGTGCTTGCCTGGGGGCTTTTCCTTATGGAATCTGCCACCAGCCTCAGCTCCTTGACCCAAGCGAGCTTAAATTTGTTGACCTTTAAGGTGTGCCTTGAGACTAACTTGTTTGTTACCACTTACTGGAGGCCAGGCCACAGTAGTGCTTGAAAACATGTTTGAGTTTAGGATTTTGCTTAAATCCTGAAATCTAGTCTTGTGTAGGAGGAAATGTTTTATCGTTGTTTTACATGGAAATGTTTGTTACTGGTTATATGTTGTCTTTCTTTAAAAGAAAAAAACAAAGACACAAGAGCCAATCACACTATGTTGTTTTGGATCATGAACCAACAACCTGCTTCAAACTTCATTGGCATCAGCAGTAAGGAGCACCCGGAATTAGTGTACTCCTCCACTTGTTTTAAGTAAATACAGTTTTTATGGCGGAACAGAAACATTCTTGCCATAGCGGCATTGGGAATGAAACCTGAAACATTCTGTCCTGAACAGGAAGGGGTGCCCTGCACCCCACCCACACTGAGCCTGGGTCTCTGCATTTTGGTTCTCATGGCTACTGACCTTGGTGACAACATGCCTTTTGTTTGGGCTTCTGTACGACTGCTGTTTGGCATCTTGTTACACTGCAAGTTGGTGGTGATCAGTGTCTTCAGCTCTAAGGATCAGGCACTGTTTCCTGAAAGGTACCAATCATAACTGGGGAGCAAAGTGTGTAAGCAGGACGTGAGCTTTATTTGCCTCTTAATTTCCTTCATAGCTTTGTAAGCCTGTCAATGCCCAGAAGTTGTAAGCTCTACCTAGAAAAAGCAGCCCAGCCCACTGCAGAAATCCAGTCTGAGACTGAGAGCTGCATCCAGGTAGGTATAGGCATGAAAGGAAAGGACCACAGCATCATGTGAGTTGCAGCATGTAATAATCATTTGAATGTGCAGATCATTCCTTACTGAACTCTGTCTTGCCACCCTCATTTGTAAGGCTTCATTACTCAAAACTAGCAGGGTACTCGGAAACATTGTACTAGAACTACAGGGGCAAATTCCATGTCAAAGTATTTCTTACGGCATGACATTGATAAACCTGTTATTAAAATGACAGGGCTGTTTGTAGCTGACAAGTGCAGGAAACATGCATTTTAGCACAATCATGTGAGTTTTCTATTACAGTCCAAAAGCAGCTTTTTTCCACCAACGCTCCCAGATAAATTCCTCTTGCTCCACAGCCTGGCTGCCCTGAAGCCACTTTTGTTACTAGAGGAATGATTGAGCATTGGAGAATCCTGGGTTGAATCAAATTAATTTCCTAACCATCAGTTAGTATAAGTAAGATGATACAAATAACTCAGACAATCCTCTCTAAACACATCTTCTAGAGATGTATATTTGAGGTTTGATGTTTATTTGCTGAAAACACAGATTTCAGACAACTGAGAGCCATTTTCCTTCCATGAGACCAGGCCACTCAAGACCCAGCCAGAGCAAGGTAATTAGTGGTAGTTTAATTGTATTCCTTCATATAACATTGCATGTAGAACATTTTAGATGACCAGGAAAAAAAACTTCAACAAAACAATATTCCTTGCAACACAGTTTATTCCTGTTTTTTTCTCTATGGTATTTCAGCAAAGTCCACAGAAGATACCTAGTGGCTTTCTGCAAAGAACCATTGGAGCAAAGTGGGAATTTGAACAATTAACCCAAAATGAAGGAGCTAAGTCAACCAAAAATTAATTTCCACCGCATAAGGTGACACATAAGATGACACCTCTCCTATGAGGAGAGGCTGAGGGAGCTGGGGCTGTTCAGCCTGGAGGAGGCTCAGAGGAGACCTCATCACTCTCCAACTCCCTGAAAGGAGGTTGGAGCCAGGGGGGGGTTGGTCTCTTTTCCCAGGCAAGCATCAGCAAGACAAGAGGACATGGTCTTAAGTTGTGCCGGGGGAGGTTTAGGTTGGATATTAGAATATCTTTATGGAGAGGGTGATCAGACATTGGAATGGGCTGCCCAGGGAAGTGGTGGATTCTCTGTCCCTGGAGATATTTAAAAAGAGACTGGATGTGGCACTCAGTGCCATGGGCTGGGAACCGCAGCGGGAGTGGATCAAGGGTTGGACTTGATGATCTCAGGTCCCTTCCAACCCGGCTAATTCTATGATTCTATGATTTTTACCACTGAAATATTCTCTGTCCTCTTGTTCAGGTATTTTCAAATGAAGTTTCTGGAGTGATAATAAAACCCTTTAGAATCCCACTGTGAAATTTGCTTTCTTTTCCTCTGTTCCACATTGCCTTATCTGCAACTAAGCATTTGGATATGGTGCAGGATACTCAGGAATAAAGTTCACATCTTTCTATAAAATTGATCTTCTTACATTTTCCTAATCACTATGTGAGCTTTGTACCACTAAATAGAACACTATGGGTCATGTTCTCTGGCTCTGAAGACAAATGGCACAGCGTGGCTTCCCTTCCTCCCTCCCTCCCCCCTCCAGATGGGGAGTTGTGAATTTTGTCTCCAGGAACATCCCCCCATCCCAGGTTATCCCCTGGCACAGAGAAATGCTGGTTTGCACAGACCAAAATCATCCCAGGGATGGTGCTCACAATGGGTGGCTTGAACCATTCCCTCCATTTTTTTTTTGTTTGTTTACTAATATGGAAGTATTCCAAGTATCTGAAGAAGACTTACACCCTGGCAAGTAATTTGTTTAGGTATGTGTAGAAGGTTCTGTAGTATCTGATAGGCCTGACTTGGTGAAGTCAGTGCAGTGCTGGGGTGGTTGTGATGCTGGAGGAAAGGCTTGGCTGTGGCAGTGGTATAGCTGACTTGAAGGCATTTCCTAATACAACAAATCTGCATTTTCTGGAAGAAAGTAACTTAATGGAAAGGTTTTTTTGGTGGTGTTTTGTTTTTGTTTTTGTTTTTGTTAACAATTAGAGTTACTTCAATTTCTGTGAACAATTTTGTTGGAAATCTTGGCAAAGGAAAAGATTTGCATCTTAAAGCACTGTAGACTCATTAAAATTCTTCTCATGGATAATTAAAGAAAACTGAATTAAAAGGAAAGTTTAACAGTAAGCAGCTCACAGGGACTGCGACATTTCAAGCATGTTAAAATCAAAAAGAAATAGCTTTTGTAGCTGTAGTCTCCTCCTCTTGTATTACGTGTTGGGTTTTGTAACAAATAATCAGTTACTGTTGGTCTCCTCAGTGGCCCAAGTAGCTTATTCGTGCCTGAGCCTGAGTGTTCTCCAGTTTTTTTGTGAGCAGCTGGAGGGGGTTTGTCAGCATGGCTAACAGTGGAGAGACTCTTCTCAAAAAAGTGCAAGATGAAAATGCAATGAGTATTTATGAAAGCTCTGAAAATGGGTAATGTATCTTGAGTATTTACTTTAACAAACCAATTTGCCAACTTTTGACAAGCTTGTGTTCTGCTGCGCTGAGCCACAGGAGCCTGCTCTGCCTGGTGGTGTCTCTGCTATCTATGAAAGAGAAGATCCACCTTTTGGGGCTAGAATGAAAGAAAAGTGTCACAAGGACTATAAATTAATTTCTTCTTTGATGCTAATTTCTGATTTGGCATTAAACCTAAGAGCATCATTCAGTATGGACTATGTGGCTTGTGCCCTGTTTGCATATATCAAGTTGTGTGGTGTTCCTTTCGTGGCACAGAGGCTCTTGAGCCTGAGAAGTGGGCTCAGCAGAAATTCATGTACAGCAGCTCTGACAAGAGGTGTATACGTTCAGCTCCTGTGGCTCAGCCACTCACAGCTTAGCAGAAATATGGAATTCAAGCTGAAAATACTGCTGAACTACCAGGCTCTTATGCTTCAGTCTATTAAATGTTTAATGGCATTTTAACCATGTGGTGAGATTACAGACATTCTTAAATAATCAGAAAGTAGCAAAGTTCAGGTAGTCAAGTTAAAAAAAAAAATCAAACAGTTGATGCTCCTGCGCCATTCCTTCATGTGTTTTGGATGGTAAGAACACCACTGAAAACTCTGCAAGTTCAGTGTATTACAATGCATATAATCTGCTTGGAAAGGACTTTCAAAAATACCCTAGGTGCAGCTAAGGAAGTAGCTCTCTCTTTCCTTCTGAATTTGGGGGAATAACCTCTAGATGATAATTAGCTTTTGTGGTTGAGCATCTTCTTCCTGTCAAAGGAAACAGAAGCAGATAACCCATATCATAGAGAAAGGAGAAGGGAACTCAGTTTTAGAAGAGTTTGGTTTAGGGTTTATATTTGCTTTTTGCATGTAAGATAACCATACTGACTGCTATCTTCTTTCTGTCTGAATGGAATAGAAGGGAAAAAAATATTTTTTTTCCCGTTACTCCATCACTGGAACAGTCTCTTCTGTTAGAGAATGCTCACTATCTCTAGAGCTTTTGGAAATAACTATTTTAAAAATAGAGCAACACATCTCAGAGGATATACTGTAACTTTCTCAGTATTGTAAGTTTGCAGGTATTTCTGAGTACTAATTATCCATTGTGAGAGCCTGAACTGTTGTATCAGGTAGATACTTACCTTTCAGTGAAGTTAGATCTAACTTCATATTTGTTTAGGGGACCATATTTGTTTGTATGTGATGTCACTTGCAAGATTTGCTTGATCCTATCAGGTTGGTTGTCATAATTTTTATCATAATGGTTTATTCTTTTCTGGGCTTTGTAATCCTGGGTAAGCATCATTAGCAGCAAATTGTAAACTTAATATTTTTGGAAAAGAAGAAGTTTAAGACAGTTGAAAGCTTTTGGATTTGTTGTTGGATTTGTTGTTGCTTCTAGAGTACTAATTAATACCAGGATCATAATTTTTTTTTTGTTAAATCTGTATTTATCTTGGGACTGATATATGTGCACTTTGACTCATGAAAGTTAGAATTTTGGTAAATTAGTAATAGATTTAGCACATGCTTGCTTCTACTTGTACAATGTTTAAGCATAAAAAAAATTTCCAGGCCTTATTCATTAAAAAGATAATAATTCTAGAAGATAATTTAAAACCACCACAGTTTGCAACCACTGCAGTTAGGAAACTTAAGCTTCCTATGTTTTGTGTCAATTTAACAGAAAGATGTTTAGCATATGGTTTCTTTCTGAATTTATGTTGAAAGAATATCACAGAGGCTAGAACTGCAAATGTTTTGATGTGTTCAAAGTCCGTGGCATAAATACTTTGCTAGTTTTTTGAAGTCAATGCATGTTTTCCTCTTAAATAGTGTTGTCCACTTGTGGTTTGAAGTTAGGTAGCAAACTTTATATACCTTTTATCTGTGCTGGAGTAGGATTCCAGGTAGAAAGAACTAGGTAAATAAAATAAAATCCTAGCAAAATGGAAAGAGGAAAAAACCCCAACACCTGTTATAAGTCTGAAATTGAATCAGTGTGACCTAAAAAATGAGGAAGAGATGAAATAATGAGTTCTGTGCGAGGTAACTGCAGTACTCTGTGCAAATAGCCACAGAGAGACAGCTGCTGGAGGATTTCAGGTTCGTGTCTGGGTTTTTGTTGTGCAGGAAGAGGAGACCCAGAAAATCCATCCCAAGGTCAGTGAAGGGTTGTAGTACACTCCAGCTGCTGAGTAGTGTCTTTTGGGGAGGAAATAAAAAAACAGACATTGTTCCTTCCTATTCACCCACATAGTTCTCAGCGCTCTGCAAGACTGGTCTGCTCACCAAAATAAATGACCTAAGTTTTGAGACTAGTCATAACAGAAGCAGAAAGTCTTATTTTTTGCAAGTAAAGTGGCAGGTTTTACCAGAATGTGTGTGCCAACTGTGTTATGTAGCAAAAAATATGTCAGATGTTAACTTTCTCTTTAATGCTTTGTTCTTTATTAAGCATTTGTGTTGCTTTTAAATATACCTTTATGTGGGAAAAAGTTATATGAGTAATTTGAGAAAGACTGGTTTCTTGCTCCCTGTGACAAGCAAATTGGTTTTTGAATCAGCTGACCTGTTTTGCAAGAGCAGCAACATATCTGGGCTGATTTGTGGCCCCCTTTTTAAGTCGCATGAGGGCATAAAAGCCAATTAAAACCTAAATCTAACCTGTGCTTTGAGCACAAAGGGAAATTTTAAATAGAACATTCCAATAAAGGAATGTGTTATAATACTGCCCTAATTTGAACAGAGGAGAAATCAGTAAATAAAAAGACCTGTGATGATAGACAGCAATGTCCCTGTAAAGGCCCATGACCCTCCTGTGACTCTTTACTTTGCTTCTTAATATAGGAAGCATTTCAAATGTAATACAAATCCAGGGTTTGAAGATCTAATGTTGTGTGTCATTTAACCCATGTTGGGTTTTTGTCTTATGCCCTAGAAAATACCTTCAGAATTTCTTAGGCAACAGTTCACAGCTCCTCAGAGTCTGGAAATGTAGTATTTGTTACTTGGCTCTTGGTGTGCTGGTCAGAGATTCCTATTTAGCTGCTGAGCACTCAGAGCTTTTGTGTTGCTTTGTTAAATCATAGTGACTTCATTGTCTTTGGCTAGAACTCTAGGGCAGATTCATGATTCTAAATTTATTGCCCTGTGCTCTCTCCTTCAGCCTGTCCCCAGAGCTCTGTTTTAAAATGCTGGGTTCAGCACTTTGAAGATGCAGGGGAACTGGGAAAGGATTACTGATGTATGGGATCCAGATGAAGATATTTAGTTTCTGAAGTTTCTAGGCAAAGTGCCAGGACTATTAAAATTTTCAGAGCTACCCATAGATAATTTAAGCCATACTTGTGCTGCCAAAAGAATTGTCAGGTGATTACTTAATGATTCCATCTTGAATTTAAATGCCCCAGTGAGCTGTTGAGAATACCTAACACCCAATGAAAAGTACTTTGGAATGTGCAGATGTAGACTCAAGACCAAAAGCAGCTCTAGTGTAAATTAAGGCTGCTGGAATGCATAGAGCTGTGTTGTCCTGCAGAACATGGAAAAAAAGCTTAGGGGTGGTGTGAAATAATTTCCCATTGTTAAAACAGAGGTAAATAATTAGGGCACTTCGACACTTTTTACAAAGAATACAGCTGATTGGAAGAAAAATTTTTGGTTTAATCTGTGTTATTACTGAAATAACCATCAAAGCTGTGGGAGTTTAGAGATTAAATTTACCACATCATCTGCAGGACAAGCAGTAGGAGATTCAAACAAAATATATAAGAGTTTCTGCTTTGGAAAAAATTGCCTGTTTTCCAGTTCAGCCTCATTTGGTGTATTAAATAAGATTGATATTTACTAGTTAGAAAAGCCAATTCATCAACAGTGCTTGAGAAAAAAAATGTGGATTTGCACACCTTGCTCCTCAAGATAGACACCTGTGTATTACTAAATATTCTGTTACATCTGCAAGGCAAGCAGAGAAAGGCGTTTAATTATAAGGTGGAGACTGTGTTGTAAGAAATATGTAGTAACATGCTTACTGCCACTTGAAAGGTGTCTGGTGGGGGAGCTTGGGAATGTTATGCTCAGAGGAACAGTGAGGCAGATGAAGGAGCTGCACTGCTTTCGGTCATGGCAAAACACAGCTGAGCCTTCTTGAGAGCCATCAGGTCTGGAAAGAGCTTTGAGAGCATTGCCAGGGGAAGCTGAGGGGATTACTTTCTGGAAAAAATGTGTGACAGACAAACTGTATGCGTGCAGCAGACACTGCATCTGAGCATTCCCTCCTTATTATCTGTAGTCTTTGTTGTAGACAGTCTGCAGGATGTCTTATTTCAAAGGAAGAAAATATCCTGCAATAGCTTGTAGTAAAGCTTTGGAAGTTACGCAGCCAGGAACTGCAGTAACCTGGTTTACCACAGGCTTAGCTTTGCACCTGGCACATACTCTTCTGCTAAAATTAGGCACCGCATCAATCTCCACTTCCCTGAAAATATCTGAATGTGGTATCTTCAGCTGTGAACTCTTCCCATGCATTAAACCAGAAGAAAATTAATTAATAAAAATATTTTATCTGGGTGATGAACCCACACACATATCCAGGAACAAGGTGAGAGTTGAGAAAATGTGTGCTGGGAGAAGCCTCACCATTACACATACTAAAAAGTAGAGGGGGAGGTGGTGGCTTCGTTGAGAATACAGCACAGGTCTGGAAGCTCAGACTGGATGAATAAATTCCTGGCCTGAACTACCAACCGTTTTAATTGCAGAACAATGTTTGTGTGAATCTTTTTGTGAGCAGTTTTGAATGTGGTTTCTGGACTTTTAAGTACTTTGACTTGCTATAGGAAAATGAGGGGTTATGAGTAAATAACCTGAAATCTAAAGTAATACCTTGTACTGAATTATGTATTAACAATATACATATACAGTTATTGTTTGCTAAATGGCTTTTGTTTACAGATTTATAGAAAGCAGTTTTATTTTTTAAGTTCTAATAACTTTTATAGAGAGACAACTAGTAAATAGTTAACATTTACAATGCTGCAGGAGCTGAATGATACTGGTCAGGAGTAGGAATACAAAAAGAATATGGTGTCCCTTCATTTGCCATTATACATCATCAGTTTAAAGAATAACTTCTCCTTAAATCTCATGATAATATGACTGCTGCATTACAGTGTTTGTATTCTGTTGGGGCAGTTCGTGATCTTAGAAATTACTCTGCAGAATTAAGGCCAAAATATATTTCATGCCACAATGTAAAGTTAATAATTTTTGGACTTAAGAGACAAGATTCTGACCTAGTTATAGAGTGTATTTGGTGGAGCCTGTTAAAGTGAGAATTACTGTAAAACATTTTGGATCTCTGTAGCAAGCATTGGTTCATTATTGTATTACACGTGGACTTTTTAGATGCTTTTAAGTTTTATTCTCATAATTTTCACGAGATTTTTATTGTTAGGAGAGAATTTAGAAGACAGCAAATACCTGACTGCATTTCACCTTGGTTATGAGATATAAGCAAAAATCCCAGCTACCAGAGGAGGAAATGTAGACCCTGTGGAAGGAAGAGCCATGCCCAAAGTTCTTTGAAACTAAACCATTATGGAAATGAGTAGCACAGTGAGCAGTGCCGTTACTCAGACACTCAGTGCCATTATGGTAATGGAAGAAACTTCTTTTCTAATGTGTGACATTCAACGAAAGAGCACTGCTATTTCATAATGACAGAAGTAGAGAGAATTAGGTCTTAAATTTCGTTTCTCTAGTCATGATGAGAAACAATACCATCTTCATTGGATTCCATCAAATGCATTTAGTTAAAAACTGTAATTGCTATGCCAGCAGTTCAGGCTGCATGCTTTGCTTGGGGTGAATCAGTAAGGACTGTCAGTTACAGCAGTCATTATTCTATTTGTAACATCAGTCACACCTGCATTACTTCCCCTAAGATGCAAAGATGAAATTCCCTGGAGTTGTTAGAAGCCAAGGCTGAATGGAAACTTCCCCTTTGCTAATCAAATACAGAGAATGTTCAAATTCTTGCTTTTTAGGTTGGCCTGATGATAGAACTTCTGACTGGCACTGAGGAGAGGTGGGTGCTGCAAGAGAGTTGTGCCAGAGATTTGAGATTTGCCCCAGACCTCTGTATAAGGCAGTCAGCCAGAGCATTCTGTCAGGTGAAGGAGAGTGTGAGTACATTGAATTCATGCAGTAAACCAGGTCTTGTTCCATGGAATAGTGCCTTAAAATTAAAGTCCAAATTGCATCAAGAAATACTGCCATTCAAAAATCACTCCTGCTAACAGAGTTATATAGAAGTATGTTTTTAATTCTAGCTGGTCAAAGTTGTGTCACATGAACTCAGTTTGTTCTAATTGCTTTGCTAAAGTGACCTCTACTGTCACATCCTCTGTGTGTGCCTTGTAGAGGGCTTTACACAGTTTTATGTATTAACTTGGGAATCATAAACTTATTTATTTATTTATTTAGTGCAAAAATCAGAGATCAGAGGTAGAAAAGCCCTTTTTGAACTGGTATTTGTATTTGGGAACATGCTGTCCCTGCACTTACAACACAAAGTAAGTTCACACAGAATCTCAGCCTTACTAACAACTTAAGTAGCTGAAGCCGAGATTTTCAGAGCATTTTAGTTTTGCCAGGGCATCTCACCACCAAACTGTAATTCCACACTGAGTTTTCTCCTTGCTGCAGGTTGCTCAGTAAGCTCTTGATCAAGCAGTCCCACCAAATTCTACTCAACTTGGTCTTACTTGAACAACTCCAAACAATATAACCTTCCTTGGATCTTTACTTTATTGAATAACTCCTAAAAAAAGCTAAAAGCAACAGCATGAAAAACATATTCTTTCACTCAGGAGGGGATGGTTCTGAATAAGCACCTAAATTGCTGATGGAATAGACAATTTCCAAATTGTACTTTCAGGGCAAAAATACCTCCAGTCTCAAATTGCCTGCTTGGTCCATAGAGGCAAGTACCAGCCACTTTGTACACACCATTAGTAATGTCAAAGCTCCTGAAGGTATCAGATGCAGAGGGCTCCTCACATGACATTTGTGTATTGAAGTGTTATCATGGGCAAGTCCAGAAGTTTAGACTTGTTGGTTGATTATTTTTCTATTAAGAGATCATAATATACACTGAACCAGTATCCTATAACATCTGGATGAGAAGAAAGCAAACTAATGAGATTATATTCTGGGAAAAGTAATTTATGATGATTATGAGAAGTTTTGAGTAGCCTCACAGACTTCTGATTTGTTACTAATCAGATCTGTTTTCTTCTGAGGGCTTTTTTGCTCTTCATTTTTAGCAAGAGTAACATTTAATTCTCCTGTGACTAGGATTTTATTTGTTTTGTAAAATTAAGATTTAAAAAGCTTTAGTATTCAAAAGATGGTTAAAGGAAAAGATTGCACTAGATTTCTAAACATCAAATGTGGCTTTTCTTTAAAATAGGAAAAGATTCAGAAACTATTAAGTCGTTTGAGATGGCAGGCAAGCATATTTTCATATTATTTCAGGTGTTTTGATTTTATTCCCAAGCATGTCTTCCTGATCTGTCATTTTGTCCGTGCAGTCTGACTTCATTAAGCCATCATTTCTCAAACACAGCCTTACCTTTCAAAACACAGTACAATCCTCCTCAGTATTTAAATGACTCAGTTTCTCATCAGCATCTGCCTGCACCAAGCCAGTGACTATTTCCAGAGCCCAGCTCTCTGCTTATCAGACAAGCCCTTGCTTGTTTTGTTCCATTGTGCCATTAACAGGAGGGGAAGCAGCCTGGCAGCTGAAGATGCTGTGACTCATTTTCCTTCAGCAGATTTGGCCACCTCCACCTCTGCTCTGAGGCAGAGATCTGCAGCAGGGTGGAAGCAAGGGATTGTCACTTCTGATGGGTGCACAGAAGTTATAGAACCTGCTAAATTTGTGCAAAATGGATCCAGTGTCTAATTTCATTGAGAATAACAATCATAAATGATAGGACTGTCCCACATACAGGTATTCCACACAGTTTAGTTGTTGAGAGGAGATATGAAATACTGCCTGACATTGTCTCTGGTCCTGCAGTTTTCTTCCTCTCTCTGGCCACTGCAGCATCAAAAATGGCTTTTGAATTGTTATTTATTTGAAAGCTGTGAGGGGTATTTTTTTTCCCTCTATATTTTGAGTTAATTTATTACACCATAGAGGGGAATGGCTTCCTGAGCTTCACTCAGGACTCTTCTCCTGTACCTGTTGAGAGAAAATTAAGGTAATCCCAACTTGCTCTTGGCATCTGAAGGATGCTAATTCCTACCCCTTTTCCTATTAAATTACATCAGATAAATAAAGCATTCTGCATGCTGCTATTTATGTATAACCTGGAATGCATTGCTTTATGCGGTCAGTAGTTTCTTGGTGCTTAGTTATTGTTTAGATTCTTGCTCACATAATCTTTGGCAGCCCACTATCTCACAGGCTTTCTGCTTTTGAGTTTGTATTATCTGTGCTTTTAACTTTGTCTGATTAATTTAAGCCAAGAAAGGTTAATTTTTTCCCTGTGATAATGATAATTTGTCTCCTTGTTCAAGTTTTGAGAAAATATTATTGTTATTGTTGTGGCTGTTATTATTGTTATTGTAACTTCTCTTATGCTTAGGAAACCAACCAGCAAAAAAAAACAAACCCTAACCTCACAGCTTCAATAGGTACCAATAAGGACAGTTTGTGAGGAGCTGACATTAGTACCTTAACAGTATGTTCAAGTTTAAGATGGATAATTCATGCTTTATATTTGTACAGTTCATGGCCTCTCTATCAAGATTCAAAATTAGCACCTCCATCATCTCCATCACCAAAAGTCTACTGTATGAAGCAAGAATTTCATCCTTAGACTGAAGGCATTTCATGTTTAACCTGATGGTAGTAGAGTTTGCAGCAAAGGTGTTCTTCTCTTTCTTTGAACTTTCTGATTTCTCCTGTTTGTATTTCTAAGTGCTTGCAGGCATTGGGTTTTTTCCTTTGGATATATTGAATATTAATGGCAGTAGATCTACTAGTACTCATGGGTAACTTTTTAAAAGGGATATTTTCTTTTTAGGACCCTTGAAGATGTAAAGACTGTCTGCAGAGATTCCCTCCATTTGGAGGAGACCCAAGGTGAAAGCATAAAGCTAGCAGGTAAGCATGTGAAAGATAGTCCTTGGAAATTTTACCTCTTTTTAGAACTTTTAAAATGTAGCTTTTGTGTCTGTTTCAGCAAGGTGTGACTGCAAATTTTGTCTAGCCTAAGGAGAGGCAGCCAAAACCAAAATTATACTGAAGGGCATCAAGGCAAGTGAAAAAATTTCAGGAACCTTCAGTAAACCTGCATTAATTCAATAGTTCTCCCAGTTTTTGTCTGTATTTGAGACTATTACTTGATAAAAGTGAAGAATAGCCTTATCCCATGGAAAACTATATAAATTCTTGTGTTACCTTTGGCATCACAGGCTATTCTACCAGCTGTCAGTTACTGATGATTTGGCATCCTGTGTAATAACTGGAGGCTGTAAAGAAATAGCTATACTTTGGTCAGTTCTGTGTTGTATTGTAGCATATGCTTAGTGCTGTAATTTTAAACCAGTTGCAGTGGTAAATTAACCTAGATGTACTGCCATGTGGCTTAAAGGAGATTTCCCAGCAGAAATTTCTGAGGTTCTTTGAACAGTTTGCAGCCCTGAGGGAGCTCCCTGTTGCCTTGGTGAGGCTACTACTAGTATCTAAATTTCCTCATTTAAATAGGGAATATTTGTTCTATGAGAAAACAGGAGCAATGATTGCAACTGGATTTTGAAGAAGTAAAAGTCTGTGTAGGAATCTCACATGCAGACTTGATGTATGAACAAATGTATGCCTTTTAAAAAGGCAATTCTTTGTTACATAGCAGGTTTCTTTCCTAGAATTGAACTGCTAGCCATTTGCTTTTTGTTTTTCAGTTAGCAGGAAATAGATTGGGATGGATAAATGTGGGGACTAACGTCTGTTTTCAAATTTTTAGGGTATTTTATTGAACTGTTTGAGACACATTGCATCTGCAGATGATTACTGAGGCTGTGATTCTACAGAGCACTTGCTTTTGTGCTTGTGAAGGCTCTGACCTATTTTTGTAAGGTTTTCTCTGGAATGCTGGTTAGTGCTGTCAGCTATCTACCCTGCTCCTCTCCCAGAGGTTGCTGCTGGCTGCAGTTTAGAGAAATACACGGGGCAGTGTGTGGCAGTGCTCAGGGAGGAATGCATATGCATTCAGCCACTCCTGCAGAGGTGACCACAGCCTCTGGAAGAAAGGTGAGGTGAACAAGAGAGGATAAAAGCCATTCCAGCTGTTCCACCATAATTTTCCTGCAAATAAAGTCACACCCCATCCATTTTAATGACGCAGTTCCTTTATTTGTGTTTAGATTTGTTTCTAAGTTGATGAATCAGGAGCTAACAATTTCAGTTAGCCTTCATCTTTTGTTTGAGTTTGGGAATCTGTGGCACTACTTGTTATCCATTTAAATGAGAAGTGGGGTTTGACTTGGGAACATCACACAACTATGCAGAACCTGAGTGGCAAAGTGAGGACTGAATGTGAAAAACTTCTCCCAGAAAAAAACCTGTGGGAGAAGGAAGCTCAGTGTCTGGTTTGGTGGGTCTGCTTTGTGTATCAAGAGAAAAGGAGCTCCTGATGCTTTCTAGTTGTGAAGAACTGTCTACATCATTTTGTAATTGGTATGTTCTGCAAACTCAGGAGTAAATTTGTCTAATGAGGACTGCAGGTTGTTCTGGATTTTTTTCCCCATTCTTTTCCACCACTGTATGGAAGCTCATTACTGTAGAACAGGGCAGATTTTGGTTTTTCTAATGCATATGTAAATCCAGAGTAACCTTACTACTGGCAGCAAGCACTGTATTGGCTTGTGTATCTCCAAGGATGGTGATTTCACAGCCCAGTCCTTATTAGACTGAGTCACCTCCATTGTGAATTTGTTTTTCTTTATCTAGCAAGAATTTTCCTTGTTGCAGATCATGTTCATTGCTTCATGTTCTGCTGCTGTGTGCCTCTGAGAAGAATCTGTCTTCTGTTTTATAGCACCCTCTTTCAGTCTGTGGCAGGCTTCAGTTTGATTCATTCTTTATCTTCTCTCCTGCAGATGGAAGAAACTCAGCTGGTTTAGGGGCTTCTCATTCACAGTAGGCCCTTGACCTTGACGAGGGAGTCCCTCTCCTGGGCAATTTTTCAGGACCTGCCTCTTGCACTGGGGCTTCAAAAGGTGCACATTGCTTCAGGTACACCTTCATGAGGACTGAGTAGGAATAAATAATCTTGCTACTGCAGCCCAGGATGTAGTTAGCCTTTATCTCCCCCACATCATACCACTGACTTGCATTCAACTTGCCCACCATGAACCACAGGAGTCTTTCTGCTGAGCCAGCTGGCATCCAGGTTAGCCTACCATGCATGGAAGACTTATGTTCCCCCTTGTTGAGCTCTGAGGTTTATGCTGGCCCATTCTTGTAGTTTGCTGAGGTCCCTATGAATGGCAACCCTGCCTTTTGCCCTGTTGGCTGCTTCTCCACACTTGGTGTCATCTTTGAAGCTGATGAGGGTGCACTGTCTGAAACAGTAATGCAGTCATTAAACAGTATCATTCTCGGGACTAGCTCTTGAAGAATGTCATGTCTAGCTGACTGCTGACCACTATTCTTGAAGACTAATTATCCTGCCTATCCACCTCCAAACCATCTGGTCCAAACCTTCCAAGGATGCTGGGGGAGACCATGTTTAAGACTTTGTTAAAGGTACAGCAAACAACATGCTACTGCTCTCCCCATCTCAGAGCCAGGCATCTCATCAGGGAAGGCAGTTGGGTTGGATTTAGCAAGGCCAAAGCCAAGTCTGTCTATTGTGGCTGGTCTCAGTCACCATGTTATAGCTCAGAACAATTTCCAGGAGAGTTTGTTCTGTAGCCTTTCCATGGACTGAGGTGAGTCTGATTGGCCTTGAGTTATCCGAGTATTCTTTCTTGGCCTTTTGGAAGGCAGGTGTGACATTTACCTTTTTCCTGTCATAAGGACCTTACCAGATTGCCATGCTTTTTCAAAGTTGAGTGAGGGCAGCCTTCTGACAACTTTGGTCTGCTCTCTCATCTGAGCCCATTGACACTTGTGTATGTGTCCAGTTTGCATAAGTGGTCCCTACTTTGATCTTCTGCTGATCTTGTTGCTGAGGATTCTCCCCTGCCACTGTGCACAGAAACCCAGGAAGCCTGATCTTGCCAGCAAAGGCCAAGATGGAAAAGACACAGAGTACATCAGCCCTTTTCATGTCCTGTGGCAGTTAACTGCCCAGGATACCCTTGCTTCTCCTTTTGGCTGCCAGGGTATCCGTAGAAGCCCTTCTCCTGGCTGTTGACATCTCTCACCAGTTCCAGTTCCATCTGAGTTTTGGCTTTCCATTCCTGCATGCCTGGGTAATGTTTCTGGAGTGACGTTTCCTCCTGATCACACCCTTCACCTCCTTCCATTTTGGTGCACCATAATCACTTTTGGAAGCGTCAGGATTGTTAGGAAGCTTGTTTTCTGCTTGTCCTGCTGCACCACTCCCTCCACCAGTTGGTAGAGGCATTCTTTGGAGGATGTCTTAGGTCTCTGATCCACATTGGGAGTAGTTTACTGAGGTGAAGAGCAGTATATTTTTATTGCAATTCATCAATGTTCCTTTTCCTCCAGTGGAAGAGGTGCAAGTTTCCATGGACTGAAATATTTGTGTGTATTGGCTAATTTAAGAACATTTCCACTATGTCTTCAGTCTTTTTTGCTGGGGAGTTTGAAGTTACATGTTGATTGTGGAAAACTGATAATACAGCAGAAAACTTTCCTCCTCCCCCAGCTGTGGTGAGGCCAGCTACAGGAAGCTGATTTCTGTAATTTTTTTAAAGAATCACTCTGTATGTATTCTGGCTGATAGATTTAGATTCTCTTGTAATTCAGGTGTTCTGTGCTTTGGTTTAATCTGTTCCTTGGCAGAAGGGGAAGTCTGACACAGCTGCCAAGCTCTCCAACTGCAACCTGGATGTACTCAGCACCAGCTTTTACTGAAAAGAAGATAAGCTTTCAGGGCCCCAGACATCTTGAAAAGTAAAGAACTAATGGGTGAGAGGAGGAATGATGTGTTTGTGCTGTCAGCAGAATGTGATGGCATCATAGCTGTGGAATCTGGGATGATTCCTGTCCGTCAGAAATGCCTCCAGCAAAGAGCTGAATCCTGTCTCTCCTCATTAGAACAAGATAATGTTTTGCAGGAACTGGCATGCAATCAAGATTCTGGTTTGTGAGTTAAATCTTGAATTGCTTTCAAGCAGAATTTAAATTACTGTTTTAGTTCCTGCTTCTCAGGGCCCAGCTATGGATTAGCACCAGAGTCACTCCCCAGCTCAAGTCATGCAGGCAGGCCATTCAGCTCTCTGTTTGTTTACCTCTCTGAAAGGTGACCTTGGTACTTTTGCATGTTATGTGGCTCTCACAGTTGTTCCTCCATAAACATTAGAATTCATTTACATTCACAAATGCTTTCTGGCAGTCACCAGGATACTTGTGGGGTCAGGCAGTGAACAGAGAGAAGGCTTCATTCATAGGTTAGCTTTCAGCTGGAGGATTACCCTATGTGAGTTTTTTTGTTTGTTTCGTGTTTTTTTTTTTTTAGCTAGTTCATAGCCTCATTCATACATCCCAGAGGTCCAGCAGCCTCAGCCAGAGTGATTATTCGTTCAAAAAAAAGTTATGGACTTGCTATTTGTTTAAAATATTTTCTGGTTATATGAGATAGGAGACACAGCTTGTATGGTGTCACAACTGTTCAGTCATACATGGTGGAAGTTAATAGCAACTGGCTGATAAAAATGAAAAAATTGCAATGTGTTTATATTGTGCATTATTTCAGACTTGGTAGAAAATATTTTCCTAACAAATGTATGTTTTAAAATCAGTATTAAACATGTCAATGGCTCACAAATTTAGGATTGTTTGTAAAAGATCAGTTAAAATCTTTAGAAGTGTTTTTCAAGTGGTAAACAAAGTTTTTAACTCGTTTTCTTATCCTGTAAACTTTCTTGTTGAAAAGTGACACTTTTGTGGGAAAACTGCACACCTGAAATCTAAAATACTTAGACCAGATGTCTTTAGAGCAATTCCTAGGGCAAGCTGCAGTACCCTCATCCTGTTAGACACTCCCAGTGTTTGTGAGACTACTCTCAGACATCTCTTCCTGGAGCAGCAAATTAGGGAATCATGGAAAATGTCCTCTGGTCAGCGAATGGCATGGGGGGAGAAAGGCACTTGAAGAGGCTCAAAGAGTGGGAGTGAAGGTTACTTATGTGAATAAATCTTTGCCATTTTGTGTTCAGCTGACAAAATATCCCTCTTTAGGAGTAAATCTTTTCTCACAACCTCTGACCTTCAGTCCTTCATCTGAAGGGCACGAGCCAAGGTCATATACTAGTGAATGAAAATGCATTTTGGGTACATAGTATAGGAGTTACTGGAAGGATGAAGAAAGGGATATCCTTTGCATGTATCCCCTGCATAGAGGGAACTTCCAGTGGCATCAAGT
This sequence comes from Florisuga fusca, assembly GCA_038090715.1. NCBI lineage: Eukaryota > Metazoa > Chordata > Aves > Apodiformes > Trochilidae > Florisuga > Florisuga fusca. The sequence continues at coordinate 4,208,159 of JAAWXA010000040.1, read as the reverse complement.
ACTTGGAGCTGGAATGCCGCTTATTTTTAATTCAATCTGTGGATACATAATGAACTAATGATAATAGTGTGTTTAAAGGCTCTTTATTCTGATTTCCACCTTGGTTTCAGGTGGTACTGAGTTCATTCCCAGCCTGTTCGTTGCAGTTTAACTTTCAGATGCTCATGGGGCAGAACACTGATTAAGTTATTTTCCAAAGTTTATCATCAGTTCGTTTAGCATTTACTCAGGCACTCCTTTCCAGGCTCTTCCTGAGAACAGGCCCTCTGCTCAAAATCCCTCTGCAAACTGAGAGCAGACTATGTTGCTCATATACTGCTGTTTTTACTAACTCTGTGGGACAGAATAGTTAGATCTTTATAATTTTTTGACTTCTGAGCTTGGTTTAGGCATATTGCTTTTCTACCTGCAAATACATGCAAGAACGTGCACTGAATGGGTGCTCGAGTTTATATTCCTTTGTAATACATATTTTGTATTATGGAGGTGATTTGCTGAGTCTCTGTGAAGCAGATTCTGTTCTTAACCTTTGTGATGGATCAGAAGAAACTACATAAGAAAAAGCAAAAAGAGACCCAAACGCTAGAAGTACAGTTTTGGTTTCTGTGTATAGATACTGCAATGATTTGATTGATTTCCACTCTTCTCTCTGGAAACTATTCCAGCACCTACTGTATGTTTGCACTGAAAAAGTAGTAATTATGCAACTCCTGTAATGTTGTTGTAGCAATGTTGCTAGTATTTTCAATTCCCTTGAAGAGAGGTACTCTTTGTTCAAGGCCATTTTTTATAATACATGGAATAGAATATTGTAGTTTAGCTCTGTATACTACAATTTTTACAATTTTTACAATTTTCAGCGGAACAGTCACCAACCTATGCCCAACCACACCTGTAATCCATGCACTTTGGATTAGAAGCCAAAGCATCAGTCAGAGTTTTTTGTCTGAGCTTTGGTGTGTTACTTCAGAAAATAACCATTTGGATGAACATGAGCTTCTGTCTCTGACAGGTCTTATCTCTTGTGCTTTTTACACAGTGCAGAAACAACTGCCTTGCCTTCAGCACTTGTAAAATTCTTGTTGGGTGCCCTCAGTGATTTCTTCATAGCTACTCGTTTCCTAAACTGTCAGGATTTGTGATGCCTTTCCTCCAATGATATAAGCAAAGCTCCACACCTATGTTTTGAAAATCATTATATACAATTTACACGTGAGAAAATGAAGGCATAGGAAGATTAAGCAGCTTTATTTCTATTTATCACTATCATTATTACTTTCTGCTTGTCAGGATGGTCAAGGGAACAAACACAAGACTGTGAGTCAGGAATATGAATGGAACATAATGAGAGTCAAGAACATTAATCCTGGATTGACATGCATCGCAGCTGTGACTGTTCAATCCACTTTCTGCACCAGGGCTTTTGTCTCCCTGCCTGGGAAGGGGTAGAAAAGTGACATGATTGTGTTTTTTTCTCCCCAAATGCTCTGCACATGCTAGGATGTAGCATGGGGCAGTGAAATCTTTAGAAACAGTTTCACAAAACAATGGCAGCAAACTAGATTGGTTTTAGTATTTCCAGTTTAGTAGTTACACTTTATCAGCTGATTATGAATGAGCTTTTCTACACAGTTAAGTAATGAAAGTTTTTTTCTGCAAGAGAAAATTGTTCTGGGGAGGTGTTTTGGTGGTTTTTTTTCAGGTGTATTTGTGAGCTTGCTGTGCCTCTGGTGATGTGTGCAGATTGCAAGGCTGAGTTGAGGGAGGCTGCAAGATGGGTTTATAGATTGTCAGAGGTAGTTGCAAAGCCCACTGTGAAGCAACTACAGGATAGTACTTGGGAGGGATGTGGAGTATCTTGTATTTCTAACTCCAGCACTGCTTCTTCCAGCCACTAAAGTACCAGGAAATAGTATTGATATTAGCTGAGTTTTCTTTACAGTTTTTCTTTCCATAAGTGATAGTAGAAGACAATCATGTTTATTAAATGGTATCAGAAACTTCTAAAAGTCATATTTTGTGTTACTCTTTATTCTGACAAACCTAAGCTCTTTGGTCTGAGCTTTTCCACCAACTCACTGTAGAATATCTATTTTATTATGTTTAAACTAAAAATATTTCTTCATTTATGAAAGCAAATCTAAGGAAAAGGATGTAAAATGTCATGGTGCTATTTCGTTCAGAAGTAGAGGAACTAACTTTTTTGGTATGGGAGTTGTGAGTGGTCTTCTGTGTTCCTTGTGAGAACTTGCCACAATTTTGCCAACTTCCTAGCCCCTGGATTCCCTAAGGAGTTAGAGAATCATTTATACTCAGCCTGCTTCTTGCTGGGTTTGAAAGAGCCTACTAGAATCTCTGAGACAGTCATTTCCTCTGAATGCTGGGGACTGCCCCAGACCTTGGCACCAGAGGTGAGAGCCAAGTGACATCAATGGGTGCTCTGTGTCTGTGTCAAGGAAGGGGAGGAAGATAGAGAGGAAAAATGTGGATGGTAGAGAGATGGAGTGAGGAAGAAAAGGGGGAAGATTTTGTGGAAGTAAGGAAAGACAGGAGGGAGGGGAGTGGATATATGTACTAGAACACAGGGCAAGCTGTGGGAAGTTGTGGGAAAAAGGTAGGGTGAAAGAGGATAGGTGGGGGGGAAAGAGGGGAAAAAAAACACTTGTATTCAAGACACAGAACAAAGTGGAAGAAATAGATAATTCTTTCTACATGGAATTTTTTATGAAATTGAAAAGCCCCTCTCTCAGAGATGGGAAGTGCCAAAGTTGTGCTTAGTCCTGCAATCTTTATTCAGACTTCTTGCTTTTTGGTACACAGTTTTTCTGAATGGCACCTTGATAATGATGCTTTACTTTTCCAGAGTGGACTTCCTTTGCTGATGGCAGAGTCAGACTGAGAATAGATGAATCATGTCCACAGACTCCCATAACAGTTCATCAGATGTTTCAGGAGAACCTAGAAAAATATGGATCCCTTAATGCACTGGCCAGCAAAAAGAATGGAAAGTGGGAGAAGATAACTTTTTCAGAGTATTATTGCCTCTCTAGGAAAGCAGCCAAGAGCTTCTTGAAGGTAGGTACAGGAAACAAAACCAATCCCTCTTTTTCCCTTTTTGTCTCCTTAAAAAAAAAAGACAAACAACCCCCTCCCCCCCCCAAATACAGAAAAACCAAGAGGCTTTTCCCATTAACTGAGGATCAGCAGTCATATTCTTTATTGAAATAATAATGATGAAAAATTGTTTTGTTCAAAGAGATAACAATTCTCTCAAAGGAACTTGACTTGAGTACAAAGCTCAGCACATAGCCTTGAGATTAAAGAAAAGAAAAGAAAAGAAAAGAAAAGAAAAGAAAAGAAAAGAAAAGAAAAGAAAAGAAAAAAGAAAAAGAGAGAAAGAGAAAGCAAGCAAGCAAGCAAGCAAGCAGCACTGTCCAGCATTTGGCAGGATAAAGACAAATTTTAAAATATTCTAAGCTTAGAATAAGATTAGTATTCATTATGCTCTTGTTCATATTGAGAAGTTCTGTGGTTTTTGTGCCTTTCTGGACAGCAGAGCTCAACCAGACAGGATAAGCTAGTGGGTAATCTAAAGCATGTTAGTGGCTGATATGTACTCGTTTTGCTGTGGATAACAATATAGAGATGTTTGTTGCCAGGTCTTGTTGATACCGAAATAATAAATAAATGGAAGTTTTCCATGGCTTTCCATGGTGTTTGTATGTCTCTTTCATGCTTGTGTTTCTCTCCAATGTTCTAAAACCTTACACTTATTTTTAAGCTTGGTCTTGAACGATTCCACAGCGTAGCGATCCTTGGATTTAATTCTCCAGAGTGGTTCATCTCAGCTGTTGGAGCTGTTTTTGCTGGGTTAGTTGATTTTTTTTTTTTAAATAAACCTTGATTTTATGAGGAATTTTTGGATTTCTGGTTTGCTCTGGAAATGTAGCAAATCAGTACTCTGTGTCATACCTTTGAAGTTTTGCTGCAGCTGATCAGCATGTTCAGGAACCTAGTGGAGTCTCAAAGTTTTCAATATATCCAAAATAGTCTCATAAGGAGGATCCTTTTTGCTATGGTCTCAACTGTGACAGTCACACAGAAGCTCTTGTGCAGTATCTTGTCACTGAAATGTGTGGGCAACAGGTGAGATCCCCAGTTTTCTATTAATGATATTTGTCTACAGCAAGATACGTTCAAGTGGATGAAGTCACAGATAAATACTAACTAGCCTGACTCCTCTGTCCTGATACCTGTTTATGCAATTTGGATGTTACCTCTTCAGCTGTTTCTGTTCCAGTGAAATTCAACTTGGTATCTGTTTGCTGTGTTAACCGAAAGAGGACAGAAGTGGGTTTTTTACCACTTTATTCATTAAATCTCATATAGCCCCAAGTGGGTTAAAATGCTGAATACCAGCCTATGCCATCTTCTTCTGATTTAAGTTCAGAGATTAATTTTTCAGTGTGCATATATCAGAGATGCTCATGAGTTGCTGAATATGTGAAAGACACATGAGAGCTGTGTGACTTTGACATCTTCATATGCTTTCATTTCTCCTCTGATCTTTATTCTCTTTTTTGGATGCTAAATGCATGTATGTGTGTATGTGTATACAAATATATGTTCTAATATATATATTTGATACAGAGGAATTGTCACAGGAATATACACAACCAGTTCCCCAGAGGCCTGCCACTATATTGCTCACGACAGCAAAACCAACATCATGGTTGTGGAAAATCAGAAACAATTGGACAAGATAATGCAGGTACTGGATGGCTTAATGGTTACTGTAAAAGCCATAATTTTCCTATTTCTCAGTTCTGCATTGGTCCCAAATACCATATTCACTCACTTTATTGTGAAACCTTTCATGGGAGTGGTGTTATTTGGAAATCTTAACTGGTGTTTGAGCTCTGGGGTAGGTTGCAGCTCTCTTCTCTTTAGTGGCTCACAGCTAAGCAGTTCTGACTCTCTCCAGCAGAGCTCACTGGCTGGTTTACTGCATGCTTACCTGGAAAAAAACAGATTTTCATCCTACATCTATAATGTCACCAGCTGATTCTGCTAGGAAAAGCACAGACCACTTAAAGGGAATCATGCAAATTTTTAAAGGCCTGCAGTTTCTGTAATGAGGATGTTAGTGTTCAGAATTTCCTCTTCCCAAAATGTCATCTTTTCCTGTGCTATGCTGTCATGAATGTGGAGAGAAAAATATCAATTGAAGAACTTGAGAGATTTGATTCATATGCATTTCTACCTAGAAAAAGAAAAGATAGCTCTGGCCAGCACTGCTTTAGCCATCTGAGGGGTTTTAGAATCTTTTTTTTTTTTAACTGGAAGAACCCAAGACTGAAAAAATAACATTTCATCTTCTAATAATGTATACATATTGGCTACCCTCAAGCCACTGCACTTGTTTTAGAACAGATTGATCAAATCTGTTCAAAATGTGATCAGTTCAAAGGCATCTGAGAGGCTCTGGGTCCTCTTAGTTCAGTGAGGTGAGTGCTCTCTGCAGGCCATGCAAAGCAGAGAAAGAGCTCCTGAAAGCAGCAGCCATTGCTCTCTGCCTGTAAGCCTGCAGCTTTATAACTGTAATTATCCTTAAAATGTGCATACAAGTTCCTTTCTTTCTTTAAGAAGGTACAATGTTTTCTTAGTATTACAACAACAGTTTTTGCTGAGGGATTTTCTCTGTCTTTATTGGTAACCACAGCAGCCTCTAGGCTGACTTAGTCTGTTCCTCTATGGGACATTATGAGAAGGGATGCTGGGGAGCCAGCCATTTTGCTGTGTTAATTTGTATGTTGTTTGGTGTGTTTTTTTTTTAAATTGTTTGAAATCTTTCGACTGAAAACAGATTTTCTGGGGCAGGCTGTGTAACATTTCCTTTTTTCTCTCCTTTCTTCACACCCTCCCTCCCTCTTGTTGAGCTAGCTGGTTGTGAGTACAGGGGATGATATTTGAGGGTGGAGGGAAACTGGAGGTTTCTTGTGACTGGGAAGTTTTGACAAGTATTGTAGTGGGAAAAGATCCCACACAAGATGTGAATAATAAATAATCCAATTGTTTTTAAAAATCCAACAGATCTGGAATTGCTTGCCACACTTGAAAGCTGTTGTGCTGTATAAGGACTCCATCCCAGAGAGACATCCAAATTTGTATACGGTATGTGAAGGCTGGGACAGAGTTACAGCTCAGGGGGTATTATTTATTTGATTAATTTCTACTGTGTTTAATCTGTGGAATGTCTACCATTTAGTTCCTGCAAATACAGTAAAAAGCATCAGCAGCTTTTTCTCTTTAATTTACCTGGAACTTCATGGTTGATACTTGCCATTTAAAATGAGAGCTGCTTTGCTTAACTGTCTGTCTTGTGTCATCCAGCTTTTTATTTGACCAGGCTATCAAGTCAGTTAGATGCTTCAGAGGAGATTGTGTACTCTCAAACCATTGCAAATAAATGTTGTGCATTCGTGCTGGTGAAAACTGCACTGTGGTTAGTTACACTGGATCCAAGAGCATTAAAATACTTGTGCTTTTGCAGATGATAGTTGTGGTTTGTTTGCACCAAATATGTCTGGTGATGAGCAACAAGTGAAGAGAAGTAACTACAGGCTGCACAAAGAGGAGCACACTTTCTTAGTATATGTAGAATCTTCATATCACATAGTAAAAGTAAAGCAGAAGAAGGGGCAAAGCTGAGTTCAGAAATTTCTTAGTGGTAGAAGTTCAGTCTTTAATTTAAGAAATAGAAGGACTTTAAGCAGAACAGATTTTTGTAAACATTTTATTCCAGTGTATTTTGAAAGTATAATTGAAAATAGTTAAGTAGTAAGAATACAAATATCAGCATTTTAAGTCGACTGCAGATTATTAGATTCTGGGCTGAAGGACTTCAACTGAGGAAAAAAGGATATTAATTAAGAATGAACATTGTAGAAATATTTGCAATTTTTCTAATCTGAGGGGTTGCTAGGTACACAAGAAAAAAATCTGCACTTGTCTCAATCATATCTTCTTTGGCTCTCTTGAATAGCATATTACTCTTAATAACAGTTACTGTTACTATACTTTTATGTACTGTTGTAATTCTGGAACAGCATTCAATTGCTGAAACCTGAATGCCTGAGCCTGTTATGTTGTAAACATTTTCTCAATGAAGGATAGCTGATAGTTTGTATTGTCTTAAGGAAAAATTGGACAGCAAATCTCCAAGGGCAGAAATGTTTCTTTATTATGTTTGATGGAAAGCAAACCACACAAAGCACATGGCATTTGATAAAAGGCATTTGTGTTGCAAGTTGACAGCTCACATGTACCCAGCAAATGCTGCAGTAACGGCAGAGCCCTCACTCACTGCTCAGTGATTGTTTCCAGAAGGCAAATACAAAGTCAGTAATGTGTGTGTGTCCCTTTGTACCTTTCACACTCTGTGCAATGGGAACATTGTCTGTTGCAGGTACTGCTCAGTAAACAAAGCCTGGGCAGCAGATTCACTGTGCTTAACCTGTTCCAATATGAGAAGACAGTAAGGTCAGGAAAACAGGGACAGCTCCTAACTCACATAGGAACAACTACATCCTTGACACTTTGACATTTCCATGAGTTAAAGAAATTGATGCAGCCACGTTTCTGGGGAGGGATAGAATGGGACAAATCTTCTACTTGCCGCAGAGCTGCGCATTGTACTCCTTCTCTTCTCAGGGAGGGGTTTGGTGGACAAAGTATAAAACTGATGATTGCTAGTATAGAAGAATCCTTGTGACAGCCTTGCCACCCAAGGAAAGGAAGTCTGGGTACCACAGGGGAGAATTATTGCAACTCTGCTAGCATAGTGGAAATGGCAGTGCTATGAAGGAAACAATGAACCACCTCAAGCACAGACTATCCTTTTTTACCTCTTCATGTCATCCCACTTACTGCTGTGTGGTTCTAGGTGTATCCACAAGAAATTACTGAAGAATGGGTGTGCTGCATCTTGCATTTGAATAACACAGTTCTGTAGCACAGTACTTTGCTACATCTGCTTCTAATGGAAATTAACACTTCAGTTATTGACTTTATTTAAAAAAAATTTATATACTAGTTTTCAATTAGCACTAAGAACAACGTTACATTTAGCAGTTTATCAGGTGCATGCAAGAGAAGTATCTGGGAGCAACTGGTACAGTATGGAGGATCAGGTTCAGCATCCTTCTGGCCTGTTTTGCACAGAAGTCCAGTGTCATGAAAGGGTTAGCTTGTTCTAGATGGAGCCAAATTTGAATGGAAGGTGTGACCAGCAACTATGCTCTGTTTGCTATAAAATAACATAATATGGGCAAACAGTCACACATCTCAATAATTATGGTTTTACAAAGAAGCTTTCATCCAATTACTTTATATAGAAGAGGAGGAATTAAAGATGGAACGTCACATGTATTCTTACTTAAAAACAGCACACCCAGATTCCTCTAAGTATGACTCAAAATCATTTTAACATTGTGAGAGTAACAAAGTTTTAGCCTATGTGACTTTTCCATAGTACCCATCTTGGAGGAGGAGTTGTAGTATTGCCATTCCTTTCTTGGACACTGAACTATTTTAGATAGTCTGCTGGCATACCTGAAGTTCTGCACTAGTCTTACTGTATTTCTTACATAGGCAAGAGCTGGGCAAACTTCCCTTGGAAACATGTTCAGAACAAAGCCCCAAAGTTTCCTACTGTCTTTGGGTACTACATCTTTCCCAGCTGTAAGAAGCCATCTGATATCTTGTATTTTCTGTCATGTGTTCTAGATGGAAGAGTTTCTGGAGCTGGGAGATGACATATCTGACACTACTTTGGATGATGTTATTAACTGCCAAAAGCCAAATGAATGCTGTGTACTAATATACACATCGGGAACAACTGGGAAGCCAAAAGGAGCCATGCTGAGTCATGACAATGTATGAACTTCAGGCTCTTCCTTTAGCATAAAAATAGACAAAGTGTGAGAATATTTATTCCTGGGTTTGGAATAGAGCCTTGAAATACTTTTGCTTTTGCAACATAGAGTGTGTACAACTCAATATTCAAAATGTGGTCAGCTATTTCTGGAAATTATAAGCATGGTAAAGGGTGAAGGTATATGCAAACGAGTACTTGACAAGGCTGAATTGTTTGTCACTAATATCAGGGAGTTTTTTAATCACTGGTTTTCTTGTGATTAATAGTGCATATATTCATTAATATAATTCACAGATTGCCGTGGGATCTCTCAGCTAATGGCACAGGTCATCTTAAAACAAACCAATTGTGTACATCAGCCATCCATTCTCAAAACAGCCTGAGCTAGAGTGCTTTTGCAGATTTTATTACAATTGGGGGTGGATGTGTTAATTTTTTTGCTTTGGCATTGTTACATTCCTTGACCTGGACTTCTACAGGATAACAGGAGGATAACAGAACTTTAGTGCTTAGTCCTGGTACTTAAAATAGCCCTGCATGCATTGTTGCAAATAGAAAATGTTCCAGTGGCAGAGAAAAGTGAAGTTGTTTGCAAAGGACTTGCCTCAGAGCTCTGCTAGCAAAGATCTGGGCTGTAGTTGTTTTGGGTTTTTTATGTATCTCATTTTTTTTTACCATGGGAAGTGGCAGGGAGCCTTTCTGAACACAGACAGCATGGAGTTGTGGCCTCTTAAAACATTGCAGAAACAATTGTAGACATGCAGACTGTGAGGAGTAGTTCACCCAGAGACAGGCGATCAGTACAGCAGTAACTAGGAGTCAAACACAGTGGACTTGACAGACAAAACCACTGATCTGTTGTTGCAAATCTTATGCTCTTCTATCTCAAAGGAGTCTGGTGTCATTTCCATGTTAGCTGCCAAACTATTCCTGGCTGCTGATCACAAACAAGGCTATTTTTATGTTGACGAACAGTGGAAAACATGCCTTGCCTCTAACTGTGCTGCTGCCTTCTTTAGTCAAAAGATGTTTGCCACTGTCCATGTGCAAAGCCAGTACTGAGACAGTCATACATGCACCCACACAGAGCTGCTGTCAGTGTGCCTATGTGGAGTGAGCCTTAGGAGGATAAGAAATCAATAAAGCCATCTCTTAAAGACATCCCATTCTGCCTACTCTGCAAGTGTCTCACAGCCACCTGTCCAGGGCTGCCATCTAAACTTAGAATGACCTGGCCTGACAGCATGCTGCTTCTTAAAAGCCTCTCCTAAGAATCTTCCTTTCCTTACACCAAACATACACTCCTACCTTCTAATTTATTACAAAGAAAAGGAGCTGGCAGGAACATAGAGTGATAACAGGCATTGCATGTGATTTGTGTCTCTTCCTTACCATCTTCAATGATCACATTTCGGTGTCCTGCCCTAAAGCCATTTTAGATCACAGAGTCCTCTGAGAAAGAGATGTTTCTTTTTTGTATGTGTTTTGTTTTGTTTTGCTTTGTTTTGTTTTTTACTGGGCACATGTGTCTTTCCATCCCCCTTACCATCACATGCATATGTGGATCTTCCATATGCTATAGTCTGATAATGAAGACAGGCATATATAGTATCCTTGAACTGGATCTTCTGAAATTAAGTGGGAATTAGGAAAAAGGTATGGGGGAAACAGCATAAAGTTTCACTAAGAAGTCAAGCATCAGATCTTAAAAAAATATTCACATACCCAGCACTGCTCACGTGGGTGAACTACCATGGTGAATATCTCAAAGGGTTCCAGAGAAGCAGAATAGAGCTGGTATCTTCTCCATTAAGTGCTTATCTAGGTGCTGTTAAATACAAAACAAAGAACCTGTTGCTGATACTGAACTGTCCTTTGAGCTCACTGATCACGGAGTATTTATTCTTCTTTTTCAGGTAAACGTATAGAAACAGCACTGGTGAGAAGTTCCAGCTTGGTCAAGTGTGCACTGTAGGAGTTTCAAAAGAGGGGGCAGTTTACTCCTTGTAAACATGAGTTTACTCCTTGTCCACCCAGCCCATGGCTTCCCTGCTCAGTGTGTCTTTAGGGCATGGGAAGCTGGTAGTGTTCATAGCCCAGTCAGGCCGCAGCAAGACTGCATTCACTTTTGGTATCTACAAGTCTGTATTGCTGCTAAGTTCATCTTGCTCTTCACTGAGTGTCTTCCAGGGAAACGACAGTCTAGTATGTGTCAAAGATAGTAATGTCTTCAAGCTGAGTGAGCACATGTTCTTCCTGTTTACATTAGCATAGCAAAAGGATCCTTAGTTTCTGTTAAAAGGAAAAAAAAAACCAAAACCCATCATACCTAATCTGTTTTATTATTTATTTAAACAGATAACTTGGACGTCAGCACATTGCAGCAGAGCAGGAGGTATGCAACCTGCAGAGGTCCAACAGGAGTCTATAGTCAGTTATCTCCCACTTAGCCACATAGCTGCACAGATATATGACCTGTGGACTGGAATCAAATGGGGAGAGCAAGTTTACTTTGCTGAGCCAGATGCTCTGAAGGTATCTGTCTTGTGTGGCACCTAATTAAGCTTGCACTTCTTCCTTTTAGAAAACATTCTAAGGAGTTGTGAGCCAGTGCTCAAGACTCCAAATAAAATGTTTAATCCAAATCCATAAGCTTCTATTAAGGCAGAAGAATATTCATCTAAAGTGAAAGAAGTATAAGCAATTTGGGCAGGAAAGGGAGGCAGCTAGAGCTAAGCCACCTGTGTGTTTTCCTTCTGGCACGTCTCCCCCAGTGAGTCAGAGCTGTCACATATTAGTGCTTGTGTCTGACTGGAGTAGGTTCAGCAGTTCTTTATATCCTGTGTGTTTAGTGATGTTCTATATGCAGCATTGCAACATACAGGCTGCACCACCAAGCCTCCTCACCACCTTTTGCAATGTTTTGAAATGACTTAATGAATTTAACAGGGCAGCTTGATCAACACACTAAAAGAAGTGCAGCCAACATCTCATATGGGAGTTCCTCGAGTATGGGAGAAAATCATGGAGAAATTGAAGGATGCTTCTGCTCAGTCAGGATTCATGAAGAAGAAAATGCTCTCGTGGGCTATGTCACTTAGCTTAGAGAGAAACCTAAACTGCTCAAGCAGGTATGGATTATAATGAATGAGATTTCTGTCAGCCTGAATAACCTGTGTGGTGTTGGTGAGTCTCTAAGTGTAAATGGTTAAAATTTGGCCTTGCAGCACAGCAAATAT
>JAAWXA010000040.1:4120982-4193482 GCA_038090715.1 Florisuga fusca | reverse complement strand
TAGATATCTGATCAGTATTATGTTTAATATTTCTGTGCTCCTTGTGGGTTTTTTCCTGCTCTTCTCCAATAGCTGTGGTAAACCAGCACCTGGCTGCAGGGTGAAATTAGTGGATGAAGATGCAGAAGGCAATGGAGAAATCTGTTTCTGGGGAAGGACAGTTTTCATGGGTTATTTAAATATGGAAGACAAAACAAAAGAAGCCTTTGATGAGGATGGGTGGCTGCATTCTGGAGATGTGGGAAAACTAGACAAGGATGGTTTTCTCTATGTCACCGGAAGAATTAAAGGTAATAAGCAAAATCTTGATCCGTGTTTATGGTAACTGTTCAGTCATACATCATATGTGGCCCATCCAATTGAGGGTCTTTGCTCTAATGCCAGAAGCATTGACCTAATAGGAAGGTAACATGAGCTTGCCTATGAGGAAACCATGGCATGCCCTGATCAGGAAAGGTTTCCATCTAGTCTGCAATAGGTGGCGATGATTAATTTCCTACAGTAATATCTCTCAGACCTTTATTCAGTAATAATTACAATTAGTTGTATAAAATAATAATGCGTATGAATCCTTCCATTCTTAGGTTTCATTAAGCTGTCCAGTCTCCATTTGAATCTTGCTAAATTGTCATAATTGCTCATTAGAATGTTTAGACAGTAATGAGAGACAGCCCTCTGTTACAGAGAAGTTGTTGCTGCAGGTGAGAGTGAGGTTCCTTGGGTGCCTCAGGTGATGTGTTTACAGAGAACCAGGACTGGAGTTAGAGAGCAGTAGGGAAAGCTGAAGCAGTAAACCTGTCTACTGTGACAGGGCACAGCTTGAGGTCTCTGTGAGCAGACTGGTCATTTGCTAACTTGGAATTATTTTTATCACAATAAATATTCAGAAAGTGGGATTGGTCAGTTGAGATGTAATGATATAAAAATTGAGTAACTCTCATCTTAGAATCCATGATGAATCAGTAGGAAGATGACATGGGTGAGTGAATTTGTCACATTCCCTGTTAGGAATAGGGACTGAAGTAGATCGTATTAATAGCCTGCACCAAGTGCAGCTATCATGATTTTACCTGCTTTCTTGTCTGCTTCATTTTTGTTTAGTGTAGTGGTTAGCAGCTCCTAGTCTCATTCTGTCATAACATTTGTGTTTCACTTGTATCTTCCTGGACTGTAGAACTAATAACTAATTCAGGATAAATTACAGGATACATAGAGTATCTGGGATAAAATACCTGTCTGACAGGTTCTATTAAGTTTTAAATCCAAGCCCAAATCAGGTAAAACCTAATAGAATGTAGTAAAGAAGCTTTTCTTCTAGTGAGTGAAACAGGAATTCTTCCTTTGGTTCTGTGGCCTTAGGAGCTTTAGAACCCATTAACTGTGAAGCACAAAGATGTAGCTGGAGAAGTCCACACAGGGGGGTGTTTTTGTAGAAGTGTGGAAAAAATTGTTACACCTCTTACAATTGATTGGATTGTCTGGGAAAAAGATGACATCTCACTCAGTGAAAAGCTTGGAAAGGATCTAAGAGAAAGATAGGAATAAGGCACAAGGAAGGGGGAATGGAAAGGGAAAAAAAACCCCAAACCCCCAAACTATTACAAGTTTGGATACATGGCTGACATAGGTTTGTACCTGTGGTCTGTCAAAAGTCTCTCATACTGTATGTACTATTTGTGCTTCCTCAGATGTGTGCAGTGTGTTGACTGGGGGGAGAAATTATAGTTAAAAGATCAATGCCTATTCCCTAACAGAAGGAATGGAAGTTATAGGCTGGAAGTTATTTCTCATTATGCTTCTTATGGGGCAGTAGGGAAGTAGAAATGGTAGGGCCCAAATCTGTGAGTGCTGAAAGGGATCTGTATTCCCTTGATTGTATCTAAATTCAAGGTTATTGTTGACAGGGGAAAAGGTACCAACCTGATCTATAACAATTACACAAAGGACTGGTATGACATTTGTCTGCATTCTTTGTTGAAGCATGTTCTGAAATGCTTCAAAGGCTATTATTTGAGGACAGTTAGAAGCCACCAGTGTAATGAAAGCAAACAGCTGGAATTGACTTATATAATACTCAAATTTGTAATAGTTCTAATTAATAGATGCTTTACACTTCAGAATTAATGTGTTCAAATAGAAATGCACAATTCTTTATCAATACAGTCAGGTATCACTACCATATTTTTTTTTACAAACCTTAAAACTGCTAAGATTCCAGTCGCCTACTACATTCCTCTGTTGTCAAAAGTAGAGCAGGAATCACTGCTTCCACTGCAAACTTCTTCTTAGATCCTCAAGTGTCCCTCCTCACGCTCCTCTTTCCTGGCTTTCCATGTTGTTTTTATGGAAGCTTCCTGCAGTAGCAACTTGTTTTTGTCTGACCCCTCTTGGTGGCTTTTAGAATTAGTTTTCGTCATATTTTTAACAGTGAACTTGCTTTTTGATGAAACAGCGACAGGAAAATCGAGTGAATCCTTTGCTGATTTCAAAGAGATAATTGCTCACAGAAAAGATAATTCAACAGTAACTTGAAAATTACATCTGCTAGTGGAGTGTGTAAAAATGATCTGGAGCAAATATGTTATACTGGGGGAGAACTAATAACATGAGCACATATTTGAAAAATACTTTTTTTCGTTTAAAGATAATTAATAGGCTTTGTTCCTTTTGAAAACATTACCTTTGGAAAAAAAAGCTGTTATTCTTTATGTCAAAAAAAGACTATGGGTTGATCCACACATTGATCTGATGTTCAGAAATTATTTGAATTCAACTAATAGCCTTTTTTTTTTTCACCTAGATTTGATTATTACAGCTGGAGGTGAAAATGTGCCTCCAATTCCAATTGAAGATGCTGTTAAAAAAGAACTCCCAATTGTTAGTAATGCTATGGTGATTGGAGATAAAAAGAAGTTTTTGTCAATGTTACTGACCCTAAAGGTACACTGGTTTTAATATTGATTTCAGTGAAATTCTATATCTGCACCTAACAAAACAGTAAGAGAGGATGTTAGTGGGGGAAAAAAACCAAAAAATACAGCAACTGCAGACCAAATCCTGATGGTCTAAACTTCTAATGGGTATATGATCTGCTAAGTAGCTGTGTTTCCTGCTGTTTCTCCCATACATATAATAAGACCTGTTTTCTTATTCAAATGCAAATTTTTAATTGAGAAACAATGAAAGAGAAGTTTGTAACCAGAGCATAAGGAATAGCTTTTATTCTCACAGAGGAGCAAAACCAACAAATGTTTCTGATACAGGTAAAACCAGTTTCTAACAGAAACATTTCTCTAAAGTTTGTTCTTTTCATTTAACACAAAGGTAACTGTAACACAAAGTAATTATTAGCTTTGCTGTGGTATATGCTTCAACCCAGAAATCACTTTTTTCTAGAAGAGTTGCACTTTATGTTCTGGATACATATGTAGTTTTTCTCATATATATATATATATATATGTATATATCGATATGTATGGATTGTTCACCTGTAGGACTGATACTCCCTATCTACAGGTATAATAATTTAGGAAGTCTCACTTCAAAGAGTGCTTCTATCTCAAGCTGTTATCATTACACCACAGTAATTCAATTTAATGATGAGCTAAATATTCCCCTGTGGAGTAATTTGGAAAATATGGTACAAAATCGAAGTCAAGTCCAATCAAGATGGACTTGATTGACTGGTTCATTGATACATTTTAG
Organism: Florisuga fusca; assembly: GCA_038090715.1. Taxonomy (NCBI): domain Eukaryota; kingdom Metazoa; phylum Chordata; class Aves; order Apodiformes; family Trochilidae; genus Florisuga; species Florisuga fusca. The sequence continues at coordinate 4,189,777 of JAAWXA010000040.1, read as the reverse complement.
GTCTGTTCATCTTGTCTGCATGTAAGCCAAAAATATTTGCATTTGGTAGCCAAGTGGAAAGAAAAGCACCATCATCTGTAGGTGCTTCTGCTTTTTAAGTCTTACAGAGTGTTAGTGTTGATGCTGACCCTTCTTGATTCTTAATTGTAAGGGAGGACCTGATCAGAGAAACATTTAATGCCTTGAAAGAGTGAGCATTTGATTATTCACTTCATTTGATATTTTAGAGTGTGCTGGACCCAGATACATCTGATCCCACTGACATTCTCACTGAACAAGCTAGAGACTTCTGCCAGAAGACTGGTAGTAAAGCCACAACTGTATCAGAGATCGTAGCTACAAGAGACCAGGCCATCTACCAGGCCATTCAGGAGGGGATCAACAAAGTCAACATGAATGCTGATAATAGGGTTCATTGTATTAAAAAATGGAGAGTCCTGCCAAGAGATTTTTCCATTTCTGGGGGAGAATTAGGTAAGATTCATCGATTTATCTTGAGATATACACACAGCAAAGAGGCTGATGAGCAGAGTATTCCAGTCTAGTTTTGTATGGTAAATTCCGGGTACAGCCACTAGAGGGAAAATAAAAAAAGGTAGTAGGTGTTAAAGAAAATTTGGAGTTTCTGCTGTGTCCTTATGTCTAGTCTGTGCTCATTTGCAAATACTGCTCTTTACTTAAATTTTAGACTGTTCTGGGCAGTTAACAATCAGTTCTGGTTAATTCCTTGTGTGTTAAGAGTACTAATAACTTCCAGTAATAACACTGAAAAGTTCTCATTTAAATAAAGATGCAAGACAATGAAAACCTGACAATGTGCATTATCAGACTCTGAATAAACCAGGAATTGTTTAAAAGCTTTCAAAACATCATTTCAGTTATTTTTGCTGTTAAAAGGAGTAGTTGTAGTCAACCATACCCCTGCAGCTCCTTAGGAAGTCCTCACACTTACGTGGATACAACCTTACACACCACAACAGCTCACTTCTAGCAGGTATTTAGACTTAAAAAGTGGGAGGTGTTCTTCTGAGCATGCTCTACATTAGAAGATCTTAGGAACCAAAGCTGGAACTGAGTAGGGATTTTTGTTCGTATTTCTGCTGTTGTGACTAACTTCCTCTTTCAAGGTCCAACAATGAAGTTGAAACGTCTGGCTGTGCTTGAGAAATACAGAAATGAAGTAGATGCCTTCTATGAAGAATAACAAGTCCTCTACCGAAGCATTAAGAAAGATCTGTGTGCTAAAGCAAGTATTTTGTAATCCAAAGCCATTAACAAAGATTTATGCTTGTTTTGGTTTTGTAGTCTATTGAACTGCACCATTAGAATATTGCCTTGTCCATTTAGTTGTTTCTGATAGTCACGTGATAATCTGACCTCTTTTTACAGAAGCATCTACAGTGTGTCCATTTTCTAATGTTGTTTTTATTTTTATGACCTAAATAATCATGATTTAAAACACCCGCATGTTGTATAAATGATTCTTCTAGACTGAAACATGAGATTTTTAAAATACAGTGATCTTCCCTTTGTTTTTCTTTTTTCTACAGGATGCTGCCTGTAGCTCATGATATATTTTGTTAGATCAGTAGTAAGCAGTACTACTTAGTGAAAATGTTATTCTACTCCAGTGATAAAGGTAATTGTTAAGAAATCAAAAGGGCTGTTGAAAAAGTTTCTTCTTGTTCATTAACACAACATTTCATAATGTAAAGATATTCCTTTTCCATTTTTGCAGTGGCTAGAATTCAAGACATTTGTGTTCATTGTTTCTTAAGTCCCTGTTGAAGTAAGCATTACTTTCTCCTCAAAATAAATAACCACGGAAGCTGGGGCAATAGCTCCCCTAAGACTGAAAGATATAAAGTAGAAAATACAGGTGCTTTCACATTAAAGTGCTGTTTAGAACAGAAACTTCTTTAACTTTGTAAGCAAAAGAGTTTAGGAACAATGTTGGTCAAAGTGTATGTTTCCATATTTACATGGTACCAGTTCTGACAAACACCAGCTGCATTTCTTGCCCATATAAAATGGATGCCATATGATGCAAAGGTCATAATTGACAGAAAGTTGTCTAAAGGGTTTGCTGTTAATAAGTGATCTTTGGCAGAGGGTTACAATAGCTAGCACAAGCAGGCAGGCTCAGCCACTGTTCTGGATGAAAAAAATCATACAGAACAGGATGTTGTTTCCATGCAGGTTCCATTACCAAGTCTTACAAACCATAGACCAATAATCATCTCAACACAAGATAGCAGCCTAGGATTATAAAAACAAAAGAAGCAATAGGACTTTGAAAAGTTTATTTTTCCTCATTTTGTGCACAATGGTAATTCAGAAGTTCTTTGACAATATTAATCTAAAGGAAACAAAGCAGCAGAAGCTTATGAACCACAAAGAAATGCTGCCCAATTCACCAAAAGCAGAGTGCAGGAGGAATAAAGCTCATTGTCCCTCCTCCAACATGTTGTTAGACTGTATTAAAATTGCTGGTATGCCTACTTCATCGGGTGACACTAGGAGTTCCTAGCATTAATTTAGCTTCTGAACAACCAGCCTAAAGTCTTAACAGAAAGTAACTAAGTGGAGTAGTATCTGTTAAAAGAATTAAGCTTTACAAAGCCTGGTTCTGGCAGTAGGCATAATCCTGTGCTGTAAGTCTTTGAGTTTTAAAATACGTATTTTCTTGTAAGGTGTATCAATGGAAGCAGACCTTAGACATACAGATAAGAAGGACTCATATGACTGCTGTATGTGATGAAGAAGAGAGGGAAAGAGTTACTTTTGCACCCATTAAGCTCAGTAAGAAGTGAAAAAATAGTCTCAGATCCCCTTGAATAGGGATGAAATGTATTTCTGGAACATAGGCACCAGAGCCAAAACTTTGATCTGTCTTAATCCATTTAGGAGTAGTTGCTTACATTCAGAGTTTATAGAATAAAATTAATAGTCAATACAGCGAGGCACACTGAACAGACTATGCATAGAAATACAACACAAAAAGCATTCTAGCAGAAGTCATGACATATTTTGTGGAAGTTAATACTTTCCCCTCACAATATGTCAGAAGTTACTAAGTGTAATTTACTCTCATTAGTACTCTGTTGTAAGGTGTGTTTCAGAGAGGAAAACTTGTAAGAATTATTTTGGTATATAGATTTGAAAAATAATTTTACTTAAACATTATTCTCATCACTTGCTGGTTAATGGTTGTGGGCTTTCAAAAAATACACAAATAGAGAAGATCTCTAGAATTCTGTATTTCTTCATTCATGCCCTTGGAGGGCAAGGCTCACTGAATCACGAGAGTATGTACAGTGTTTTTTCCAATGCTTTCAACATGGAATTGCTATCTCAAGTTATTTTATACCCGTTTCTGTTTATGAAGGTCCTCTTGTGCTACTGTTAGGCTGAAAACCTATCTTCTAAATTTCAATAAGATCGATAAAGTAGGTTTTAACCATTAAGGTGCTTTTACATTTCACTAATTCTGTTACTGGTTTATTTGCATAATGTTTCTTTGTGGAAGGTAAAAAACTCTAGTTGAAATGGAAGATGGGAGAGTTACAGTGGCAACAGAATTCACTCACATAAAAATGTTCACCAGACACAAAAAAAATAAATAAGACAAAGCACTTCAAGTCCACCGAAAGCAGGCACAAGCATCATCTGTAGCCATTTGGACTAAATTTATTGATGGAGAGGCCCTAACTAAAAAGTTTGCTCTCTTAAGAGACAAGCAAACTCTATGCATATGGGTATCAGGTTACATATCATGTACGTTGTGTGGGGGATCCTTCTGGAGTTAGTACAAGGCAGAGGAAGTTTAGTCTGCGTCTCGTACTCTGCGGCAGATCTCCTCTGTGAATTCTGAACACTTGGAGTTACCTCCCAAGTCTTTTGTCAGGACCTGAAAGAAAACCAAAATCATGTTACTAAAATGTTTTATGGGGATAGTGGCGTCTCTGAAGAGTTCTTCTTCTGTGGTGTATGGATATTAAATAGGGGTGAGATGGAAAAATCCTGTTTGAGTTTTCCACATCCTGTATCACCTTCATCAATAAGGACAATGCAGACTGAAGCAGGCAGAGAAAACTTGAGTATGAACATCAAGTGTATTACTAGATTGAACATGGTTTTATCTTAACTAGAGGAATAAAGTGCATTTGGCCAAGGCTCTCCAAAGTCTGTTGGTGTAATTAATAACTAGGTATTTGAATTTTCGAAAAAGTTTGGCCTTTGGAAGTAAAATTTGTATGAAGATACAACATAAAGGCAACTAATTGAGAGGCACTCGATAAGGCTTTGGAGTTTTGTATTGTTTTGGTTTTGTTTTAGAGGAAACCCACATGGAAAATGCCCATTGTTCATAATACCCAGATTTAAATATACATGCTTTGTATGCATTATCAACTTCAAAAGAGAAAAAACCACAAGTTACTTAAACCTCTAGCTCCCTTCATGAAAAGCAGACATCTGAATCTAGCTTTTAAAGTTAACAAAGCTGTGGAAATGTGGACTGAGCATTACTGAGACACAGGAATGCTACAGGCTGTCCATGCTACTGAGCTGGGCACATTTAATACCACCAAAAATCTCATTATCAGAGAAGGACGGGGCACTGCTCATGTGTAGGGCAGTTCAGCCACTGTTTGGTACTAATGTCTGCTGTGACAGAGCATGATTTTAATTCACTGCACTCACTGCCCACCCTTATACTACCTTTCCATCTTTAATTGTATCAAAGCAAGCTGTCTCAATTTTTGTGGCATGTTTGTGTAGTCCCATGTGACGCAACATCATCACAGCACTCAGAAGAAGAGCAGTTGGATTTGCCATGTCTTTTCCTGCAATGTCTGGTGCAGTTCCATGAACCTAGAAATAAAAGAACTTATTAGTTACCATGTCAGTATGCTGATTAAAATATCCTAGGCAATTCAAGCATATGCAAGCATGTGGAAGCAGTCCTCAAGCACAAGCATGTTGAAATAGGACTTTTACTTAACTGTGATACAGTTAGTGGAAAGGAGATAGGAAAGGCCAGAACAGTTCTGTTCAAAGGCATCAAGAAAGGGGTAACTAGGTCACCTACTATCTCCAAACTGTGCCCCTCAATTTCTATTTCACAAAGGGTATTGATCTTACAAAAAAGAGGGAAAAGAAATTGTTAGCAAAAGGACATGCAAAACCCTTTGTGACACATACTGCAACTCCTCTCTCTGCTTAAAGCTTCATTGTCTTCACCATCAAAATAGTTCTAGGGAGAACAGGGCTAAATGACAACCACAGTGTACCTCATGGAAAACTCTCAGACTCTTGAGCTGAAAGTAATGATTGCTACTATACCTTGCATAAAAAGACTTACTGATTCAAAAATTGCAACTCCGTTAGCACCAATATTTCCACTTGGTGTTACTCCAAGACCCCCAATCAGTCCAGCACACAAGTCACTGAAAAAAACACAAACCAAACAAAAAACTCCACAAGTTTTTCCATGTATGTTTGCCTCTCTGCAAGCTTTTAAATCACTGGAGCATTTGAAAATTTGTAGAAATACTAGCAGGAGACAATTTAATAAAGGAAAATTGAATGGAAATTCCAAATATAGGAAAGCTGATGATGGCATAGGCACAACAATAGGTACTCAAAGCACAGAATACCTGTACAAATCTCAAAAACTAGCAAAAATTGTGATCTACAGTTCCCTGTAAGTATCCATAAGTCTGATTTCCTCTAAAGAGGCCAGAGAACTACTTCTCATGCCACATCCTTCTAAAAAACATGCAGAATGTTGCTTGGGAACATGAATTACTGGTAGAGTTTTAAAGTTAACTGCATGTAGCTTAAGAAACATGTTCCAGGTAACACCAGACCAGCTTTCCACCTCATCATACTCTACCTTCAAGGCTGAACATACTGATAACAAGGCTCTTAAAACTTGGATACTTCAGCATACTGTTTTGTTATCTACAACTTAGCTAATCAAAGACTAAAAAGCAGAAAAGTTGGATGACCTTGCAAAACAGTATTTTAAGTTCAAGCTAAAATAAACCAATTAGCTTCAGTTGAATAGTGTCTGGGGAAAAGAGTCTCCCATTTCTCACTGTAGGTATTTATTCCTTCAAGATAAAGAGACTTCCTTCTGTACCTATTCAGGACAAGAAAGCTCTTTGGCATTATGTCCACACTTTAAAAAAGCTCTTTGAGTGAAAACTTCCCCAGTGACATAAGTGTCCTTCTTCAAGAAGAGACTCAAGTTTTGAAATTTTTAGTACTATGGCATTCTTTACAGAATTTCTACAAGAACTTGAAAATCAGTGATAGTGAACTAGGTCAAGTGAATGGAAATAATACTCATGATGGGACTCATCTGGATTTGGTTTCTTTCAGCTAGCAGCACAATGGCTGCAGTGAGGGCCCTATTTTTACATTTATTATCTTTAAAAAAAAAAGGAGTTGGATTCTAAGATGTAAATTGTCACTGAACTTGTAAATAAATTCTGGTTCAGGCTGTTTTCTCAATCTCTCCTTAGAGGTGCAAGAAGCAACAATGTTACATTATACATTTGACACCATCTCCCACAGCATTCTCCTGAAAAAGCTGTCAGCCCACAGCTTGGACAGGAGCACCCTGTGCTGGGTTAGGAACTGGCTGGAGGGCCGGGCCCAGAGAGTGGTGCTGAACGGTGCTGATCCAGTTGGCAGCCGCTCACCAGTGGTGTCCCCCAGGGATCAGTGTTGGGCCCAGTTCTGTTTAATATCTTTATTGATGATTTAGATGAGGGGATTGAGTCCATCATCAGCAAATTCGCAGATGACACTAAGCTGGGGGGGAGTGTGGATCAGCTGGAAGGCAGGAAGGCTCTGCAGAGGGACCTGGACAGACTGGAGAGTTGGGCTGATTCCAATGGGATGAGGTTCAACACGGCCAAGTGCCGGGTCCTGCACTTTGGACACAACAACCCCATGGGGAGCTCCAGGCTGGGCACAGAGTGTCTGGAGAGCAGCCAGACAGAGAGGGACCTGGGGGTTTGGATTGACAGGAAGCTGAACATGAGCCAGCAGTGTGCCCAGGTGGCCAAGAAGGCCAATGGCATCCAGGAACAGCGTGGCCAGCAGGTCCAAGGAGGTGATTCTGCCCCTGGACTCAGCCCTGGTGAGGCCACACCTCGAGTCCTGTGTCCAGTTCTGGGCCCCTCAGTTCAGGAAGGAGATTGAGGTGCTGGAGCAGGTCCAAAGGAGGGCAACCAGGCTGGTGAAGGGACTGGAGCACAGATCCTATGAGGAGAGGCTGAGGGAGCTGGGGCTGTTCAGGCTGGAGAAGAGGAGGCTCAGGGGAGACCTCATCACTCTCTACAACTCCCTGAAAGGAGGTTGTAGCCAGGGAGGGGTTGGTCTCTTTTCCCAGGCAACTACCAGCAAGCCAAGAGGACATGGTCTCAAGTTGTGCCGGGGAAGGTTTAGGTTGGATATTAGAAAGAATTTCTTCACCAAGAGGGTGATCAGGCATTGGAATGGGCTGCCCAGGGAAGTGGTGGATTCTCTGTCCCTGGAGACATTTAAAAAGAGACTGGATGTGGCACTCAGTGCCATGGGCTGGGAACCGCAGCGGGAGTGGATCAGGGGGTGGACTTGATCTCTGAGGTCCCTTCCAACCCAGAGAATTCTATGATTCTATTTAAAAGTTCCCATTAAGGTACTTAATTTTATATGCAGTATTTAATTGAATTTATACTCTAAACATTTTGCAGAATAGAAAATGTGTGCTAATGGATTTTGCCTTAAAGACATACATTACCTCTCAGTATTAATGTTACTCAGATATGAAATCTCATGGGACAATAAAGATTAGAGTTCAGTATATTAAACAATATATATACCTGGTGGGATATTAAGAGGTCAGGCATTTTTTTCCTCAATGACATTACAGATTCATCTGACTCTATGGCTAGCTTGCTGCAAACATCACAGCCCCACAGTCATCTTTCTAATCTTAAGCACTAAAACAGATTGTCTAAGTTTTTCCCCAGTATTTAGCTAAATGTTCTTTATTACAATGTAAGCTATTGAATTCTTGACACATTGGGAGAAATTGCACTTCTGCCCCATCTGAACAGTCGCCATAGCCTCCTGAAGCAGAAACTTTTTTTAAAAAGAAGCACATTCTCTTCATACAGCCCCTACCAACAATATATTAATAATTGAAGTCTAATAATACCATCCTTTCTTCCTATTTGAAGCCTAATTTATAAAGTTTTAAACTCTTCTTTGCATAAAATCATCACCCATCTAGTTAGCATATAATCTGAACAACTTTCTGGAAAGTAACAATATTTTAGATTTTGGGTTAGTTTAAATTAAAATCTTCATACCTGAGGATGTCACCATACAAGTTGGGCATAACAAGGACATCAAATTGTGATGGGTCTTGAACCATCTAGAAAGAAGTATATTTCCATTAAGGTTAAGAACTTAAACTAAAAAATAAACAAAATTAAAAACATAGAGGTACTCACATTCAGACACACGGTATCCAGATACATTTCATTAAATTTAATATCTTTACAGTTTTCTGCTGCCTCCCTGCATTTTCTCAAGAAAAGCCCATCGGACATTCTCCTGAAAATAAAGCGGCAAGAGAATATTGCAGTTATTGCAAGTTAAAAATGCTGAAGATAAAGAAAAGTGCATGCAACAGAGCACCAAATGAAAATATTAGAGAGCAACAACTTAATATGTGACTAGTTATCCCTTGTCTTAAATACAAATAACATTTAAAAAATATTACAATAAGAGAAGTTACACTTTGAAAATTTCCCCCTAAAATGCTTTTGTTTCTGTAGTTCAACAGGGACACATTTATTCTCAGACTGACTCATTTATTTAGTAAAGGCTTACACATGTTACGACTCAGGTCAGCATCAAGTGGCTTGGAAACTGTAGAAGCCATTAGCCATTTTCATTCTTACTTTTAGAATTAATTTTCTTGTTTAATGCTGTTTTCAAAATAAAAGCTTTGCAAGGAAAGTCACAGGATTACTACAGACTTGCTAATAAGAACATTGGTATGTAATTTTTCCAGCCTTATCAATGGGATACTGATACTCACCAATAATGGGTCAATATTGCCCATTTTACTTCGGAGACATTTACTTTATTACTTTAATTATTTCCTACTTACTCCCAAGTTGCATCAACAGAAGTTATACACTTGAAGTAGATTTAAAGAAGTTATTTATAATTAGATGCGTACTATTGTTTGTCATTCTTCTCAAAAAGAAGTGTGTGAACATACATGATATTTGCCTTGTGCACAGCAGTAACGTGGCTTCTCTGATTGTTTTTGGCATACTCAAAAGCAAACTCTGCGATACGCTTGCTTGCTTCCTCTGTGATCAGTTTGATGCTCTGCACAACACCATCAACGATCTGAAAGGCAGAGAAGAGTAAAAGTTCCAGGTCAGTGGTATGAATGTTTAGAAGAAAGCAATGGAATTCTGAGTGAGGCAGTCTCGACAATGCATTTCATAATTAGGAAACATTTTTATGGGTAGCAAATTTCAAAAACAACACCCAACCTCTTAGTACCAGGCCACTGTGATGGGCCAGGTTTCACTCAGGACACACAGAAAAGCCACCAGGAACACACCACTCCCAGCAACATACCACGTGCTCAATGCCACTGTATTCTCCTTCTGTGTTCTCTCGAATTGTGACAATGTTCACGTCTGTGTAGGGGGTTTTGTACCCTTCAATTGAGACACAGGGACGGACATTTGCATAAAGGTCAAAGGTTTTCCGCAGGAGCAGATTCATTGATGGGTGCCCGGCAGCAATTGGGGTCTTCAAAGGCCCTGAAGGAAAAAGACCCACAAAAATAAATACAAGAATGCATGAGAAGATGAACCCCTCCATGAACACGAGAGGTGAAACTCTTGGTAAAGGAAGGGGAGCTCTTAGAGAGGATCTCCAAATTCCTACTTAACCCTTATGCTGAAATGCCATGAGAATTCTCTTTGCTGTTAAGTGTACTACACAGTGACATAGGTCAGTTCTTTAAATGCAAAATCACTACCCATTGATGGAACAGGAGTTTTACAAAGAGTTTTCACAAGTAACAACATTACAAGATAATAGTAGCAATGCAGTTATCAGATTCTGTTGAGTATCCACAGAATTAGAAATGCATTATCCACAGAGTCAAAAGGTTGGGCTATAATATATTAACATGTTGCCTAGAATATCTGTGAAAGTTATGGCTCTGAAATGAAAGACTGATAGAATATTAGAGAAGACTACCTGACAGGCTGTCCCTGTAATCAGCCATTTTATTGTGTTACAGATGAAGGACTTTGGCTCTAAACAAGGCTCACACTAAAACAAACACTATTTAATATCTTATTAACCCCTAATGTACCTTTTAATCCCATTTTGTTTTTATCCATGGATTCTTTGGCCTCTGGAGGTATCATCCACTTCCCTCCTGGTCCTTGGATAGCTGTAACATTCCTCTCTTCCCACTGAATAGGAGCCTAAACACATTTACTCTATGTTAACTTAAATATCATGAGTTTTGCTTTAAAGCTGTAACTTCCCTTTCACAAAAAGGTGCACAAGGAATTTTGTCCAGGCATTTATAGACAATGTTTCTCTGTTGACTGAGAGCAAGCATGAGAATTCAAAAGTAAATATTTTTTTAAAAATGTAATTAAGTGAATATAGGCATCACATGCACAGAAATCTTTAGAATTGCAATATACAGGCTATTTGTTTCAATCTTTTAGAGCTGTTGAAGGAAGGACCATAAAGGAAAGAATACAAAGGCTTTCATAGACAGGACCAATCTAAGCTTAACATACTAAAGAATCCCCTTTAAAACAACAACTATGATTAAGTATTGCAAAAATGCAATACTTAGGTATTGCACACAAACTTAGGTTTTACTCTTCCATACCTGCAGCCTCACTCCCCAGAAACAAACAAACAAAAAAAGGTTTTCCTATATAATTAAAGAGAACTTCATGTTTTCCAAATCTAAGTTGGGCAGTTGTAATACAAAGGGAATATGCCTTGGTGCTGCAGCTGATGTGGAACAATGTTAAGAGGTGTCTTTCCTCCAGAACTGTATTATTACCCTCGAAGGAAACCAGACAAATTCTGGTGAAGTTCCTCAGGCAGGTAGTGAAACAGTTCTTGGATATACTTAGCTTCCATATCACTTAGGTGTGTGTGGCAGTGGAGCAGTTCAAGCTCTGCAAATAAGCCAGCCCATCTGCACACGCTTTTCATCTGCACTGGAAGCCACAATGAAAAAGCATCCTCTCTCAGGACTGTGACATCAACAAGGTGATTTCACATGTTATATTGAGTTCAAATTTCCAAAAATTAAACACAGCATTTGCTCCCAACATTCTGCTCCCCTGTCAGCTAATAGTATCAAATTCTGCCTTGATACTGCAATCCTATTTTTTATTAGCTGAAGCTTCAAGACTCTATTGTCAGTAAGTTTTAATAGCTTAAACATGACTTGATCTTTTGGAAGTTGGACAGAGCACATTTTTAATATGCCTAGTTTATATTTATTGTTGTAGTTAAATTTACAAACCTTACAGCAAGACATGTCTGACTTACTTTAGCAGCATCAAAGATCTTCACAACAGCAGCAGAAATTTCAGGTCCTATGCCATCTCCTGGGATTAAAGTTACTGTTTGTGCCTAGGTAAAAAAATACCAGTAGTACAACAAATGAATGCTTGTTTTCCAGGTAGAAAACATTCTTAGTTATTGCAGGAAACAAGTAACTACTTGAAAATAATCTTCAGGTACTAAATAGTCACTATGAAGAACAGCAGTACTGGACAGGAGTGAGAATAACCAACTTGCTTTCAAAGGGGGGGTGCAAACATTTTGAGAGAATTGTTTAAAAATCTGCCTACTATCTATTCCTATTTCTAAAGTTTAACCTGAAAGGCAAGTTCCTGCTACATGCTCTTTGAAATTAATGATCTCAGTATGCTTTCTTCTTGAGATCTGGAGAGGAGATAACATTACTTAGTTACAGCTCTGTTACCCAGACATCTCCCATATCATCAACATGCTGCATAACCCTGACATGCTAGAAAAGATTAAATTTGTGAAAAGCTATGTTCACCTGAGCTTACATCTAAATTTCTCAAGTGAATTCCTAAAACTCTGACCCATTATTTAAAATACCAACTTGTTTTCCTCCCATAGTGTTCTCAGTCTTGTTTCTTTTATCATCATCAAACAGATGAAATCAAGGGGACATCTGAAGCTCACTGAATAATGGGGCAAGTGAGTAATCTGCTTTGATCAAAAACCCCTCTTCTATGTGTTTATCATACATGCCCCAGCTCTTTCCTTGTTCTATGTAAAACATTCCAGTGGTTTTCTAAGGGCTCATCACTACCTGCAAAAAAGGCAGCTCAAATGCAGCATTATTTGCAAAACCCCAATTTGAATCAACTGACAAAATATGCTTCCCTCCTTTGACACAAAATATTTATAATTTCAATGTATATTGACTGATTTTTTAAATTATTTTGAGCCCAAGAATTTCACTGTGCATACCAGAGCAAGCTGAGCTTCAGGTAAAAGAACAAGTCCATTGAGCAAGCACGTAACTGATGGGATGCCTCAGGATCTGTTTTGTGCTGTCTTGCATTGTTACTTCACCTGAGCCAGAGAACGTTTCATCTCAAACAGTAGTGTGGTATAAACACAGCCACAGGTGCCTCACCTAAATCTTTCTATCCTGTGTAAGATATAAGCCACCCTTTGGTTTCCTTTCCAGTTGTCCCACCTGCTGTTCTACAAAACTTGTAATTAAAAGTCACAGTTCCTCTTCTAAATATGTCCTGCTTAAGGGTACATGCAGTGGTGCTGAGTCCTGCTTCTGCCTGACCACTTCTCAAGGCAACCTTCACTGAAAAAAAAGGCCCATGGGCACTTCAAAACCATGCACATAAAGAAGGTAAAACATCTACAAGGAAATAAATAATCATTGTCTAAAATGCTTTAAAGAGGGCTTTGAAAAGGCAGAACTTTAGATGTAAAGTATTCTAAAAGCAGCAATGAAGTAAATCTAGTGCTTAGAAGAGAGTCTGGGAAAAAAATTTAGAAGCTTCTCAACAATTTTTCTACTTTGCTCAATACTTGCCCATTTCCAGATGAGTTCCATAGGACTGGTTTATATCTACATTTTATGAGAAGTGCATGCCACTTCTATCTTTTGCATTGTATTAGCTGTTACACTTCAATATGTAATTGCCAAAGGCAGTATTTAACCCATAGAAATCCAGCAAGGCATTAAGAACATACGTTCACTTATTTAAGCCTTATTTTTTGAGAAAGTAAAGATAACAACAGCCATCTTAAAAACTTCTGAATCCCCTTCTTGAGAAACTTCTTAAAAAGAAAAAAGTGGTACTATTATACTCACAGCACTACTAAAACTTCTGGTCACCTGTTTTTGGTTTTTGAAAGCACCTAGCAATCGAGAAACCTGTAAGAATAAAAAGATGCTATTTTATGACATCAACAGGATTGTTATAAGTTAATGCAAATCTGCATTTTAAAATCATCATTGCTTTAAATTTCCTATCTTGAACTGCTGTAAAAAGACAACTGAAATAAGAATAACACTTTGACAAGTTGTTGCCTGGCATTCTGTGTGCTGACAGTTTGTGTGGGTATTCTTAGCACAAGGTAAACCCAGGACAGCAGTGCTTTGCAATGCTCTCTCCTGTCTTGCCTGGGGGTGAGGGAAAGTTACTACAAAATAGCCTGAGTCCTTCCATACTAAATTTGAAAAAAAGCTGTATATTTTATTGTATATTTTATATACAATATTTTATGTATATTGTAATGAATGCTGTGGGAGAAGTAATTAAGCTGGAATTTATTTTTACTTGCAGCAATGAGGTGTACAAGACGGTTGCACGCAGCAAGCAGTGATTACCAGAGCAAGCCTTGTATTTGAGGCAGAAGCTGGAGAAAAATAAAGAAGGTGAAATGGGGTACACAAGTGTGTGTGCCCTCAGGGCACAGATCCCACACACAAGAGACAGGAATCACATTTCAGAGCAGCCCTGAGAAGGGCACAGTCTGTCGCGGCAGAAACCATGAGCTTGGCATATTATATTTAAATTGAACATCTGTAACAGTAGCAGAGAACCAGGCTGAACAAAACTGATCCATTCTGCCCCTCAAAGTCATGTGTCACGATTAAGTCTTGGCAGTTCTCCCATGTTTGAGCAGATAGACCCAATGCGGCGGTCAAAGGGCACGAAGGAAATTTGATTTCCTGAGGGCAAAAGGCAGCAGCACCTCCGTGACAGCCCCAGGAATCCAGGTTCCCATTAACTATTTCAGAATCCTTCAGAGCCAGGAAATCCTAGGGAAGAGCCAGCGGCCAGAAAGCAACGGGAACAGAACCCCCTAACCACATTTTTCCCCCGGCTCGGAAGGCTCCGGAACGCCAGGCCTGGCAGGCTGTCAGCCGGTGTCAGCCTTCACGCCCGCCCGCAGGGCCCCGGCAGTCCCCCGCGGGGGCTCCGGACAGGGCGGGCATCCCCTGCTGCCGCTCCGGGGCCNACCGAACCGAACCGATCCGAACCGAACCGAACCGAACCGAACCGAACCTCCTTATTCGTCCTACCCCGGCGTTGGTGGGAGATGTTTGTTTCCCCCCTTTGGCTCGGTGCTGAGGTGGTTGCTGCCTTGAGGTACCTCACGAAGCTCCCGCCACCGGCTGTCCCGGGCCTCCGCTCCTGGCGGTGCCCGAGTTCCCTGTGGCGGGCCCAGGGCGGTGGTGCCGGAGGAGGGAGAGCAGCAGGGAGGCCGCGGTGTGAAGCCTGAGGAGGTACCGGTACGGCGTCCGTGCAGCGGCAAACAAAAGGAGTTTTCCAAGCGGCCTCCGGTTTCGAAGCATTTCATATGTTTATTAAATCCCAGCTTCTGGAATTTGGTCGCTTACAGGAAAAAAACAAAACAGTGGTCATTAAAAATTGAGGGTGTCGGCGGTTTGCTGCAGCAGAGAAATGAAAAAAATCCGAAGCACCACTTGAAAAAAACACAAGTTATCGAAATAGGGGTGGTTTAAGATTTGTATTTGCCTTCACTTCTGAGGTATTTGTCTCGTTATTTTGGAAACCTTGACGATCCCGCGGGCCGCTTCCTGGAGCCGCCCCGGGCTGGGGAGGGGGAGGCAGCGCTGCCTCCCAGGGGTAAATAAATACACACGGAGACAGCTGCCCAAAATCTCACCAAAAACAGTTGAAAAATGCTTGTTATCTATGCTGAAGGGTGGCATCTCTGTGCTGATGGTCTTGACAGTAAAGCGCCAAGCTCAGTCTGAGCTCGGACCTCGGGATAAATGCTTCATCCAACTTGTAAAGGATTTTCCTGCCTGTGAAGTGGTGATGATAATTCTATGACCTGCTTAGACACACTTAGTGGTGTGGAGACTGATGAGAGGATAAGCTCTGCTCTCTTGGTAACAGCGTTGTCATTGCTTCCAGTTATCCTTCAGTCGATTAATGCAAACTCTGTTAATTATCTAAGATAGTTTCTAAATTGTTAAAATGGTTTCTAAAATCAGTGGTTGCAAGCTGTGAAATAAATTGTTAGTCTAATATATCCTGAGAGTTTAAACTTGAAGAAAGTGTGAAAGATTTGGGTTCTTTCTCGGTATCAGTTGCTGCTGGGTTTTGTTGATGGAATTACCAGAATACTTGTGACCTTCCCGTTTACTTCTGTCTTGTAGGTATTGAAAAGTCAGAGTTCAGGCTGTGTGCACTTTGCTCTTGTCTTGAAAGTGTAAGTAGATATTCTTAGAATTGTGCAGCTTTGGTAGCTTGTATTTTCTAGTGGTCATAGAATCTAGAATAGTGTTGGAAAGGACCTTAAAGGTCATCAAGATGCAACCTCCCTGCATGAGGGGGGACACCTCCCACTAGACCAGGCTGCACAAGGCCTCATCCAGCTGGGCTTCAACACTTCCAGGGATGGGGCATCAACAGTCTTTTCTAGGCAACCTAGTCCAGTGTCTTACTACTCTCATGGTGAAGAATTTTTTCCTAATATCTAACCTAAATCTACCCTCTTTTGGTTTAAAACCATTACCCTTTGTCCTATCACTATCCTTTTGGTTGAAAAGCCTCTCCCCAGCTTTCCTGTAGCCCTTTCATATTCTGGAAGGCCACTATAAGGTCTCTCCTGAGCCTGCTCCTCTCCAGACTGAATGGCCCCAACTCTCAGTCTGTCTTCATAGCAGAGGAGCTCCAGCTCTTTGTGGCCCTTCTCTGGACCCTCTCCAACAGGTCTATATCCTTCCTGTGCTGGGGGCTCCAAGGTTGGACACTGTACTCCAGGTGTGGTCTCACAAGAGCAGAGCAGAGGGGCAGAATCCTTGCACTTGTGTGCAAGTCCAAGACCTTGCACTTGGCCATGTTGAACTTCATTCTGCTGGCATGGGCCCACCTCTCCAGCCTGTCCAGGTCCCTCCAGCTGGCCTGCCTTCCCTCTAAGGTGGCAACCACACCACACAGCTTGGGATTGTCAGCAGACTTCCTGAGGATACACTCTTGTCCCACTCTCCATGTCTCCAACAAAGTTGTTAAACAGCACTGGTCCCATAACTGACTCCTGACTTCTGCCTGTATCTGCAGTAAATGTTTCTGTAAAATAATTCTTTTGTTTCAGAGGTTGGTCATACTTTGCACATACTGACTCTTTAATTGTGCTCTCCTTACTTTACACAGCCTACATAACCTGTTCTCTGCTTTTTTCTCCCCTTTTGTAAATTGGGGCTTGCTCACATCTCAGATTGGCATACAATGTTTCTAGGACGTATGACCTGAAATTTTAATGTTTTTACTACTTCCTGTAAAAACTGTCTGTTCTAATCCTTTCTTTATGTTTGTTGGCTTTTTGCTGTGATGCTTGCCAAAGGACTCCATAAATGGTGATTATGTGTTATACTATGCTGATGGGTATATTTATGTTATTTTCTTGTGTTTTCTGACTGGATTTGTTTGTACTTTCTGAGTTTACATTTTAATTGAGGGGAGAAATTAAATTTTACATACATTTTCAGCAGCTATTGCTACAGGTTTCTGATCTACAGAAATAATACTACGATAAGAAGCTATTGACAGTGGCTGTTTTGGATCTGTTCTGAGAAGGGCTAAACAGCACAGTAATAAAACCATCAGTAGTTTTTTTACCTAGAAAAAAGATGCCTATATAGAGGTAGCAATAATTTCTTTCCCCTGATGATCACTGTGCTGAGACTCCTTATGAAGGAATTCATTATATTACATTTAGTCTACTTAGGAAACCATTAATTTTTAAATTATCATTATTTTGTCCCTGAGGCAAAAACATTGTCTTGTGTAAAGCATGGGTTTTTTTAAAAAAATCACTTGATTTACTATCGATAAATTAGGCTTAATGAAATGCAGTCAGAAGCCTCCATCTTAGACTGAGGGTATTTCATTAAGCTGAATAGATCATAAACCAAACAAATTTGGCACAAGGTTTTCCTTTTTGTTTAACATTAAAAACTCTCTACAGAAAATTCCTTTCGTGATAACAAGTGCTCTGTGGTCAGTCAGCATCTTTCACTGGGCTGAGGGCCTTGAGTTTTGCATCTTTCTTAAGTTCTGTTTGTTCATTCACGAAAGAGTTCAGTCCATGAAGCATTCTCTTACACTTGAGTATTTACAGAAAAACGTAGTGGGGTCTAAGCATCCTCCTGTTGGTCATGTGATAGAAAAGCAACTTTTCTACCCACTGTAGCAGCATCAATCTGCCATGATAACTTGTTTTATGATCTCTATTTTGTAACTGTATATTTACAGTTCATTATTTATTTTTAGTTGCCTGGAAACTGTTAACTAACAGGCAATCTGTGATAGTGTAGCACATTATAATGGCAGTGTTTTGTAGGTCTGTATCATCTTTAAGGAGCTCACTAGCATCTTAGTTATTTGAACTCCACAGCTCCTATTGAAGGTGAACATTATTCCTCATTTATCTGTGAGCAAACAGAATTGGGAATAAAGCCTCAAAGACTCAGGGCAATTCACAGCATCAGTGCAGGATAAACACCTTCTTTGTTATCATTGCAAGTAGTGAGCATTGTTACTTACACTTGCAGAGGAAGGGGGTCCTAACAACTCATGGAAAGAAGCAACAGAATAAATGTACAGGCAGCCCTTCTAGATCAAAACTCTTAATTTTGCCAAGAGAGTGGACCTTCACTAAGAGCTAATCTGCAAGGAAACGTCTGTGCGGGAGAGAAATTGTTGGAATACTTGGTGTCATGGGTATGAAATCTTGCAGTTTCTTTTTTCCCAGTTTAAAAGTTGTAGCAAACAAACTTGAGCAGTGAAGGCAGTAGACAGGCAATCTGATTGTGAAAACTGTGTGGGTCTTCTTATTCCCAGGTAAAGTGATATCTGTTCATACCAGCTTGACCTTCCTTTGATGAAGAATAAAACCTTTCATACTTAAACCACAGTCATATTCTCCCTGTGTAATTTACAGATGCAGTTTAAGGTAGTGCGACCTGCCTGTTGGAGGGAATTAAATTCACACCTCTACTAATAACTCAGTGTGAAACTGCCAGTTTAGCAGCCATGGGGAGCTGGAGTTGAGGGCAGAAGACTTTGCACTGAAGGCCATCAGGAGTACAGCATCATTTGTCCCACCCCCTGAGCTGTGGCTTTGGAAAAGAGTCCCTGCAGCTGGTGTCAGATTGCAGCCTTAGGTGGGTGTTAAGCTACGGCAGCTGACAGCCGTCTTGTGAGAAATATTAAATCTGGTTGATAGTATGGCTGGTAGTATATTTTCTGCTCCATGAATTAAACCTTTGAAGCAGATGATTTTGAACAGCAGCTGCTTCACCAGGTTCTCTGATCTAATGGCCAGTGTAGTGGCAAGACTATTGGGTATACTTAGGCTACTTTATTTGCAGCTGATGGCAAGATAATAGCTGCTGCTAGGTAGCTTAAAATCACTTGCTTTTGCAAACAGTTTAAAGAAATTGAAATACAGTAAAGTGTGATGAAAGACTGGTACTGATAACACTGAGGTCAGATCTTGCTGTGTAAATAGCAAACTATTGATTTGTTGCAGTAACTTAACACTGATGAGTAATTATTGCATAATACTCAACTGATAAACTTAATTTATCTTTGATAATGCAAACAGAAGTGAAAAAGCAAACTGGAAAATAATCTGATATTTGGTACATGCAAACAGATACAAGGAGTGAAAAGGAGTGTGTCATTATACTGTTTTGAAACACAACTCAGTTGTAGCAAGATAATTATGCAATAAAATACAGGTAGCACCATAGCATGCTTGAGGGGAGGTAGCTAATATAACACTAATATACAATCAGTGTTCAAATCCTCTTTTTAAAATTATGTACATTTTAATTTTAAGAATAAAAAATACTCTTCAGAGTATGGAAAGAGGAATTAAATAAACAGCTTATTTTCTGTCCATGTACTCAGTGGGTGCCATTCCCTTGGTAGGCTGAGGCATTCTTTTAGAGCAAGAAGTTCTAAATCTTTTAAAACAATTAACTCCTTTTATCTGTGCCTGTTTTCCTGTAGAATTCCTCTATATTAGGATGAAACCAAAGCATTCCAAACGTGCAAAAGAAAGTGGAGGGAGGCAGATTGGAAAACCAGGCACAAAGGCAGAAAGAGAAATATATTTGTGAACCTCAGGATCTCTGCCCTTGGCCTACTTTGGAACCACAAGTAAGTCTTGCCTAGTTCCTACTTTCCATTTAGCACCACGGCTTTTTCTCATTATTGATTCTAAAGGTAACAACTAGGTGATATATCATCTATGGCACAGTGGGAGCAGGTAGCCAGGGATATAAAAGTTGGTGAAAAATGAAGACATGGGATGTCAGTCTCCTCACTGTAAGAATATGTGAAGTGTAAAGATGTGCAAGATTAAAAGACCTGGAGCCCATTCCACCCCTGATGTCACTTCACTTCTCTATAATGAGAATTAAAGATAATTTGGCTATTTAATCTAATTTGCATAGACAGGAAGCTTGAATTAGGTGGCTGTGAGTGGAGTGCTATTTCATGCAAATCACTCGACTGTAAGTATTGGTCTGAGTGAGAGCAGCTGCTGCATTTCAGTAGCAGCAGATCATAGACATGAAATGTGTTTAATTACATGCATAACCACTTGGGCCTGATTTGAGGGTATGTAAGAGCTTCCAGAACTGGGAAAGTTCTTTACTCTCAAGAGGTCATAATGAATTGCTATTTGTGAATTGAAAAAAACAAAACAAAACAAAACGAAACAGAAAAACTGTATCTTTCAGATTTGGGGATTTATGGTTCTTTCTATTCTAACTAAGTTGGGGTGGATCTTTTGGAGCATAACAACAGTCCAGTACCACTGTACCTTAGGGAAAGGAGCTGCACTCCTGATGGGGTGGTAGGTCACTCACAGTTTGTACTGTCCTTACTGCAGTAGCTTCTTCCTTCTTCTTCTGTAACTGTGCTGCAATATATTCTATTGGTAGAATTAGTTTATTTTTTTGATGAGTCTCCAAAGTTTACTTATTGTTAATAAGCCAAGTTGATTGCATTCTCATCCTGAGCTGTTTGTTTTGTGGTACTGTAATACTTTGTGGGTTAGTAGCTCAGAGCAGTACTGGTTTGCAGCTAATCGAATCTTCATTTTTAAATGGGACAATCTAAGTAAGTATTATACATTAGTATTAGTATAATTAATATTATTAGTAATTATTAGTATTATTAGTATTATTGTAATACAATGCTTTCAGTATTGTTGTTTGTATGCCAAGGTAAATCCAACTCCTATTGTCCAATCCTGTTACCAACCCAGGATCATTAGAAGCTGCAGGAAAAAGCACAAGATAATTCCCCAGGTGTTTTTATTAAACCTTGATGAGGTTTATATTGTTAACTTGCTGAGGGGATAATGGCTATTGGCAGAGCTGTACCCAAAGAAGGTACACAAATGGGAAGTCAGCATCCTGAGGAAACCGGTCACAGGGCTTTCCTCCCTGTTCCCATCCTTTCTCACTCAGCCTTCTTCCTACTGTTGTAATAAGAGCTTGTCCCTATGCAGACGTTAGATGATATACTTTTGTTTGAGTTTATTCATTTTGTCTGTCTGAATCTCTTTTAGATGCTTTTTTAAATTATCTCAGAAATGAGGAATTAGGGTTGGATTACTTTATAAAATACAGGGTGAGCCCTCTAGTGGCGCTTTCTGCCTCTGCTTCAGGCTTCAGGGAGCATCTCTTTTCTTTCCAGCAATACTCGCTTTGAGTCGACGGAGCCAGATGACTGTGTAGATTTCCTTCACCTTCCTGATCTTATTTATTTAGTGTCAGCGGAAATGCTTGCATTCCCTGGGATGCCTCAGCACCTGTGGTGGGGAACTCGCATCCTTGGCAGGCAGGGGTGGTCACGGCCTCGGTGCAGAGAGGAGCCCTGGGTGCTGGTTTGGGGATGCTCGGGACACACCGAGCCTCCATCCAAGGAGGCTGCGCTTAGCACTGCCAGCTCCAAGCCCCCTCTGGAATGTCATTTTATCCGTGGGGAGCCCAGCTGCAGGATGCTGCTCATCCCAGGGCCTGTGTGTGCACCACGGCTGCGCTGGGGAGCGCCAAAGGCTGAGGCAGAGCCGCTCCCAGCCCTGGAGGTGCTGAGTGGGAGAGCCCGGGATGAGCAAGGGAGGGAGACACCGAGGCAGTAGAGAGCTGATTCCTTCTAGGACTGGCTGCCCAGGTTTTGTGCTATAACAACTCTGTATGCTTCTTGGAAAAGCTACTGGAAAAGGGGCAGAATGGCATCGCGTTTTCTGGGCGACACCCGCCAATCGTTTTAACGCTTTCCCTTCCAGCACACTGCAAAAATTTGCCAGTACTGCGTCCTTCCTCGTTGGACAAGTAGGGGCAAAACCAGTTCGATGCAGGCTTTGGGATTTTTTCAATACATTCACGGAGTGTACGTGCTCTAAATGCCTACAATACAGAGGAACCCAGCTACTCCTAATGGGATGCATTTGCATAGAGGAAGAATTCCTCCTTTAAGATGGGTAATAAGCAAACGATATTTACTGATGAACAGCTGGATGCCTATCAGGTAAGATAACTTAGTTTGCATTGGGGGAAGAATAGGAGTAATCTTGGTAGGTTTGTGAGCTTTTTGTTTTGGGGTGTTTTTTCCAAGGATAGATGAAAACTTCATTTGTAGCCCACAGGCAGACACTGTTCCTTCACAACAATTGTAGTAGTATTCTAAGACTGGGCTGGGAAGTACACGCTGTTTAATTCCCTTCTCTGTGTATAATGAAAGGAGGAAATTTCTTAATGTTTGGGATAGGAAGCAGGATAAACACTCTGACTCCTTTGTCAGTGGGAGTTCTCAGTACAATCGCTGTTGAGTGTTTTGTAAAAACGAAAATGTTGCCATAAGTTCTTTTTCTCTCCCTGATGCCTTTGTTGTCAGTAGAATGGAGAGGGGAAGAAAAAGAGTCTTGTCTAATTTTGCTTTTCCTAAAGGATCGATTGGTCATAGAAATGTCCTTAACATAATTCCAGAAATAGGTATCCATATGCTTGTTTCCATCCTGGATGGCAGTATCTTTTTGTAACAGAAGTAGTATGAGTTTTATGTCTAGGGATAGCGTATGGGTGGTACTTTTTTTACTGTATATCACACCAACAGAATTTTTAATAGGATTTTTAAAATAATCGCATTTTTCAGTCACATTTCAGCACACGGCAGGTCTTGCTGGAATTGGTTACTTGAAGCTGTCTGCACCTTGAACAAGTGTCTGAAAATAGAGTGAGGCTATACATTGAATAGGAGTGTGCTGAAGAAGGAGGCAGCTGGCTACTTCTGAGATGCAGCCAAGGCAGGCTGCATTGCTCTCTTCTCTTACATGGAGTGATAAACATGGGCAGAATTAACAGCAGAGGAAAGTAGCAGTTAGTTTACCTCATGGCAACTAAGGGACAGATCCAGTGCACACAAAAGTAAAGAACTTTCTTTTCACCTTCAAAATCTTTGACTTAAATCCTTGAAGTAGAAACTGTGATTTCAAATACCGATTTTCATTGGCATTAGCACTGACATGGTGTAACTACTTGGCCAGAAAGGGTCAAGCTAGGGCTATATGCTAAAGTACTTGAAAATTTTATCTCGTGGAAAATAAGGCATGAATTAAATGCTCTTAGTGATCAGCTACCATTTTTCTTGTCATTATAGGAAATGGGAAAATAGGGTTTCTTGAATTTCCACTTCATCACACATCTCACCCTGACCTGTCTGTCTGTGGAATTAGTCTAAGTTAGTGGTTGTAGTCTAATATCCAAAAAGGCTTCTTTACATCCCTGCTGTACAGGCAAGGGGGAAATCAAAAACCTGTGAAACACCAATGTCTTTCTTCCTGCTACCAGTGACAGTGAACACAGAACAGAGCCCAACTGCAGTGAAACAAAACAAAATCCAAATATAATTAATGTTATCTTCTTGACATAAACTGGCAAATGCAAGAGCTGAAATGTCATCCCTAATTCACTACTCCTCATGAAGAAATTGCCTTTCTCTAATGGCTTTTGCAGCCCCTGCCTTTCATAATGCTGGGTAATTGATCTCAAAGCCTGGCAGTATTTAGGCCCAGTGGATTAAGTCTGCTGATGAGATTTCTCTGTTGCAGGCAGACTTGCAGTTTGTTAGTGTACTGCTAGATAATTTTTGACTAGTAATGGCACCTGTCATCTGTGGTAAGTACAATAAAATGCTGTGTTTCAGGACAAGAACTAACCACCAGAATTTGTCAGGAAGGAGTATTAGCCTCCTGCTGTGAGCAGTCAGGTAAAGTCATTACCAGCTTCTGAGCCTTTAGTTATTACACAAAAGGGGAGTGTGGATTAATGATTCCATAATTTTTAAAATACAGGCTTTTCATTTCTTGCACCAGCAGTCTGGTTGCCAGGTCCTCTAAACACTGGACCAAAGCAAAACCCTGGGTACCAGGGTCTGCTTTGCAGCAGTCTGTTGTGCACATGTGTATGTACCCCAGTGTACAGTCAGGCTTCTACATATAAATTGCTTTTTAAATGGACCGCTCTGTAATACTTCTTTTTCTAATTGAGAACTAGGCGACATTGTGAATTTGTGTACCTGAGCTGGTATTGTCTTCCTTACCATAATACCCAGGGTTAGAGCATCCATAGTATTAGTTTGGGTGAAGCAAAAGAGTCAACTTAATACTTTTCTATTAAATAGATTGTTTTTTATACTAACTTGTACTTCCTATTAGAAGCCTGTTCAAAACCTCACTCCCCTCATGATTAGACTCCTAATTTCTTTATTTGAATATATTTCCGGCTGTTATATTTTCTTGTTGTAACTTCCACCATTTTTATTTTTAGCACAAATGCTCTGAGCTTATACCACCTGAATGCTACTTTAGTGTAATTTTTTTTTAATATGTTATACTCAAGTGCTTGTCCCATAGGAGACACTATGAGATGGAAAAGTGGGAGGTTAATGTGCTTGAAGTGTGGTAAAACCACATGTAAGTGGCTTTAGCTTTCAGGAGTAAACAGTAAGCTGCACAAAAATCACCTGCTGGAAAAGCTGGTGTACATAAATCTCAGATCATCAGTATGATGTTTATGAAATAAAATAACCTTTGATTTCTCAGAAACTTTCTGAAATGTCCATGTGTAAATATTTCCTTCGCATACAAACTGTCATATGACGACTCAATTTTAAGAAAACCTTTACATTTAAATGAAATTGTTGTAAATCTGTCACCCACAAGAGAACCCAAGTGCTTTTAATAGATTAGTATTTTAAAGAATGTTTACTGAGGCTGGTGATGGTTGGCCAGTTGAAACTGTTCGTAAAAGAGAGAGGGCTTGATATTATTAAACCTTCTACAGCTCTTTTGATACGAAATAAGTAGAGGGAAATTAAAGATTGGAAAGCTGCAAATCTCCTAACACCACGTCATACCACCTGTTATTAAGATCAAATCACCTGTTACTAACATAATGTTCTAGCTCACAGCTCTTTAAATTTTCATAAGCTTAGAGAAATCTTGAGGAAGTTAGGGTTTTGCAAACATGGGTTTCCTTATTGAGATTCACCTCATTAAAAAACTTGGCTTTGTAAGAAAATGACATCTGCTGTGCATCTCTGGTTCTTATGCTGTTAGAGTACTTGGCTGTTTTGAGGGGGTTTTTTTGTGTGTGTGTCATTTTTTGTGTTTTCTTTACATAAAATGTAAAATCAAACAAAGGTCTGGCAATAGTAAAGGTAAGTATTAATCAAGAAAGATGTACTTCATTGTAATCAAAGAACATTTTAAAATGAAGCTTTTACAAGTTGCCTACAGATTTTGGAGGTCAAATCTCATAATGGGAAAGAAAATGCATCGGAATTTTAGTTTTTTTTTATTTCAAGTGATGCTGCATAAAGATTCTTGAAGCAAAATAAAACACATACATATGAAAACATATACGATAGAGTGACAACAGAGATGCAGATTGGTCTCAGTGCATTGCTTTTCTCACTGAGAAACAACTGAGCAGCAGATAGGTAGGAGCTGGGCTTGGGGTATGGGCAATCTACTCCACTCTTCAATTAATCTCATGACCTTTTTTTTCTGGGGTTACCTGAGTTAAGTGGTCTGAATTTGGTTCTAATATTTTCTTCGTACACAGAACCTAGACAGTTTAGAGCACAAATATTTTTTATCAGATATTGCTCTTGTTCTTAAAAGCCTATTTCTTTTTGTATTTGTTCATTAATAGGATTATATGCTCTCTATATTTACTCTTCAATGCAGCTCAAAACAAACTGATGTTTAGCCCGGCTGTCTTCTAGGCAATATTGCAGCAAAATATTGTACTATAAAATAATTAGTTGCTTCTTTTACACAAGCATTTGTCTATTATAGAGCTAACTTTTTGACTTTTATTAAAATTCTAGTTAGAGTGTGATTCAACTGTATTTCATGAGTTATACAAAACCAGATGAAGCAAGTTACATTATGATCTGTCAAATACTGTTTCTAAAAGTGAAACTAGGTCATCAAGCTATCTTTTGATGTAAAAAGCTGTGCTTCACTTAATTAGGATCACTGGTGAAAAAGAAAGCTTTGCAAAAATACAGAAAGTATATTCTTTCACACAGGTCCTTCCATAGAAGGTGTATTTCAGTTTGGTACAGCATTGCTGTTAATGTGCAAATTTAAATGCCATAATCATGGAACAAGATTTTTTTGAAATTATGCTTTAGTTGGATGCTGGCTTCACATTACAATTTGGTGCATATATAGACTGAGCAAAACTACATTTGCTGTTAGCTTTTTCCTCAGTCCTGGCTGATTTATGTTTTTACTCCCATGTTGCAATATAAATATATAAACTGATTCATGTAGCTGCAGATTATTTCTCCTGAAACTCAGTGTTTTTGTTGTTCTGGTTGTAGTTCTAAAATATATATATATATATATATATACACACACACATATGTATGTATATATATATATATGTGATTGCAAATAAAGATAGGTTGCATATTAAAATTGCTGGTGACATTTTGATGCAACCAGCATTTTTTAAAGATAAAAGTCCATATGCCAATACAATTATTAATATAGATATTAACTCTGACAGGATTTTTTCTTTACTGTTTAAATCTGAATTCATTAAAGTGCTTACACACCTCTGCAACTTAAAGGCTGGTGTTAGCCTTATTGACTTCCAGTAACTATTTATATCTTTGCAGTGAAGAAAATACATAAATAATTTGCTGGTTTAGTCTTACACAAATTCTGTACCATTCCTAGTTGTATGGCAACTAGAATAAAAGTATTGCATTTGCAAAGTGTTACCAGAATAGATTTAATAATAAATCTTGGATGCAAATTCATTTGCTTCTGTCTAGCACCTTTTAACTTAGATTTTTTATTACTTCATAGGAGGATTGTTTTATGGTGTTTCAATTAAATGTTCTTACACACATTGTGTGTTCTTGGCAGCATACAAAACATAATTTGTGATTTTAAAAATGAAACATCTGGAAAAATTTCTTTGAAATGTTAGTGTTTAAAATGTTGCAGTGTTCAGTACTTCTGATTTATTAAAAGTTGCTCAGTAAGACAGTGCCACGAATCTGGTCTGTCTTGAGGATATTGTCAAAATTCCTGTTAGTCATTGGTTTCCTTTATCTGTGGCTTTTGTTTGAGACTATTTTTCTAATTTGAAGGTATTTTGTATTGCTAAGTCTGCTTTCTATTATTTCCTTATTTATAAAACTTTCCAGTGCAGCTGTTGCAGGATCAGAATAAACCTACCATTCTGAAACTACACCTGTAACAGTCAGATTTATGTATGTGTTGTCTCAGGGAAGAAATAATGCGTTTAGTGGGTTTAAGACATATTATTTAATGGTAATTTTGTGTACATGAGCACTGCTGTTCTTTCATTCTGTTGCTCCTTTCTCCACTTTTTCTTCAATAGAGAGGTGTTTTGCTTATCTGTGTGAATTTAATTTTAGTTGAAAGCTGGGCTTTGTGCACAATGGTTCTTGCTTCTAAAAGAGATAAGTGATAATCTTTCATTCAGTGGGCTCTGCTGCCATTCATAAACTGCATGATAGACTCTGCTATTGGCGATCCATCCAACAGAACAAATTACATGTGGTTTGTTCTGGAGCCATGCCTCATGTTATGCTGTGCATGTACTCTGAACTTAATTTTAAGTATCAGCATTCTCTGGATAGTTATCTCTATTCCTATTTCTTGGTCAAATCCTTGTAAACTGAACAGAAAGCAGAACTGCTCTATGAGTTGGCAGTAGGCTCTCAGACCAGTGGCAAAGGTAATAGACCCCATGTTTCAGTCTGTTCCTGTTTTATCCTAAACCTGACACAGGGCATCAGAGAATGAAACGCTGACAGCCTGTACATTCTGCTCTTTTATAAGGTAAATGTTAAGAGCAGAAGCCATTAACCCTACTTTATAAGCAATCTTGATGGACTTGCAGAATGTCACTCTACCAACCCACAGAACCTAGGTACACCAGCTCTTTTCTCTGAAAAATATTTTAAGAACCAGTTAAGCAACCTCAATGGCAAATTTGAGAACGAAGTCCCATTATACAAGCTTATGATCTCATTGAAATAAATGGGAGATTTTCTGTTTGCTTTATTTTAGTCCCTTTGCTAGTCATAAGGAAGTTAAATGGATAATTGCAGATTTAAGTGGTCTTAGCTCCAGAAAACCAGCAGTGATTCTTCATGTTGAACTGCTGATTAACTTGATTATTAAGGCACAAGGACAGACTGGAAAAGGAGTGTGTATTTTTTCAGGGGCTGGGGTTACTCAAACTAACCAAAAACCCACATGGGGCCTTCTGTTAGGAGTTGTTTTCAGGCCATGGTATAGAAGCAATGATTGTCAGGATAAATTGCTGCCAGAAATCCTGAATTGGCAAGAATTATGAAAACTCTGGTGACATTTGTTCAGTATTTAGATTGTGCTGTTCTTGTAGGGCTCCCAGTGGCTTTAATATTCAGACAGAATAAATACATTTGGTTTTAAGTTCATAATAAACTCAAATACAGTTTCTACAATGGAAGATGTGTTTTATGATATCTCTGTCTTGAAGGAAGATGAATGACATCATAGGCATAAACGACAAATGCTTCCCAGGATCCACTTCACCTTTCCTGGTGAAGGAGTTAATTTTACATATTAGTTTACTATTTGTTGTCCATTGTTGTATCTTTTCTGTATGAATGAAGGAGCCAGAAGAAAATTGGATGATTCACCTCTGTGTTTCTTAGGCCAAAAGTCTTTAATTAAATTTGAATTGAATTGCTCGAGTCCCAGTCACTATCAAATGTAATTATGTTATTTAGACCCCTTTTCCATCATGACTTTAATCCAACTCAGGGCCGTGCTTTAAAAAAAGTAAAAATACAGACAGTCCTGCACCTTTTTCTGCCATCAACAGATACTTGTTTGAGCTTCATCTCTTCTACCCAGACTACTGATGCTATGTTCTATGCCACTAAAAGGAAATCATCCATGCTGGAAACGATTAGTTTTTTTGCTAGGTTAGTTTTCAAACACATTTTTCCTTCTTTCTGAGTTCTCTGTTGCAGTTACACTACTTATCAGTGTAGGAAGAGGCAGAAATAAAGAGCTGAGAAGCAAAAGAGGTGACTGGACTTCCCTTTCAGAGGGAGCTGGGAGCCATGGCTTTTACATTTGCCATCTGAGGCTGAACAGCCTTCTTCCTGGGAAAGCATCTGATTGCTGCCTGTGATCTTGCTGTAGATCAAAAGCATGGGCCAGGCCACGATTAACTTGTGGTGCTCTGACCCTGATCCCTGCAAGTGGTCTGTGAAACCACTGGACAATTTTTTCACACCCCTTATCCCTGACACAATTCCATTCAACTGGCAGGCATGCTGGAACACTGGAGTCAGTAAGAGTGCTCAGGCTGATACTTCCAACTGCTTTTGTTAAAAAGGTTTTTGATACCAGTGGGTTTTAGGTTATATTAGTAAAACTTTTCTTAGATTAAAAAGAAAAGACAGACAATAGTGTTTATCAAAGACATGAGGTGACTTAGAATTTAAAAAAGAAAATTACTTGAACCCTCAGCGAAGAAGATTTGATCTGGTTTCTTAATGTGTCTTTCAGGGGCATTTTTGCATGATTGCTGGAAGGCAAAGGGTAACTTTTCTTGTTCGTCTTTCTCTCCATTTGTGTATCAGTTACCTGCTGGGTTTCCAGTTAAGCAGCAGTGCCTGCTGTTTTCTCAAACCTTTCATTATGGGATGATTGCTGCTGAGGGCATTACAATTATTTGTGAGGTTGCAGCAGCCTTTCATTAGTAAATGAAGCATCCTTAAGTGACAATTTCACCCTAAGTGTTGAATGTGCTGGAATTAATGAAGGCTTAACCAGCTGGCTCCTATTTCACTTTGTGCAGTTCCAGACAATGTGACATAAGTGTCAGCAGCTCACAAGGTGCTTCCTATTGTGCCTTGTAACACTATTCTGCTTCAGAGGACACCACGGGAAGAGCGGCTTCTCCAGCCACTTTATCTGGAGGAGATCAAGCAAACTCAATAATTGATACTGTGCAGGACTGATGGCAGACCTGGATATCTGAGAAACTGTCTGACTGCTTCAGCTAGCTGTGATCATTTGCTTTTCCCTCTTCTTGGAAGAAGCAGCAGGCATCTGGCCAGAGCAATTCTCAATTTAGGAAAGAAATGCTTTTTCATGGGTTAACTAAGGAGCAGGCCTGAGGAGTCACAGTATTTGTATCTACTCTTAAGTATGCTTTACCAATTCTCATGCTGTTATCTTGTCACTAGCTGATTTAAAAATATCATCTATTTTAAGTATGTTTTCATTAAAGGAGGAAAACTACCAGGTGCTGAATTCTTAAGAAAATACCCTTGCCACATCCCCTGGGTCTGTGAGAGAGGCAGATAATCAGGGTGAATTTTATGGCTTGGTTGTCATTCCCCGTATATAGAACTTCATCAGCCACAAGCTCCAAGACAAGAAGATGTATATTCTCTGAATTTGTGACCTGAAACTATGTTCTAAACTGGTTTTCCAGTATTTGATTGGCAGCAGTGTTCCTAGTTTTGGATGCAGGGCAGAATTTGTCCAAAATACATATTTAGAAGGTAGTGGAGGTTTGGGCATTTTCTGTTAACAGGGTGGTACCTGAATTTTATTAATAAGTAACTTGTCTCTAATAGAGGAATATTCCAAGTTAAAGAGCATTTTCTTTATCTGTTTATTATTTATATCTTTCTATTGAATGTTTTGGGCCTACATCTTTTTTGCTTTAATTTTGTTTCTGGTCATTCCACTAGAGAATGGTGAAGTGGAGAAATATTTTGGCTAGCTGTTTTTTTTTTCACATTAACATTTATTTTTTTTACTGATAGCCCTCACCTTAGACTACTTCAGTTATTTTGTAGAAGAACTGGCTTTCTGAATCGAAAGCAGCTGTTACACTAATGGCATCTCTCATATTTTTACAAATGGCATCTTTAACATTTTTCTGCCAGATCTGAATTTCCTCCCACAAGCTTGAAAAATAATTTTTTACAGTTGTTTTCAGTATTTCTGTAGTACAATAACACATTTTATGTTTTTTTTTTAACAGGATTGCACATTCTTCACCCGGAAAGAAATTCTTCGGTAGGTAAATTGTATTAAATTTTTCCTTTGTGATTCATATAGAAGGGACTAAATATTTCTGACTTGTGATGAAACCACATCAAGTCAGTTATTTTGCAAGAATGAATGAGTGTGGGACTGGATTTAAGATATATTTAAAAATGTGCATAAGGAAACATACGGGGATGAGGTTAATATCAATATCAATTGACTTTTCTAGGGATAAGCCATGGAACAGCTGAGTGACACTACTTTTTATGAAAGGAGTTTGGTGCTTTTCTTCTCAATTGTACAATTCAAACTGTACAATTGTGTAATCCAAACTGACACATCCTTCAGTCAGCACAGGTTTTTGGTAAGGAGTCATGTCTGGAGAAAGCTGATGGAACGTAAACTGTAGAGCGCTGAGACTATTTCTGTACAAATTTTCCTTACAGAAAGTCAGAAAGATATTGGGATTGCTGTTTGCTACAGAAAGGACATGAGTGTTTTGAGCAGTGGTGGACTGAGCCAAACTGAAGTATTTTCTGCCTGTATATATGCTTATTTCTTGCTCTGGAACCTGCCCTGGATTCTTGATCCTCAAACCGTTCAGCTGAATGCTCTGTAGCAGAATGATGTAGATGCTGTCCTGTTAATACACTTGTTGTTTATCTTGAGGATTTTTTCCCCATTAGAGAGTGAGAATAAATTTGTGGTCTAATGCTTTCAGATGTAACATGAAGTCAGTGCAGACTCAGCTCTGTTTAGGATGAACTGAATTTCTCATGCAGCTACAAAGTGTGGTGAGGTGAGGGGGTTTGGCTGGAGTTAGTCACCCTGGCTGGGTCACCATCTATTTGCATGACTGTT
The DNA here is from genome assembly GCA_038090715.1 of Florisuga fusca. Lineage (NCBI taxonomy): Eukaryota > Metazoa > Chordata > Aves > Apodiformes > Trochilidae > Florisuga > Florisuga fusca. Next base: position 4,157,647 of record JAAWXA010000040.1, on the reverse strand, counting down.
AGCAAGGACAAGAGAGAAGGGGCAGGGGCTGTGTTGATGGGTTGAAGGGATGAATATGGCAGCTCCAACTTAGATCAGTTTCTACTGATGTAAACCAGCATGAGTCTGCAGTTAAGTGAAATGGGCTAAGTGTTTTTATCTGTCCCTACAGGAAGAGTAGCCCATCAAAAACCTGAACAACAATAAGTGCATTTTCCAATGGCTTAATGAGCTGACTCAGCTCTCGGAGGGATCAGATGAGTGCTAAAGCTGGCACAAGAGCTGGAGTGAACCAATGCAGCTGCAGATGAGGAAAGGACAGGATAGCAAGACATAGCATTTCAGTACCAGTTAAGTGTTAGATGGGCTTAGTCTAACCTTAGTGTGTAATATTTTGGTACCAGCATCAACTTAAATGTAGGCTGCAATGAAAGGAGTTGAAGTCACCATTCTCCTGATAATCTGGGTGTGGATAACTTGCAAATTATCAGGAAATAGAATCATTGAATCATTAAGGTTGGAAAAGACCTCTAAGATCATCAAGTCCAACTGTCCTACCTACAGTCCATAACCAATCAACCATCCACTGTTGCACCTCAGCTACCCATCTTTTGAACACCACCAGGGATGGTGCCTCCACCACCTCCCTGGGCAGCCTGTTCCAATGTTTAACTGCTCTTTCTGCGAAGAATTTTTTTCTAATATCCAACCTGAACCTCTTCTGGTGGAGCTTGACCCTGTTTCCTCTTGTCCTGTCACTGGTCTCCAGAGAGAAGAGGCCAATATCTGTCTCATTAGAATCTATTTATTTAAGATAAAAAGAAGTGAGCACAGACTAATCAAAATGCATCTAGGAAAACAAATAAAATTAGACTGCAGCAGAGGCAAGCATGCCTAAAAGAGAAAAATAGAACCTGTAGATCATTGTCAGTGTTCACTAGCTATTTATCACCAGGAAACCTAAATACACTTTTAAGTCTTTATTAAAGATGGTTAATTTTGGTGATTAACACAACTAAGACAATTCACTCATGGATGAATTCAAGAACATCTTAAAGAATGTTAGGTGATGTAGACATGTTTATATTAGTGACTCAAAACATCATCTAAAACACAGGACAGCTGACAGCAACTGATTTCATGGGTAGCTATCTGTTAGGGCTTTGAAAATCTCCCCCACTTTTTATAAGAGAGAATGTGGAAATGAGACCAGTGTCTCAGGACACAACTTTTGAGTATGGAAAGATGCCGTAACAGACTGGTAGACAATCAGTTCCTAAGTGCCTAAACATAATATGTGCTCAAAGGCAGCCACTGAGGATTTTCTAAAATCACATCTCTCCCTTTGAGGAGCTGCTCTTGTGGATAAGTGACAAGAAACAGATGCAACATAACTTTGTTTTGATAACATCTTATATAGTTTCCTGTATGTGTTATTTGTAAGAATGGTAAGAAACATTGAGGTGAAGAGAGCTGGAGACATTGTGAAGATCAAGATGAACTTTTTCAGCAGTATTCAATATATTAGAAATTATTGGACCTAAAATGAGCAACAGGAAAACCATGAAGTCAAGTACCAAGAACTGATCAAATATTGCAATTGCAGAATGCAGTGTAACAAAAAAAATGGGAAAGGGGTTAGTTGATTTAAGAAGTGAGTGTAATTTTAACAAACAAAAATAACCCCCACAAAACCTCCCAATGCTCTTGCAAAAAAAAGAGAAATACAGTTCCAGGATGCATTGACCTCAGTGTTGTATATAAAATGGGTGAATTCCATACTAGTCAGTATTGCTGGGGGATCAGTGGGAATAGGCTGTCCAGTTTTGGGCAACACCATTCAAAAAAGATTTGTTGGACTGGAAAATGTCCAGTAGAGAGAAACAAGGATAAGAGAGAATAATGACATCTGAAGAAAGGTTGGAAAAACACTTTATTCATAGCAAAGGCACATGGGAAAAAATGGTTGAGTGGTCTCTTATAAGGCAGTATTTCTCTTACTTGGTTTTGTAAATCTGATTTTCTAGCAGACAAGCTTTTACTCCAGGAATCGTGTTTATCTGCCAGCCAGCCCATCTGTTTCTGTTTCTCTCTGTAGACTAGTTCAGTCTGGCAAATACCCAAGCTTTCAAACACAGGTGTTCCTGGATGACTGTCCTTGCCAAAAAGCACAGAATCTGTAAATTAAAGTTGTATAGCTTGAGCCTGACTTAACCTAGCTAAGGGGAATATGGCACTAAATTACCAAGTTGGGCACCATCTGAACCTTCAGCAAGCCTTAGAACCTTTTAAAGTTAGTAATTCTGTTGCATTCTCTTCTGTGTCTGTTTCTTGGCACGATTTTGATGGGTGGAAGGTGAGGTGCAGAGAAGCCCTTCTACCCAATCCATCTGTATGCTGGACTTTAAATGTGAAACCTGCCTGGGCGTTAAGCTGGGGAGATATGCAGTGGTTTCCTCCAAGTGTCTGGAAAGCCTTCCTTAAAAGGGAGCAAACACAGCAAGCTGCTTGAGATACATCTCAAGTTGCTGTGCAGATGGAGAGAGGGGTTACATCAGGGCTCCTCTTTTAGCAACACATCCTGAAAATGTTCAAAAAGTTTGGGTTTTGTCTGCAGAAAGGGTAAATTTCCATGTGTCAGCTTTGGGGCAAAAAAGTGCCAAGAGAATAAAGTTTGGGAGAACACAGCCTTTGGGAATCTTCCTAAATTTTGTGCAAGAAACTACATACAGCAAGAACTTATATCCTGAATATGCTGTTAATCATCTTGTTAATTATGTTTCTGTTCTTGTTAACAATGCTTCTGTAGCCTCTACGGATGAAAAAAAAAAAAAAAGCTTCTAGACAATTCCTGCATTTCCCATATCATAAAGCTTTCCTTTATTTTAGTCAGGTTGCACCTGTTTCGCTAGGCTCTGGTCAGAACAGAATCATTCTCAGTGTTGGTCTGTATGGAACCCCACTGGACCACTGTGGTACCGGGTCAGGTACCACATAGAATGGTTTGGATTGGAAGGGACCTTAAAGAGCATTGAGTTCCAATCCCCCTGCCTGGGCAGGGCCACAGATATGGACCTCCTGAGAGAGTCTGGCAAAAAGCTGCTGAGGTGGAGCTGGAGAATCTCATTTGAGGGAAGGCTGAGAGAGAGCTGGGACCTGGGCAGTGCCAGGAGGAGAAAACAACAGGAGCCAAGTGACAGGACAGGGAGCAGAGGGTACGAACTGAAACACAGGAGTTTCTGAACATAAGGAAGTTCTTGGTTTTGTGGTGTTTGGGGTTTTTTTGTTTGGTTGGGATTTTTTGTTGTTTTGGTTAGTTGTTTTTTTTTTCCTGTTCTTTTTCCTTTTTTTTTTTCTTTTATTTCTCTTTTTATTTCTTTTTTTCCCTTTTTTTCCCCTGTCCCCCCCCTTCACTTTCCTTTCCTCCCCTTTTTCCCCTCCTTTCCCCCCCCTTTCCCCATTTTGCTTCCTATTTTCCATGAATATACAGAGCAATCTAGAATTTACTCATTGAGGTGGTCTTGACTGTAATGTTAAGGTCCTTAGATGCATTCCTGTTCTTTAGTAATAAATAGGATATATATTGCTGAATAAAAATGTTTTCTCTTTACAACATAAATCAAGTGATCTTGATCAGTACTGTGAAGACAGGACCAAAGTTGGAAGAGATGTTTATTGCATTCTAAAGGCCACTTTAAAGCCTCTGCTTATTTCTAATGAACTAACCATTACAAGCTTTTACCTTTTGTTTTCAGCACTCCTTGAGTGCAGAGTTCTTGTTAGAAAGGCAGCCCAGCCAGCTGTAATGTCTTGTCACTACATTTAATGGTAGTGGGTTATGTATGTCAAGCCACGAAAGAGCTGCTCTGTGTTTCAACACACCCACTGGTGACCTTGGGTACAATCTGTCTTTCCCTCAAAGTTTAGTAGCAAATTAAAACAGCCACTGCAGGGTGTAAACTTGGAAATATCTTTAATTCAGGTCTACACAGGTATAGCTGCAGTCTCTCTTGTGAGTTTGGAGACATCCCAGTCAAACTGTGTCCAGCAAATAACCACAAAGTGTCACCCCTGCTGACTTCAGGATGCTATAGCCTTGAGAAATGGGGTTAGACTCTAACTTGCCGTTTTTACCACGTAAAATACTCACAAGTAGAATGAAAGTTAGCATAAACAAAATAGTGCCAAAAATGTACTAAAATCTGTGTGGACAAGGGCATCATTGGTAAATTAAATTTATCATTGCATTTGTCACCACATTGCCTCCCACTCATCTGTGGGAGGAAAGAAAGTAGTACACACTGCCAGCTTTTCCTCTCATTCTTCCACGCAAAGTCAGGCATCCTGGCAACATCCAGGGATGGGAAAATGCTTCCACATGCATCTAGAATGTTTTGAAGCTACTATCACTGTAGGAGCTGTAGTCACTTGTGCACAGACATTGAGGGCTGGTGGCAAGTCTTGGACTTCTGGATGTACATAATGATCTGTATAGGGTAATGGCAACCTTTCCAAATCTGTGTGTTCAGACAGCAATGCAAAACCTTACATTGCTCCCCTGGCAAGGCAAAAATGTTTCTGTGGCTGAGGTAGATAGCTCAAGCAGCTTTAGGTTACTTTAGGATGTGTTTATTCCTGAGGGGCATGCTGAGTCCAAGGGCAAAATCCTTTCCTCTCTAGGTCACAGCTGGTCCCAATGTGATCAAATCACCCAAATCTCTTCTGTAAGAACATGAGAAATATTAGAGCCTTTACTACAGAGGTTTTTTTTCTTTTCTGTTTTTTGAGAGATGGGTCAGAACAGTCAGCAATCTGTGCATTGCCAATTGGTGCAGCATGTGGGAGCTGGTTACTGAGTCTGATGCACAGCATTGGTCATAGGATTTGGTCCAAGTATGGAAGTGGTATCACAAAGCCAGGTGGTGATGCATTGCATAAAGGCAGGAGTATAGGTGTGAGTATCTCTTGCATATACTGATCTTTACATTGTGCTACAGAGTAATGATCCAGCAATGCTTTCAGTTTCCTTGCCAAAATAAAAGGACTTGCCCAGTGTAATGTGGGTTACTTGAGTAAATGGAAGTGTTGCTGGAACTGCATTTCATTGTGATGTGGATTTCTCAGAATCCTCTCAGAGGCTGAGGCACCACTGTTATTTTTTTTTACCTGTTTTCTGTGAAATCTGGTCATTTGAGAGACTGGCAATCCAGTTTGTTGTAAAACAGAGCATAATGTCCCCGAAGAACTTTGCAGCATAAAGAACTGTTACTGGGAAAATGTGTTACTCTAGTCTGTTGTTTGTTTGCTTGGTTTTTTTTTCTTTGATTTATTATAAAGGGTCATAGAGCTTGTGCAACCTTCTGTATCTTGGCTTTGGAACCCACATTAGAGAAATCTTGCAGCCTTTTTCACTGTGAGATTAGCTAACCATGCCATGTCATCCAGCTATCACAAATAGAGATGCAGGATCCTTGCAGATAAAAGCTTGTGAAAGGCTATTTTATTGCTGCAATTTAGTTTGCAGGAACTGGATCACAGACACTTCCTACAGGCTCATTTGGATGCTTTAGTGTGAAATCCACTCAGGTGGAAAGCTCTTATGCCTACAGATCTTTGAGCAGTTTGGTGAACTAATGGGAGACTTAGTGGGAGGAGAAAAGGATATCAGAGCTGCCCTCAAATCTGCTGTTAATGACTTGCCCATTTCTGTGTCTATCATCTGCCTTCCAGCTAGGTTTAGTAGAATTCTGCTGAGCTTGAGGTGGTTTGATGGAAGGCTGGCTGGTTCCTAGTGCCTGGTAATCCCTTTCTGCTCATCTGCAGTGATGAAAAACACTTAACTTCAAATGGATTCACTGAGAACATACTATTTTAGCAGATTTCTGAAAAACTAAGAATTCCCCTCTTTGACTCTAAAAACTGAGTTCTCACAGCAGATGTAGTGTTCAATTCTATGCTTCTGGCTTTAACTCCTTGCTGAAAGGAGAGAGGATCAGTTCCATCATTATCTGTGGCAGAAAAACTACAGGAATGTGTTTTTATTTTTTCCTTTGACACTGCTTTTAGCTAAACCTCCTATGCCTGAAGTAGTAGAAAAGTAGAAGAGGGAGTGCATCAGTCTTGGATAGCTGTACTTACCATGGTGCCATCAGGTAGACAAACTGTAGCTGCTTTGTCCACAGAAAAATAAGATTGCTTTTATTTCTTTCTATACCAGAAGACACAAAATTAGGTGGTATCTGTGGGATGAGAGAGGCAGTTGTGACATCTAATATAAAACCTGATTTCTTGCAGTGCCTTTAATGTGACAGTTAAGAAAAATGATATCCTTCTATCAGCTCCTGGAGAGCTGGGATTAATTTCAGTATAAGCAGGTGGTGTTCACTTTTGTGGACAAAGTGATAAATTCTGTCATCAAAAAATGATGGGTTTACTTTTTACTGACACTGTGGATTGTGAGGAGACCCAATCTTTTTCCTGAGCAAGGTATGTCATTTTGCAGCTGGTAGGAGTTGGGGCTGTGTCCTCTGGGATCTCTGTCCCTCTAAGGTCCCTCATTGAAACAAGATTGTTGCTTCCCAACAAATGGCATCTAGGATGCCACATTGCAACCTGCCAGATGCCCTACAAGAGTATATCTTATGTTAAAATAATATTGCTTGCTCTGTAGATATTGTTTCAAAATTTCTTACTTCATTTGGTGAGCATCATTAAGAAGCTTTGGTATTTCTACTAAAATAGCACTGAGTACCAGATCACTGTGGGCCACCATGGGGACAGTGAAATGCTTCTTTATGCCCATAGTAAATATTTTGTTGTCTTCACACTCAGTCTCTATTGAGGAATGCTAAATTTACTTTAAAGCCATACTGTTGTGGTTATTTATTTTACCATTAACAGGCATTTAGTTCCTCTTGCAATACGGTTGCATCTCAGTACTAGATACTTCTCTGTCATTTTTAGATTTCTGTCATATGTTTGTTACCAGCAGAAAATGATTAAGCTATTTATTTTTGTTTTTACAAACGAGATTTGTTCAGACGTGTTTATTAAAAATTCTGAGCAATTCCATACCTTGGTTTTTAGATTAAGATAGCAAGCTTGGTAAGCTATGAAACACAGATCACTTGTTCCATTCCCTTCTGTGTCTTCTGAAAGCTGTTACAGAGAACTCCTTTAAGATGCCCAGCTCAGAGTCTGTATTCATAGTGCTGTTGGAGGAGACAGAGCAAAGACAGAAAGCCTAATACTAGAGAATGTAGGGAAGAAAATCTTGGCAGTTAAAGGAAGTTGGCATTGCCAGCAATGCAGTGCCAGTGTTTTGAAATGTCGCCCACAATGGTCAAGCCATTCCTATAATGAATATTTTGTTTTATTAAAGACTAGAACACCATTTCAGTATTCTAGCTTTAAGAAAAAAAAAACAAAACTAAATCTGGAGATGGATGTTTCTTTTGAAAGGTTTGAAGTGCCTTAAGTGCTTTTAAGCTGTTTTTTCCCTTGTATTTAGGGTGATCTTTGGAGCTGCTGTTTACAACAGAGAAGTCAGTTCCTGGAGTGGGAAATGGCTGTTGCATCTTGAATTACAGAGTATTTGTGAAATGTCAGGGTGAGCTGTGGCAAGCTGCTGGAATATGCTTAGATCAGTGGATGTTTCCTTTCCTGTATGGCACAATGTATTGATGCACAGAGTCAAGACCTTACTTTCATAAGATCCAGACAAAACATGTTTCCATTTCTGTGTTCTTGGTGACACATAATAGTCACGACCAAAGAGGTACTGAGAAAAGAAATGCCTGACAGAGACAGTTTTTATAATTTATTGATATTTAGCTTCTAAACCTTTAGAAACATCAGTGTGTTTCATAGCCTTTCACTCGTCCTTTCTCAGCTCCCTTACCAAAGCTATAATACAATACTGTTAGCACTGCAAGTAAGCTATAGAGAGTGAATCTTAGCTTTATGAGTGTTAGGCTTGCATCTCTCAGGAGAAACACTTGTTTATTGCCTATAAAATATGCTGGTTTGATGAATAAGCTGAGCCAAGAATGAAACAAAAGCAGGTGAAATGGAATGAAGTGAAAATGGTCTGTGTGCTGGTGTCAGACTAAAGCTGCTGTGTTAGTGAGGCACAGATAGGAAGAACCTTTTTTTGTAATTAGAAGCAAGGTCTGTCTGTTCTCTGTAGCATCATAGTTGCATATTGCTTGGTTTTCAAATTCTTTGAGCTGCTAGGCAACAACTTTTTGTTAGGCAACAATGCACTGCATTGGTATGATCCCTGGATCATACTCACAGTGTTTGTTCATTGATCCAGGGCTATTTCTTTGGTGCATGCACCTAAGTGGTGCTTCAGTGTTAGGTGCAGGTAGTGTAAAACACCACTTAGTTATACAGGGGTGTTAATAGCAGTTCTGCTGGATACTGCATCAAAGCCCTCTTTTTCTCAAAAAGGTGGGAATTTGGTGGGCTCAGACTTGTGCACTGGGAATAATAATTAGAGCTGCAAGACAAATTTGTCTCTGATTAGTGTACAAATGGGATTGGTTATTTTAAAATGGTTATTGGCTGTTTTTTTCTGCTTGTTTACAGGTTACATGGCCGATACTATGAAATGGCACCAAACGTTGTGCCCATGGACTATACAAAGGACCCAGATGTTAAACTACCTATGCAGCTTATAATAAACATGCCTGAGCTAAAGGTATCACTTCTGACTGCTTACAGACTGTGTCTTCTTAAGTTATGTAGCTTATCTGCCAGAGGTTTTGCCAAGTGAGTTTGACATCCTGAAGCAATGTGGCATGCTGAGGTCTTCCCCTTCCTGTTACACTTCAGGGCAAAACAAGCCCTAGAACCTGGAAAGTATTTAGGTGGATATCTTTCTTGTAGAGAGAGTTGGAAAAGATACTAAAGGAAATCAGTAGGAAATAAAATAAAATTTAGCAGTGTTTTTATTTTGTATATTTCAGTCTCATAGAAGTCAGTGAGATCTCTGTGTGAAGAGCTGGTTAGAAATCAGTTGTTCTTACCTCAATGTGTTGACAGGAAATTTGCCAGAGGTGTGCAGAACATTGCTGATGAAAAGTAAAGATTCCAAAATTACACATAAAAATTAAAGAAATTGTAAATTTTGAAATTTTATACATACAAAAAATGCAAGGAAAACTTTAGACATCATTATTTTATTGTAGAAGCAATAAATGCCACTGTCATCAGCCGAGTACATCTACACTGAGTTACTAAACATACTTAGGGATTTTGCTAGGGCTGGTTTGCTAATGACCTTCCTTAACAGTATTGCTTAATGAAGGAACTAAATCAGTATATACCTCGCTTCTGGTTAAATAATTACAGAATTGAAACCTGTCATATGCAATGAATTGTTGCAAGAACTTTCAAGCAGCTGATGAAGGAGTTATTTTGTAAGTTATTCAGCCTTTCAACTCCTAAAACTACACAACCCCACCCTAATTAGAGTCCAGGTCCAGGTTAGTTCATATCAGCTGTATGCAGCTTCCAGGTGCATTTCCTTGACTGCCATGGGTATAATTCCCTCCTCTGCAGCTGGCAAAGTTGGCTCTGCCACCTCAAATAAAACAATTGATGTTCAATAAATCATGCAGTACCATTGTTTAAGAAAAACTCCTCATCTGTACTAATTGTGTTACATATTGTGAAGAAGCAACAGGACATGAAAGTAGTGTAATTCAAGGTTTGTTTTATGAAACAAGCTTTATGAAGTTTTAATGAACTTTTACGATCAGCAGCATTCAAGAAAACATTGTTTTTCAACAGTGTAAAGTATTTAAATGTACTGCTATGTCTGTGAAAGAGCCTAACTTATGTGCCTCTATGTACTTAGTGATGAAAAAAGTGCATCTAGGGAAGTATTAATGGAGATTTTAAATAGGGGGTATAAGGATCTTGCTGAAGATTTCTTTTTGGTTCATTCAGTTGCATAAAATATTACATGTTAACTCTTCAGGTATCTTAAAACTATTTAATGTAATTTTTGTGTAACATAATATTTGTATCATTTTTTTCTTAATATACAAATAAGGCAACAGGCAAAATGAACAGTATTTTGCAAAAATACCCTGTATTTTAACTACCTCAGGTTGAGTCTAGTTTGGAGATAGAAACAAATTTTCAAACTTGATTATATAAAATTAGCCTGAAAACATAATTAGGCATCAAAATCAGTAACCTGCAAGAAATTACCAGCACAAGCAGACCTAATTAGGCCCTTAGGCTGTCTTGTGAAGTATAGTCTTAAATTACTCAAGGGATCTAAAAGTTGGAAATTGGAACACTTGCTCTAAGTCTTTGTTCTATGTACCCATTTGATCATGGGGTGAAATGAATCATAGGAACAGGTGAATAGAGAACAATTATTCACCACTTTTCACAAGGAGTTATTATGAGAAATTACAGGCAGACAGCTGACATAAGGTGAATATATTGTGGAACTCATTGCCACAAGACATTTTGGCAAAAGCAGCATTCATCTTCCAAAATTATTTAAGTGCTTTTAAAGAGCAGAATTCCACAGATTGCTCAATTTTATGATCTGTATGTAATATTTAACTCAGAAAGGGTTTGAAATATGCATTGGAATCTGCTGTCTCTCTTTCTTACCCCCTAAATCTTGTCTTACGTGCTACTGGTTCCAGTTTGAGTTAGACTGGTGGGTTGGATGGATTGGTAATTTTTACAGTTCCCATATTACAGTTTTTTGCCCCCAAGAAAGAATCCCTAAGTTTACTGGATTTATTCTAAATGTCCCATTGAGATTTGTCTGCATGATTTAATTAAAGAACCTGCTGCTCTTAGCAGTTACCTGGAATCAGTCATTTGAAGCTTAGCAGTTAGTACAAAAGAAAGAATATTCTTCACCTTGAACTAGAACCACTTTCTTGGTTTATTGAAGTGCTATCATGTTGAATGGAAAGCTGTATGTAGAGATGCAAGTTAGTGCTGTATGGAGTACAGTACAACAAAAATTACGAATGGTCTTACCTATGTGGATATAAATTCATCAGGTTTTTTAGTAGCTGCCAGGATGGAATAGTATGGACTTCACAGTATCTAAATACATGGGAGCATGTTGAGGTGTTCTGATTGTTTTCAGCCATTTTTGCCTCTGCATACATACCAAATCCATTCTTTTGTGATAAAATATATCATCCTCAGGGGCTTTTGATTCTTTCAGCCGTCATTGCAAAAAATTTTCTATCTCTCTAAAATATCTGCAACTCATTCACCACTGCATGTTCTTGTACTAGATCTTCTCGTATGGAAAAACAGTATTCCTTAAATATTTACTTACTATCTGTAGGATCTTGATAGTGCCACATGAAATTCTCTGGATCAATTATGACTCTTCAGAGTTTAACTGCCAGGTGGCTGATAGTTGCTTTTGAAAAATCAAGGCTGGGTTCAGAAAAGAAAGCAAGAAATTATAATTGGACTCGTTCTGTTTTGCTTCAGTGATACAGGATTGAACACTTAAGCAACAGCTCCTTCAGTGGAAACCTTGGGGCTGGCAGACTATTCCATTTACAAGACAGCCTGGTACTTAAGCTGAGATACAAACCAGAAGTTTTACACTAAACCATGATTAGATTTTGATACAGGAGCAGGTCTCACTACCTTAGCAAACTTAGGTAGCAATGATAATGGACTTCCAGACTTCTGTAAGTAGAGTGGGTTGTAATCTGTCTTCTTGCACCACATCTAATCTGTAAAGCATTCTGACCCTGCTTTAGAAGATGTTTCCAGGGTAATGGAACTTTTATTTATTAAAATGGCAGGACAAAGTTCACTGTCAAATTTTGTAATCTCTCCCAAGGCTCCAAAAGCTACTGCTGTCAAACCACTGATTATATTTCAGGAATGCAAGCAGTTCATAGAGAAAGTACTTTCAATAACTTGTGAGCTTGTTTCCAGGGAAATATCAGTTAAAGGAGACTGGATCTTCTTCCATAACTCTACCATAACAAAAAGATTTTAAAATAGCACCCTAGGATCTCAGTTGTAAATTGGGGTCAGTTATAAACCTTGGTTATGGTGTGTTTTGTGATTACTTGAGCAGATGGCTCAGGGTAGGGGAGTCAGTGTATCCCCTGAACTTTGTTTTCCAAGCAGTCTTGGTAGTAACTCCATCTCACACACTACAAAATAAAAATAAGTAAGTAAATAAATAAATAAATAATCTTTAACCTTTGCAACTTGACTAGCCTGCTAAATAATTTTTTATGGCATTTTTTTTCTTCGGTAAATTTTCATCAAGGTGAAGACAAAGCCAAGATTTAAATTTCATAAAATAGAAATAAATGAACTAAATGTCTATTGAATTCTAATAAAATTAGTGATAATTTCAATGCACCTGGCTTTTTTCATATACACATTACATTTCTAGTTACTGGCAATGTTGAGCTCAATACCACTGCAGATTCTGACAAATGGATAGAATCAATAATGCACTTTTCTAAATTAGATTCTGCTTCTATAAAGAAAGATTTTTACTGCACGCATGAATGTTTTGAGCCCAGGATTCTTCAGTTTCAAAATAAAAAATGTGCTAAAGGTCACTTAGTTTAATTGGTAATGAATTATTCACTAATTATTCACTAACTCATGATGCTTAAAATTTGAAAGTCAGGACAAGAAATAAATAAAGAAGGAGCAGATGCTTTAAATTGATTAAGTCTACCATTACACTAAGGTTAACAGAGGTAGTTTACTCCATCTGATTCAGTGCAGTCTCTGGTCTCCAATTTTGACAATCTTGGTTACATGGGCAGCAGTTTAATAAATTAACTTTAGGGCATATGGGCACCTGTGAGATTGCAGCGATTAATATTGCACAACTGTAGCAGTGAGATGGACTGTTAAGTATAAGGTAATGTAGAAAGCAAAAGTGATTTCATTTCAAAACTCCTTTCACTGACATAATCTCTGTCAGTGCCAGAGCTAGATGTGGCGATGTAACTTGAAGACAGAGATTATGGACATCTGTAGAAGTAGGTGTGTGGATGGATGGATGGATGGATGGATGGAGAGATGGGTGGATGGCCATCTTCTTTGTGACACATACATCCCTCACTGTCAGAGTCTTTCATTGGTATGTGGCCTGTCTTCAGTTATTGTGGTGTGGAGCAGTCTTTCTGTCAGGAGCTGGTCATAAAAGGATTTCCTGGAGGGGAATAATTTTTGTTTCATTCACTTTACAGTCTGTTGCTTTCTTTTTTTGGCTCAGTCAGTAACTTCATTGATCCTCACAGGCCCTGGCATTAGCTGCAGTGGTGAGTAAGGCAGTTCATAAATCCACCCTGCTGAAACAGAGACATCAGCCAGGACAAAGAAAGGACACACAGGGAACAGTGAATTGCTCCCACATTTCAGAACCAATGTTAACACATTATTTTGCTCAGTCTAAACATGAATGCATGTGAGTGGCTCCAAAATGAAATTAAAAAGCTTCTGAAAATTGTAACAATTTTAGAAGTGTATTTCAGTGAGTCCTCAATTTCAAAGCTTTTCATGTAGTGGGCAATGACACCTGGCAGAGCTTCCACTCTTGCTCTGGCCAGTCTTCTGCAGCTCATCCTAACTTTACGTCTCTGCATCCTATTAGCAAGTTCTAGTTATGATAGGATGTTTTACCTCTTTGAGGCCAATCTTCTTGCTTGCCCAAAGTCCCTTTTTAACTGTGTCTCATCACTACACCCTCCCCATATGATGAGTTAGAGCCATTTGCACTCCACTGAACACCAGATCTGTACCTGCTTGATGGCTGTTACCAGCATTATCTGCATTCTCCTGCAGTAGGCAGAGAATCAGGTTTAGTTAAAATGCTTTGGGTTCCTGTGAAACACTGTTGTAGTCTATAATATTTGAGCAATTCTGTTTGCAACCAGAATCTTTGGTTGGCAAGTCATTGTGACCAGAGTGCAGCCTTCAGTAAAGAGGTCAGCTCATGGCTGAATATTTCTGCTTTGTGACAGGATCATTTTTTAAAGATATAAACACTATATAAGGCTGTTCCTTAGCCTTGTTTTTGAGCAGGGTTTTCTTAATCAGTGCCTTGTAGGAGAAGTTTGGCATGAATAATAATAATAACAATAATAATAATAAACATTAAAATATATAATATATATAATAATATAATATAACAATAATAAAATATACAATAACAATAATAAACCCCCACAAACAAACAAAAAACAACAAAGAAAAGTGCTTTTATCTTTTCTAGGAACAATGTGCTCTTGCACTTATAATAATTATATTTCCCTTGCGAAGCACCAACCTTTCCTGTGGAGGCCTGGTATTGAACAATTTAGTCATTTTTATATTAATGCTTGTATGAGAAGAGTTAATTTCTGGTTTTTAGGAATAAGTCCTGAGATTTGGGAAAGACTTGCTTCTGATCAGTTTTGAACAAGTCCTCATTAAACCATCCAAAAAATGTCTAGCTTTCAGTAGCCTGCAGAGCAGACTGCTTTGTTCATGGAAGTATTTTCCCTAGTGTCAGTGGGGACTTAACGTCCAAATACAAAAGAGAAAATGATGAACATGTTTCTGTGGATATAAAACAGAAGCATGTCCAGCTTCTTGTTATCTTGGCCTGTCTTACAACTTTACTTGCAACATCTTATTTCCAAAATGCAGTCAGCTTGTGAAAATAGGATACAGTGCTTTAAATTAGTTTGTCCAGCTGCAAAACAGATGGGACAAAAGCAGTGCTTTTCTAGAGCCTACAGTGGAAATTAGAGGACAGGGGAAAATAATAAGTGACTTGGTAAGATTTAGCTGCAGTCTCAGGAATAAACCCTATAACACTAATGGGTGTGTTTTGATGTATGGTGTTCTTGGTCTGTGTGTTTGAATAAAGACCAAGTGACATCAAAAAATTACAGAAACAATTATCTGAGTAGCAAAAGTAACCCTTAAGATGGATGGCACATTTAGGAGGATTATCTCAAGGCACTATGGCAGCATCAATCTGCAAAACAGCAGTTTTACCTGTAACAATTCTTTATTGCTTCTGTCTCTCCTCATTTTTATTGTGAAAAGACAGAGAAAGTTTTTAAACAAGACAAGTGCAAGTTTCTAGTTCTAAAAGTTTTCTTTTTAAAAGCAATTAGTGCCTAAGGGAAGACAATCTAGGAAGGAACAGTATTGTTTTCCCCTTTAATCCCTTCCCCCATAGCTTTTCCTTTAAATATGATGGAACCCTAATCTGTGTTTTTTAGAGTAGAGGTAATGAAATTACAGAAAGGATGTGAAAAGTATCTGTGAAGGTAAACTAATACTTTCCATTGTGTAAGCCATAGATATACTGCCTGAAGACACATAATATGAGAAAGTTAAAGGGAAGAAATCAATATGAGGAAAGACTTTTTCATTTAGTTTTTAGAGATCCATTTGGTAAAGAGTTACTTAAGTACGCTTGGGTCCTTTTAATTCATCACTAATTCATCTGTATTTTCAAGATCTCTGAGAAGCCAAATAGATGATTCATCTTATGCAGCTGCAATATGCTTATTTAATCAGACATCATGCCTACCATTTCTAATGCAGAAAGTCCTGGGTTTGATATTCACTGCTGATAGGGATATTTGCATCTGTGTACTCCCTGTTTGTTACCCAATGCTGCCTCTAAGATGTCAGTGTACAGCTGTTACCATGACACTTACTTCTGATGAGATTTGGTCCAAAGAAAGCAATGTAGTAGTGCAGAAGTAAAAAAAGATAATTTTTCTAACATGTTTTATCATCCATTCTGGTATTTAGCATTCTCTAATATGGCACATTTGACAGATGCACCTTTTTTTTTCTTATATGCCTTTTGGAAGAAAGTGGACTTTTTCATATATTTCAGCCCAAGTGAATTTTACTTTGACTTACTAATAAACTGGCAATTTGAAATAGAATTGCTTGTTTTCCACTGTGTCTCTCTGCATACCACAAACAGGTGTATTTTCAAGCACTTGAGTCGGATACTTCAGCTCCAGCAGTACCTGCAGATGCACAGCTGCTATACCCCCCCACACCATGCACATGAAGTGAGTGATCCTTAGGGATCCTTTTACAGTGACTTTCTCTCAGCCATCTGGCTAATTCTGGGGTGTTGTTTTTCATTTGGAGACTGTTGAGAGATGTGGCTCTGCTGTTTTTTCTTTGAAGCTGTTGCCTTTATATTTTCAGGAATCCCTCTTTTCTTATTTTCTTATTTTTTCCTTGGTCTGGTGTTGTTTTCACCTGAGCAGTGAGCCCAGACAGATGTATTGAGCTCAGTGCACAGTGATCTTATTCGTCTCCTACACTTTGCAATCTGCAGGCATTGCTCCCTATTGTGAAACTTCTTCAGTCATGGAACACTGCAGGAGATTTGATTTTAATATTCACTCCTTTAACGGGTTGTCTTTTGAGGCTGTGGCTCTGTGGTCCCTACTTCACCTATCCATTGAAACATCCTTTTTCCTGGCCATTAGCTCAGCCAAAAAGACTGGAGAGATCTTGGCATTTAGCAGTGAATTCTGAATCTTCATTGTCTTGGGAAATCTGCCTTCCAGTGTCTGTTTCTCAGATCTTGCCCGTCATGGGCAAGGGAACAGACTGACGGGAACACTTACGTGGGTTGCCATCAGATGGATGTTTGCCATTTGGCAGACTCCAACTAATTCCTATCATGGAAGTGGTCATAGAGCACCAACTGCAAGACCCAAAGACATCTTAGTTGATGCATCCTGAGTGCTTTGTTGTTATTAAAGAGAAACCTGACAGAATCTAATATGTTCTCTGAGGATGTGATTGCTCAGTATAGCTTCTGGGAAGAAGTATCTCAGAGTTTCAGCTGGAATAGCCACTGGAATTAGGTTTAAATTTCCCAGGTGACATGACCTGACAAATGTATGTAGGTGTGGTATAGCCTGGATCAATCCATGTTCCCAAATGTCTGACCACTTCTCTGCACTTGTCCCAGAACACTGCAGAGGAACATCCTGTGGGATCATCCAATCTACACGTTGACCAATCTCCTGAAGAAAAAAGGAAAATTGCTTTTTAGAAATTGAATGTTCTTTGAAATGTCCCTGTGCACAGTGACACCTCAGATTTCTCTTTAGTTCTTGTATATTATGGTTATCTTTTAGCACACATCCTTAAAACTTTTTCATCCTTTGAGGCGATAACAAAACGTATCTCAAATGTTTTATCTCTGCGTCAGTGACAAATTTAATTCTGCTTCCAAGTTCCCCCTGTGATTCCAGTTGAACATTTTCATCTTCAGCTCTTGTTGTAAGCTGCTGCACACCATTGAACAGTGGCTGAATTTCACTTCAGAGGCAGCTGCATATTAGTGGGAAGTAGCCCACTAATGAGGAGCAGAGGAGCTGGGAAAATCACAGTGAGAAGTTGTACCCACACAGCAGCATGTTCTGCTGACACTTGCTGCTAAAGCATGCAAATGGAAATTTTTAGATGCATGTTGGAAAACAAACACAGTCCTCAAAGAGCCAGCCATGGAAATAAATACACATTAACAAGGAGGCTGCTTTTATGGGTTTTGGTGGTGGTTTTTTTTGGTTTTCCAAATACTATACTAGAGTATGTGTGTTTATATCTGTTTTTCACAGGAGAATCCCTTCAAGGAAAGGATTGTGGAGTCTTTCTCTGAAGGTGGAGAAGGGAGTCTCAGCTTCAATGATTTTGTGGATATGTTCTCTGTGCTCAGTGAAATGGCTCCCAGAGAGCTAAAAGCAATCTATGCCTTCAAGATCTATGGTACTGTACTGGGATGCTTTGCCTTTTTTGTTGGGAGCAACTATATATGAGAGTTGTTGGTGATCTTTTCTTTGGTTCTTTTATTGTTTAGATTTTAACACTGATAACTTCATTTGTAAATCAGACTTGGAACAAACCCTCAATAAGTTGACCCGAGAAGAGCTAACAGCAGAAGAAATCACTTTAGTTTGTGAGAAAGTGATAGAAGAAGCTGACATGGATGGTGATGGAAAACTAGGATTTGCAGATTTTGAAAACATGATTTCCAAAGCACCAGACTTTCTCAGGTATTGTTTTCAGAAAAAGATAGTCTCTTGCATATCTTCAGGTATTTTTTTAGGATATCACTGTGTAGTGTAATACAAGGTAGGTCAGAGACAGTGCTTCACTAGAGAGCTGACTAGAGGATGACAGCTTACCCTAAACAACTTTACTTTTCCAGAGCATATTCCAGTTCTCTCCTAATTTGAACACTAAGAGCTCAATGACTTGTAATTTTTTTTATTTTTTTATTTTTTAACAGTTCCCTGTTTGCAGGAAATTGGCAGAAACTTAGTTATCTTCCAGTCATATGTTGCTGAATTCTGCCAAAGGATTCAGAGGTTACTGGGGTGTTTTAACAAAGCTCACAGTCAGAGTGATTGAATAACTGGTTTTTCATAGGAAATAAGGCTAAACATTAGGATAGAATTAAGATAGATCAAGATTCGGACTGCAAATGGTTTTGAAGAACTTTTAACTGTTCTGCAGAACACAAAATAGTTTATTTCTTTCATAAATAAAATTGTTGAGAGAAAACATTACAACAAAATTATTCTACAATAAAGCATGGGGATATGATTCCTGTGAACCCTGAGAAACATCAGCATCTGGAGAGGATATGCAATAAAGTTAATGTCAATGTCTTTCACACATTAGAAACATACCAGATATTCCTTGACCAATCGTGTATCAATGGACACTCTTTTAGAATAAATGTCATCATTATGTTGAGGCTCAGCTGAGTAGATATTCTCATGTTCCGACAATGTGCATTTCCAGCTATGAACTTTTTTCTTTAAATTATCCATATAGAAGCTGATTTTGTCAGGCAGAGTTTCCTTTCTGCAATGAAAAAGCTGTACTGTACCTATAAATCTGTCAGAGAGCAGAGATCAAATGTGAGAAATTGGAGGCAGATCTGAAGGCTCAGCAGAAGCTGTAGGTTCACAAGTTTCCTGTGCTGTGACTGACTTTACTGCTATGGTGTAAAGGTTTGCAAACTGCTGACAGACAATTCCAAGCTGAGGATGCTGTGCAAGGCAGTCATTTCCTGAGAAAGTACCAGAGAGTAGCATTTGCCACTGTAGCCACTGGAATAGCTGTCATAATTATTTCTCTTTTCCAAGTTTGTGGTGTTTTGGGAAGCTGAGGAAATAAGGACCTGAGTACTGGGTTCTCAATAGTGCAAGAAGATGGAAATGGGAAAGAAAAAGAGGGATGAAGTGATAAGTACAGTGCTTGTTACAGATTAGGTCAAAAGAAAATAGAGAGGGAAGGATCACTGATAATCTCAAAGGACATGGCTCCCAAGTATGGGACTACTGATCACCCAGTTGCTCAGTTTAAACACGTGTACTTTGGGCTGTGCTTGTGACAGGGTGAACTCCTGTTATCACGTGTCCTTTGTGTCCAAGAGGGTGATGTGTGTATTTGAGGTAGATTTTTTTTTTTCCATCCTTGGCTTAAAGGGAAAGGGTAATTTCCCTCTCCTTTCAGGTCCAGGAGAAGAGCTGGGTTGCAGGATTCAGCTCTGAAGTCCTCAGGCTTAAGTAATCTGACCTAAAGAAGGATTTCCTTCCACCTTCTATCTGAAACACTTGTTTAGAACCTCTGAACTCAGCAACAGGTTTTTTAACCTTTGAAGCTATATTACAAAACGAGAGTTTAAATGGAAAAAGTCTTAGAGCTGGCAACAGGTGTAGTTTCTCTGATTTGGTTTCTGTTTCAGCCAGGAATAACAGCTGCAGGAAAAGGTGACATGAGTGTCATGAGACCACTTTTATCCAAACCAATCTTTATGGAAGAGTTGATAGGTCTTCCTGATTGTGGTTTACTGCTCTTTTTGCCTCTAAGGATACTTTACTTTATGAGGACATTCTCAGTCATATTTTTACTATATGCACTGATATATTTGTTAATTTTGATCATCCTGATCTAAGCCACTTACTTCCATTTTTTAAACACTGTGTAAATGTTGCATTCAAAAGGGAGACAGTGATTTAACTTTTGGAATCAGGTTGGTTGAATTTTAATGCCACAGTGAGTACACCACAAGCTGACTGAGGACTAAAACTAAAGCAGTGCTCTCTGATGCGTGCTGTGCATCCATGGAAGAGGTGGCAGAATGTGTGACATGGGACAAAAGTGCAATTCCTGTAGCTGATCTCTCACCACTTAAACCCCAGTTCCTGTTAATTAAGTTCAACTACAGCACAGGAGCCTTGGGCACATTAACTGTTCGTTTAAGGAAATGATGCTTTCTTTTACCTTTCTGAATTTATCTCCAGCTCATTTCATAGCCTCTCATTTTCCTTTTTTCCATGTCTTCAACTCTAATGGTTCTCTTAAGTGATAACCACAGGCTGTGTGCAGCCAAACTGAAGCCAGGGTGGTGCAATTTCACCTTGTAATATGATACAGAACATGCAAAGCACAGTAAGTGGATCAACAACCTTATATGCCAGTGGCAAACCTAGGTCTGAACTGTGTTCTTAATACTATAAAAAGATATGAAAACATGTTTTCATCTAAATAAACCTGACCCTTTTGGAAAGTTTAGCAGATGCATGGAAGAAATATGAACCCATCAATGTCATAATTTCATTTGGTTTTGCATATCTCCACTTTTTGTGCCCAACTGAATGCATTCCAGACTTTAAGTGCAAGGAAGCCTTAGTGCCTATTGATTTATATTTTCAACTGCTCATCAGATGTGAAAATTAGACACCCAGGTACCAAAGCAAGAGCCATTTTTGTAAATGATAGCCAGTGAGCAATTGGAGATGCTGGATAACTGCCATTTACAGAGGCATTTCTGTGAAGCTATAGGCTATCAACATTTCTGAATATCTATCTGATCCTAGGATGCCATGCTGGCACCTGGTATGTGATCCTTTTGAAAATGGTGACTAACTTATCAGACCCCAGATGATTTTCATTTGTAGTAAAGATTTCTTATGCTTTTCTTTGCCTTTTTCCCTCATCAAAAGCCATTTATTCACATCATAAGAGCAGGAAACTGAGTATGCAAGGCAATCAGGTTCTATTTCTGGCTGTGCGACTGCTCGAGCAGGTGATCTCTGCTAAGCCACAGATCATTTCATTCTTGCTGCTGCTACGTGGGACCTGACTTCTGACAAACACTGAGAAGTCTTGTAATGTGAATTATATCCAACTGTAAAACCTCATCATCATTTAAATGAGGTATGAAATTACTGAGGAATTACTGAAATTACCTTCTTTACCCTGTTTGTGGAAAACCTTTGAAGCCGGATTTCTTTAACATACACTCTTTGTGAAGCACTTTCTTCACACAGCACAATATGTCTGGGGATTTTTAAGCTGTCATATTACCATACATATTTAATATATGCTCCAGGCATTCATTTTGGCACCATGATCCATACTTTGACCTCATATGGGCTAAAGTTCTTTCACTGTACATTGACTGGTTTTCCTCATCTCATCACTCATTTCTCAGACCTTTACCTAATGACCACATGTAGGTTTTGCCTCCTGCAGACAGCCCTTGCAAGCTTTGTGCTGCTGTCAACCAAATGAAGATGCAGTGAAGTCTGCTGTGTGATTTGCACTGCTGGGGTTAAGGAAGTCTTCTCATCTTTTTTTAAGATGAGAAGAAAACACTGCTCATCATTGACCAAGAAAGAAGATATATGCATTTTTGGCTGTTATACCAGAAGCTTGAGTAAGCTCGAAATGATAATGACAGTTGCTAGTTCAGAAAATTTGATCCCAGGAGGTTTATTTCACTCAAAATTGCTCTCATTAAGAACCTGCTTGTAGTTTAATGGAAGTATTAGCACTCTGAACTGTCACTAGCTAAGTGTTCTGTTCTACAAGGCTGGTTACGTTTTCCACAGGAAATTGTTTAATAAATCATCTTGGAAGTTTTTTATTGAATGCCTGAGGGTGAAACATGCTATAACTATGTGAAGTTTGAGAAGAATATGGCATTACTAAGACCTGGGAGCTGCCAGAACTAGATAGAGAAACAACACATTAAACAAAAAGATGCCATTTGAAATGCATTTTTTCTGTCACCTTTGTGGGCTTTTATCAAAGCAGCAGCTGATGTCCTGGCTCCAGTCCTACCTAGAGATGAAGTTACATCTCATACATGTGCATCTCCTAAGACCTGTCCCAACATGGAGATTCTCTGGTTCTAAGTGATTAATATTAGAGCTAGAGACAAATTGACAAGAGATGCTTAATAAGGAAATAGTGGAAGTGGATAACTTTTGTCAGTATTTTCCACAAAATATTTCAGCTTCTTCTTGGTAAAAAGTTTTCTCTCCAAAGACAAAAATGACATTCTGATAGAAGTACAAAAAATTTCCAGTAAGTAGATTGCCAGTGAAGTGGATTTGGATGGATTTTTTTTAAGGAATCATGCCTAAAATGCTGTCACATATAATGCTGTGGACTTTTTAGTTCCTAGATATTGTCTTTGTGGGACTTAAGCTTTCAAGAGTTGGGATTAATATGGGGCTCTACGTATGTCTTGCATTGTGAACCAGGTGTTTATAATTCTTTTTTACTGAAACTGTGGTGTTGGCTAACTCTTTGCATCACTGAACATTTCCCTTCCCAATTCTCTAGACTGGTATGCCCTGTGCCAAACATCATCTCCTCCAGTGTCATCCAGATGGAATCAATTCCTAGATGTGAAGTTCCTATGAAGGCACCATTCTGATCCTAAAATTTTATCTCCCCCAGATATATTACCACAGAGCTTCCTTCAGTGAAATCCTGATTCAAATCAGATAACTGTGTTTAAGCTAGAGCATTCGTTTTGTAAATGAAATCCAAAACCTGTATATCCAGAACTGTCCAGCCTCTCAATTACCTCAGCCCTTTAAAGGATGCTTTTGGTGTAGGCACCAGAATGATAGTATTTATTGATTTCAATCAAAAAAGAATGAAACACATGATTTCTAGTGTTGTGACATTGAACAGAGGTTACTGCCTGGAGAAAGTGAGTTCTCAGCATTCAGTCTTCAGATTGTCTCGTACTGTTCTGCTAAGGTGCTCGAGAGTCTTTCTGAGATCCAATGGCAGTAGAAAGGCATGCTGCTTCTCTCTATCATACTGCTAATAGAAAGAAGATAACAAGCAGAATCTCTTGGTCTTAGCAACAGGAACAACAAATATATTTGCCTAATTTGACTTGTTTAGGAATCCAAATCCTGTGTCATTGCAGAAGTGCAGTTGGGGAAAATTTAGCTCTTCTTTTTATCCAGTAACTGGGTAAATTTAAACTTGATTTCATCTAGTGCTGAGCTTGGTCCCCTGAGATAGCATTTTCAGGAGGTGGAATTTTCTCCCAGAATACTTAAATCTTTCTGAGAGCATAAGAAGAGATTCGGATTCATTACACAGCACTTTTCTTTTTGTACTCTAAGGAAAATATTGTGCATAATGACAAATGTGCTTATATTTCTTAATCTTTTTCCTTCTTTGCAGTACTTTCCACATAAGAATCTGAAGATGTTTCTGTGAGCCAGTGTTATCAGAAATGACTTGCAAGTCCAGCCTTCCTGAATCTCAGGCACTTTGGGAGCTTTTGTCCTCTAATTAGAACTCAGCAGAAAGTACTGAAGTAATTCTTGCCCACAAAGGGACAGCAGTGTCATGTGATCTACAGGATATTTGGAATGGTCACATTTCTATCTTCAGTGCTAGCCAAGCACTCTGGCAAAGATGGTTGGGTTTTGGTTTGTAGTTTTTCTCTTTTTTTCCCTCTTTTTTTCCTCCTTTTTTTAAACAGGCAGAATCAGAATATTATTAAATATGTTTCCACATAATTTTTATATTTATGAATATTTAATACTGTTCTTAAAAGCGCAAAAAAAAAAAAAAAAAGATTAGCTTTTGAAGAGTATTTGGAAGAAAGCATGGGATTTTAAATATGAGATGCCTCTATCACTGTGTTGTACAGCTGGGGATCTTGCATGGAAATGATCTTTGGTGAAAGAACTGCAGTCAAGATCAAGCTCCCAGTGTTGAAGACAACCACATCCCAGGTTTGCCTTTCAGTTACTGAAATGGCAGTTTGCTGGGTTTGGTGCTTACCTTCAACCAATATTTTATGGATTGTCCTGTCCTTATGAAACTTGAAATATTTGCCTTTTGTATGTGACAACTGCATACATGATTAATTTCTTCCCAAGATAAATGTCAAAACTGTGTCCTTGTTCTCAAAGGGCATCTTGCATTTTACTCATCCTATGGGCTGATAATGTTGAACAGGAAGAATATGATAACCTGTAACTCATGAAGAAGTTAAAGAAGCACAGAACTTCTACTAAGGACGTGAAAAGACATTTTCTTTCTAAACCAGCTATGCAATCTTTCCTGTAAAATGCATGAATGCAGCTCTGTAATTCTCTTCCCTCTCCAGCTGGAAATCAGCCAGATCTTTTTTTTGTTTGTTTATTTGTTAATTCCAGTATTGTTTAGGTACTGGGGACTGAAGACAATCATATGTGTATTACTGTTCTAACAGTCAATAGAAGGGCTCTGTCACTTAACATGGCTTCTGTATCAAAGTCACCACAATTAAAACTTTTGATGCATTCTGTTGGGCTTGGAGAATTTTTGAGCTAAGCACATACTCATTGCCTTTTGGGTCACTATTCCAATTAATGTAAAGTTAAAGCTTTCAGAGGTTGAAATGTGTTATTCTTATTGAAAAAATGCAAAATAAGAGAAAATTAGCTACAGAGAAATCAGTCTTTTTACCACTTCTGTAGGGATGCTGCTGCTTATCTACCTTGGAACCTTTTCCATGTGGTGAGCTTGCAGTGCAGCTTGCTGTTCAGATTTGCACAGTACACATCAAGAGGAAATACTTATCTAGCAGTGTCATTGGAAATTTTGGATATTCAAGGTATGCAGGACAGACTTGCCTGAGATAGCACAGTGAAGATAAAACGTCTATGTTAGTAGTTACATTTATTTTAAAAATATTTTTAAAAGGTCATATTCAGGGAAGTTTGTAGCATTTTAGTACTTCCTTCTACTGGTTTCTGGCTAAAAGAATTTGAGCCTGAGTTCCTTTTGATTTATTTACCCAAGTTAAAAATTTGCATAAATCAATCCTGATCTTCAGTTCCTATTAAGGAGAGATTCAACCTTCAGTCTTTTTCATTTTGGGCAGCTTAAGCTGTATGTATTGGTTATACAAACAATTTACAAGGCAATGGCATTAAGGAATAATGTTAAAATTTCTATTCACTGAATTGTCAGCCTCGTAGTTTTTTAATTCTTTCGAGGCACGCATTTAATCTTGGAAATCCTCCAGAGATGTGTTTTTCTGTCACGATTACTATGTAAAATACCAGACTGTAAGATTCTGGATCTGATTATTCATACAAAAAAGGGTGTGGTTCTGGTGACATAGATCAGTTCCCTTTGACATCAGTGTTCTTTTTCTATGTTTTAAATTTTTTGCTAGCCAGAATTCTTTCCTTCTTGACACTGTGTGGTTCCACAAGTAGATCACCCCCACACACACACTTAAGGAAGACCTTGGTTGCCTTGTAATGTGCTCAGTGTGCAGCTTCCCTATGCCCTCCCTGGCCTGAATGTCACAAAGCAGTTGAGGAAGTTGGGCTTACAGACAGATGTTTGACTCTGGAGTCATCCATTTGAATGGAGAAATGAAGAGAAAAAGCACGAAGGAGCACCCTGTACAGGAATATTCCTGTCCACAGTTAAAGGAAAATTCTTGCAGAACACTGCAGATACAAATGTTTGCAGTTTTCCTGGCTCCCTTTATTTCTTTGACAAGTGTTCATCTCTTGTACCAAAACCTGAGCAACACAGTATGTTCCTGGAGTCTGAGAGATGCTTAAATGATTCTGGAGCAAACTACTCCTGCCTACTAGAAGGTAAGTTGTTATACCACCTGATGGCAAAGGTAAGGGGTAGAATTCTAAAGCGGCTTTGTACTTGCCTTTTCTTACTTGGAGGCCTTACAACTGCAACTTTTGTTATAGCAAGAGTGTTGAATGAATAGGAGTGCAACATGATGCATTGCAAAATGAAATAATGCTCTGAGGTTAAAAAATCAGCTGTATTTCTGCAATAGTGTTACTGGAAGAATTACAAATTCATTATTGGTGTCAGATATTTAGGTTTTTTAAAAAAATTGGATTTCGCCTTAAAGCTAGTGGACATATTTTAATTGAAAAAAAAAAAAAAATTAAAACCTCTAGTTCATATGCACTCAGAGCATCTTGGAAACAAAAGAGTTGGTGGAAGTGAATCAAATAGTGTCAAAAAGCAAGTAATAACCAAATTGTTTATTAACACACTTTAACATTGTTTTAAGGGAGTACCATGAGCTGAGATTTATAACAGTCTGCAGGCCAAAATCTGATTTTCATTACTTCCATATTAATTCCAGTAACTCTTCTGACTTCAGTGGAATTAACTTGGATGTCTGTAATTGGATCTGTGTTGGGGAAAGTTGTTGTTTTGCTGCAATCCTTTGTGCTCTCTCATACCCTTTTAATGAAATCTTAAAATGCTGGATGGTCTTTTGTTAGTGGATGACCACATGCTCCTCTTGGTCAACTGACTCAGTGTTGAAATCTCTTGAAATTTCTTACAATGGCATAGAAGCTCTCTCCTTTTCCCCACAGGGCTGAGTTTTGTCTCCTTGCACATGTTAAAAGCACTTCTGATGCAACATCATGAGGTGGCACAATAACATCATGTCAGGTCATCACTTCATGTCACTTCAGATCCCCCTGAAGTACAGGATGTTGTATGGAATCTGTGATGCCACAAACAAAAAGATGAAAACTGTGGTTAATTGATGATTTTGAAACTGTAGATGGTTATGCAGAAAGATTCATACCTGAATATAAAAGTCGGATTGTGACCCAATAAAATACTCCTTTACAATATTTCCAGCCCTGTGTCAAATGCAGATATTGTAATTTTACATACATTCATTCATTTCCTTTTGTGTAATGTTAGTATCTAATATTGATCAGAATAATAGGTTAATTTTTTTTCCTTTTCTTAAGCTAGTGTACTTTTAATTCCATCTGTTCAGTTTTGTTGTCTTTCAGTATCATTAGATGTTCTTTTTTATTATTATTATTATTGCAAAATAGGAGCATGTCATGGGTTTTGTTTGTAAAAATCATTATTTCATATCGTGTGTCATGTGTTCTCTGGAAATGCAGTGGCCAGAGTTGTTGCAGGCAATAGTAAATGTTGATTTATAGAAAGTTTTCTGTATTTTGTGTCTTACCCTTTATAAGTTATAATATGTAGTTTGCCTTAGAAATGGTCTGTGGTATATATTTTCTTGATGATGTGAGAAAACACAAGAAAGGATTAATTCAACTTTAATTTTTTTAGATGTGCATTATCTAATGTGTTGAAGTTTACCTACCATAATGCTTTCTGTTAACAGGCTTTATATTTGATTGTTGTGAAACACCCCTTTCTCAGATGTCCCAT
Source organism: Florisuga fusca (assembly GCA_038090715.1). Taxonomy (NCBI): domain Eukaryota; kingdom Metazoa; phylum Chordata; class Aves; order Apodiformes; family Trochilidae; genus Florisuga; species Florisuga fusca. The sequence goes on along the minus strand of JAAWXA010000040.1, from coordinate 4,130,110 downwards.
GTATTGCATTTTCAGTGGGGCTTAAGCATATGCCTGTGGTTCAACCTGTGACATCTGTGCTGTTGTGAGAGGAAGTGTTGCTTTGAACTGAGGGCAGGCTGAGGTAAGGCACCATATATGACATTATCTCACCTCTTACAGAGATGGAATCAGTTCCAGTGTTTGCTGTGTTTCATGGAAACAGCATATCAATAAAACTGGTCTTTATTCAAATCCCTGAAAAATAGAATGTATGTTAAGAATTAAACAAATAGGCATTTTCTTGCAGGAAATACAAAAACTCATATTCTAGAGACCTCAATGGATTCAGATGATGTTCTTGAAATAACAGAATGTGAGACAGTTGTAGAGACAGTAGAGACAGTTTTTGTTGTAGAATGGGATATATTACACTTGTCAGCTCAGGATCCATAATAAATCAATTTGGGTTGAAATAACAGCAGGATTAAAGAGAGCTTATAATGCTATTGCCCAGTACACCTCAGCTGAGACAGACATTGGGATGAAATTTGATGAGAAAGGCATTAACGATAATAAAATTACAACTGTTTCTGTCCTTAGATGTGTCTGAGACAGAAGTAAAGGACACAGTGAACAGATGTTCTGCTTTCTTTCTCTGTGTCATTTTGTAGTTACGGGTGTCTTGTAACAGTGTTAATGACACTGAGTGACATTCTTTTTGGTGGGGAAAAGGAAGAGACTGTTCTTGGTAGAATCAAAAGAGCATCAGCATTAGAGAGGAAAGGGCCTTTACTGAAATGGAAGTTTGCCATTCTTGGTCTGTAGAAAACCTTTTTCAACCTGAACTCCAAATCAGATTCCCAACTGCCCATTTATTTGGACCGTCTCACATTTGGAAGACCAGATGCCTGGTGTGCTTTGCTGTTGCAGTGTAGATGATTTGTTCCCTCTGTACTTTCTCAGTTAAAATTTACACTTTGCAATTTTATTCGCAAATATTTTTCTACATAAATCCGTGAGTCTTGTTATATCTCTGGGTATATCAGGGACATGTGGTTCATCTGGCATGCATTCTGCTGAGTGTCTTCTTGCACTTGCAATGCAGTGGGTGACCTGTACACTCTTCTCCAGTTCTGTGCACGAGTAGGTTGAGGCTGCACATCCCTCAAAATGTAGGCCAAAAGTGTTTTAACTCTGCTAAAGAGGGTGATGGGCACCAGTCCAGCCTCCTCCTTTTGTACTATCATTTTTCTCAAATGAAATCAGTGGATGTGGCAGCCTGCCAAGTGCAAAGCAACTGATTGCTGTGGGCTTCCTCACAGCTTGGGCAGTTCAGCAGGGATAAAGCTTGCCAGCTGTTTGCATGCTTTGCATGGTGGCTGATTGCTGAAGGGATGCTAACTGCAGCCTTTGGTCTGCTCACTCATGTAAAGGTACTGAGGTGGCTCTGCTTGCATGATGGAAATAGTTCTCAGCTCAGTCTGAGGAAGGATTCATCTGCCCAGCTCCTGCTCTGGAAGGCAGATCCAGCTTTTTTATGGGCCTTTCATCTGCAGTGGTTCCAGACTACTCCTCACATCACCCCAGAGGCAGGACTGATGGTGAACTCAGGCTGATCACTAGTAATCTGTTTTTAGCAATCTTATATTCAGGGTTAGTTTAGTGGCACTTAGAAATAAATTCATATTTATCAGATTTCTTTCCCGCCCCCCCCTCCATTTAGATGGAATGTTCTTCTTCTTAGGAACGTGTTCAGCTTTGTCATTATGGCCTAGTAGACCCTGAGAACAGAAAAGGGTATTGGAATTACTGGGATTTTAACCAAAATGGTCTTTTTGGTTTTCAGAATATTGTTGTGCAACCTTTTTTCTGTGCAGATTTAAGATGTCCATATGAAAAACATTGCAGATACAGAGAGAATTCCCTCTAGGAGTAATTTGAAACTGGAAGACTGCATTTGCTCTGCCTAAGCAGATAGGTTAATTCGTGTGTACATTCAGAGAAATAATTCCAGGAAATTCTTTGAGGCTTTTCATATGTTTAAAAGCTTTAATCTTTTTAATGGTGATCTTAGTGACTATTACTCCTCTAGTGATACAACCAAATATGAGAGGGAAACACAGATAAATTCCCTATTGTCATTTCATACATCCTAATGATGACAGTAGCACTAAAATTTCCAGTTTCACAAATCACTCTTATTCCACAGTTAATCTTTGGTTTTCTGCACAATTTGTCAGCAAATGTTCTTGATGGAATGATTTAATCCCATGACTGATTCTCAATATTTTTCCATTTCCAGTTACCTCCTGTAGCTGAAAAAGCAGAGGAAATAATTTGTGTCTAGAGAAGGTTATGTATTTTGAAGTCTTCTCCTGCCAAGATATTCACAAAATTAAATATTGATTTTTTAATGCAGTAAGTCCAGCCTGATTTGCTTAGAAAAGCTTCTTTTTCCCACTGTGATAATTCTGTAGTAGCCAGATAACCTTCAGGATAATCTCAACACAGGATAGCTCCTACCCACTTCAGTGGGTAGGTTGCAGCTCAGGTTCTTACACGTTTTGCTTTGTTCAAATGTGGAATATGTAGACAACAAATCAAAGACTGCAAATGACAAATTATTCTGTTTCTGAAGAAATACTAATAAGTGAGTGCTGTCAGAGATGGAAAACTGATTTACTACAAGTATTTTTATTGTCTTTTATTGACCAGTTCAGCTGTGTGTTCCCCTCTGGAGAAGAAACTACCTTTTGTTGTGAATTTCTCCTTTAATTCTTTGTGTGACTATGAATTCAGGTATATCATTGTAATAGATCATGAAGTAAATTTTGGAATGCAGGCAATAAAAAGGCAGAAGTGATGGAGCACAGGGGGAGGAAGGTTTCCCATCATCCAGTGCACTGTTGCCAGTTTGTGCATCCTTGGAGATCAGCCTTCATCTGCTCCCTGCATCAGAAATGGATGAATTTCTCAATTAAGGTATGGGTTTTATATATGGTTAAGTTGCTTTTTTGAGGTGTATACCAAACAATCTAGATCCTTGAACCATAGGATCTTGAATCATAGATCTAGTACCATACTACTTGTGCTAAACAGCACCTTTATCTCTACTGTGTCCCTTTCATTTCTGTGAATTTATGAAAACAGGAATCTGAGACTTCTGAAAAATGTAAAAAATCTTCCTTAGCCAATTCATCTGTGCCTTTCACATTTTGGTTGCATATTCTTCCTTTGCTGATCTAAACAAAGAAGATTTGAAGGTCTTACAAAGAATTCAGGCATCTGAGCTTGCACTGCAGTGTTACTGTGAAACTGTGCAGTCAGCTCAAGAAAATTGCTGCTCATTTGCTTGCCTGAAATCATGACACTGTATACAGGAACAGGCTGCAAGCTCACCACTTAACACCACTTCCCTTGATACTAGGAGTAAGCATTTGATTTTAAAAATTCTAGTAAACCCAGAGTAAATATTGTAAACAGTATCTTCATGTTTTGACCAAACTCCTGCAGGGAAGAATCCTGAGATTTGTGATGTCCCTTTGAAACTGGCAGTGTATCATCTGAAGGTTCATTCAGAAGATCCTTGTGTATTACGTGGGAGTCAGAGAACTAAGGCAGGGCAGTTGATTTGGCATCAGGTCTCTCAGGTTTGCCAAGAAGTTTGGTGCTTATTCTGATACTCAGTGTATTGAAAAGTAAAGCTCTGTTGGAGAAGCATACCAGTTAGTGACCTGTTTGTGGCATATTGTCATTCTTGCATTTTTTTTTTCTTCTTTTCAGCAGAGAACTGCTAGAACACTCAAGTATTTCTGCAGCTCTCTTCACCATGAGAATACCAATGTAGAGAAAAGGTAGGGTTAGCTGCAAAAATGAAGCCTATTATGTGAAAAGAGCCTAAAAAACTCTTGACTTCATAAAATGAAACGGAGAGGTTATGAATCCTGTGATGGACACCATGAAGCTTGATTCACCAGCCTGAATTTTGAAACCTACAAAGCCTCCTTTAATTACTATCTTTAATTGCTAAAGGACCCTACCTCCTTTAAGTGCTAGCTAATCTAATGCTATTTAATCTAATAATTTATAAATAAATGCAATTTTAATTAATATTTATATGTCCCCCCAAAAGAGGGGGAAAATAATAAGTGTAAGCCGAAAGAAAGAGAGTCAAGGACACTTCCTGGTCCTCCACTGATTTATTCTGCCTCCAAGTTGGACCTTCAATCACCCCTGTGACTGCTGAGGCAGCCAATTTCTAAACTCTGTTTTAGTGTAGAAATCCATTAAAGGGACTGGAGGAAAAAGCAATTGTGGTAGTAATTTTTAGTAAAGATACATAGATGATTTCTTTTGTATGAATGGCATTTGCTTTCTATCCAAGATCATCTTTTTAATATTTCTGCTATTTGTGACACTGGTAGTGTTGCTTGCTACATGTTTATTTTTTTTCTTGCATTCATTAAAGAATTTAGATCTCTTTTTTATTTTAGTTTCATTATTTTTGTTAGCTCACAAGAGAAATTTGGAGGGGTTTTTATCAGCTTTGGTTTATAATAATCTGTAAGGTATGGCAGAGATTTATGATTTTACTGTTTTGCATCTTTCATGTATTAAGCATAGTAACCTAATAAAAATAATTTGTTTAAAGCCAGAGAAAGTTGTAGTAAAATGTTAATAACCATTGAGAATGAAATTTTGGGCTGATGCTTCTTTGAGTGCCCAAGTCAGTGAAAATGAACAGAACAGAATGGAAATAGTTAGAAGCACTTCTGGAATACTCCCACTGCTTTGGGATTTGGAAAATAAAAATGCTTCTTAATTGTGTCTGTCTTCAATCCAGTTGAATTGCATAAGTGCAGGGCACATTCCAATCTTTTTAACAGAATTTTTCTAAAGCTCACAAAAAGTTGCAAGGCAGTTTGATCAAAACTTTGGATAGATTCTTATGGAAGATGACCCCAAACTGCTTTGTCACCAACTTTTTTTTAAATGTGCATGAAGTTGCAGAGGTCTTTATTATGAAGGGCTGTATTTTGTTCATTATTGAACAAGGAATAAGATGTATTTGGAGCCTTCCAAAAAGACACAGGAGACTGTCTAGACACTATGAGAAAGTCTTGATTAGGAAAGTACTTTCACTTCAAGTACTGGCATTTTGCCTGCTGTAAGGCTGGTGTAATTTTAAGAGGAGAATGCACCAGAGGGTTTGAGTTTGGGGCACAGCATGGATTAGAGAATAGTTAAAAGCTTTGAGATCACAGCTCCTGCCAGTGTTGCCATGTACTTTCAGATTTTTCAGAAAAGCCTTACTCAACATGGTGAGATTTAAAGAAAATACACAACCTGGTAGACCTCTGGTATGCTTCTACACCTTAAAATCGGCCTCATCAACTAAATAAGAGCAACTAATGGTAGAAACATGACATCAGAACTACCTCCACTGGATGCTGTATGTAAATACTACACAGACATCCATGTACTTGTACACAGTGACACTTTTCCCTGTCACCTCTTTTTAGTTTTATGTGAGGTAGCTTCTCTTTTGTATTGGAAACTTTGCTAATGCCCAAGTGTGTAGTCTGAGGACTTCCCTCATTCATGTTGCAGTGCTGTCATGAAATAGTACCCTGGGCAGTATAATAGAGTTTACATAAAGCAAGGCCAGGAGTCCCTGCAGCTTGTCTTCCTCTTTCCTACTTCAGCTCTCTGATTTGGCTATCTAATCGCCAAAAAATCCCTTCCTCCATTCTGAGGTAAACTTCTGACCACAGGAACATTTGTGAATTATCAACTCCAAAACTAATTGTACTAATGTCTTTGCTGTCTCTCTTGGCTTTTACTTTGCAGGATAACTCCTTCTTCTAAACTCTTCAGCCCAACATCACTTAAACTGCTGTACAGCAGTAAAGGTAACCTCTAGCAGCCCTTCAATAAGTTATTTCTCACTCTGTCAGACAGTGTTTGTAAAGCTTCTGTGATGCGTTCTTTCTCACTGCATGTTACTGATTCTTGTTATATGTAATACCAAAAAAATCACACACACACACGAATAATTTTTGTTAGTCTGTTTTATTATTCCTCAGATCTTTCTTTTTACTGGGCACTTCTGTAAGTCCCAATTGTCAGTCCATATTCTTTGATTCTCCACTCGGAATCATGTGTACACTTGGAAGTAAGTTCTGCTATAAGCAGATAAAATAATTGTGTTTTATTAATTGCAAAATTTTCTGTATTTATATCTCTTCCCTGTTAATCTTTATGTGCCTGACTTCTGCTCATCCTCTTCTGTATTCCTGTCAAGCTCTGCAGCAGTTCTTCAGCCAGTCTGGATCTACATGAATGCTGACAAGACAAGGATTATGTGGATACAGCTTGCGCAGATCATTGCTACAGTTAAGTAGTTCCTGCTTTTCTTTTCATAAGGGGTTTAATTTGACTCTCTCCTCTACATGGCTACCAACTTGCCTGGGTATCTTCACAAGTCAGATGACAGATGTGCAACCAGAGCTCAATGCTACCATTCACTGAATTGTAGAATTGTTGCTTTTTCATCGTGAAGAGTTCTTTATAAGATGCAGTGCAACAAAAAGTAAAACTAATGCATTGGATGTTGTCGTATATGCAACTGCTTTTATACGGGACAGTTAAGCTGAAGTGAAATCAAATCCCTCCTTTTGAACTGGAAATTACAAATAAGCTTCTTTGCTCATGTGGTTTGTATTTTTGTTTCCATTTTGAGAACACAAATGGCGAATGCAGGACAGGAAAGGAGCACCATCTGCTGGTTAAAGAACAAGAAAGGAGAACGAAAAGTACCTGACTCGTTTCCCATCAGTTCAAACATAGAGACCATGTAAATTCTTTGTCTGACTTCTTTACATACAAGGAAATAATTCTGAAACTGTAATAATACTGTGTTCTTCAAAAATTTTGTGGTGACTGAGAGGCAGGAGAATGTAGAATTGACAGATCTGACAGAATCAGAAACACTAGTTTGGAGATTATTTTTTTTTCCTGTTTGTCTCTGTTCCCAACTTCTGGTTCCTGACCTCCAAAGAATTTAAATAATAGTAGGCCAAAACCATTAGCTCTATGAAATAATGTAGTCCAATTCGCTATATGCAACTACTCCATGTGATCAGACTTTGACAGCAAAGTGACAGTATTTATCTTGACAGTGACAGTCATGGATCATAACGTTCTGCAAGATGAACCTGCAAAATATTTGTAATAAACGTGAACCACTTAGCCTGTATCTCAACGAGATTAGAAATAACCCACTGTTATTTAATAGTCCACATCCAGTTCTTTTTTTTTGGGGGGGGGCGGGGAAAAAAGGCATACATGAAATAAGGAACCTATTTCCAAGAAGGGGAACTTCGTTTAGATGAATCAGCTGTGAAATTAGGGGATTCTCCTGCCTTGAGTGGGGTAAGGAAGCTGAACATAAAATTTTGAAAAGGTAAGTACTGACAGCAAAAGTTTTGACGATTTAGGAACTTATTCAGTGGTTTGCTGTGAGGTGTAGTTATTGACAGTCAGTAGGATTCCTGGGTACTCAGCATGGCCATGCTTCACTGAACTTGATGAGGTACTGGAACAGATTATGGATATATGCTGGAGCACTCAGACTTCTCTATGTGACTGAGATAAGGAACTGGCAGCTTCTAAAGGGAATCAGTGTTTTCCCTGTGTAATTCATATTCTGGTGAATATTCTGGTGAACACTTGGAAAGAAAGAGTCTGATGCTGCCAGTAGATCAAGAATACTTTTGGTTTTGGGAAAGAAGATACTGAGCAATTTGTATGGAACAAAAGGTTATTAAGGGTATTGACCTGTTGTTTAAGCAGGATCAACCCTTCTGTTTTCCACACTGACTAACAAAGCTTAAATTTTTGACAGAGCAGAATCATTCCAATCTGAAAATGAAAAAAAAGAAAAAAGAGAAAAAAAAAAAGAAAAAAAGAAAGAAAAGAAAGTAAAAAGAAAAAAGCAAAAGAAGAAAGTAAAAAGAAAAAAAGAAAAAAGTAAAAAGAAAAAAGAAAAAAAAAAAAAGAGAAAAAAAAAAAAAAAAAAAAAATTGACTATCGAGGTAACTTCCATGCCTCATAACAAAACACTCAAGTTTCTCTTCTACCAGAAGGCTGTTTCCTCAGGAGATGATTTGAAGAATTCAGCAATCCCCTCCATCAGCATCAAAGTGGAACCTATGGACAATGGTGCTGAATATTCAGGTTCTTTAGTACAGAATGAAAATATTGTCTGGTGGATGAGACACTAGCTTTTTATTGAGAAATTGATCACAGCATTTAAAAATGAGGTGAGAGGAGGAAGCTCTGGGGGATTTAGCTTTTCTAAGTAAAGTGAGCTTCCAAACTGTCAGTCAGATGAACCTTGTTCATAGATAGCACAATCCCAATAAAAACACCAGTGCAAACATCAGCTCCACCCATTGGAGCAACTACTTTGACAGCAAAACTTCTGTGCTCTATTTAAGGTTGTGGATGAGGAGCTGAATGTCATTAAACTTTTGGATGATTATGCCACATCTGTATGCAGATAAAAAGGAGAAATCATGTGAAATTGTGTGTGCCTGCTAGTGGTGCCTTCATCTCCTCACAGAGAAGTTTTCTCTTGCAGCATTTCTTTATTATTAATACTGGAAGTTTCCTAGAGTCCAAAATGTGCCAGGTATTTCAGTGAAACAAAACCCACAAATCCCTTGGCCAGCAGCTATTCCCGAACTATGGGAAGCTATTTGGCCAAGCCATCCCCTGTGTGCTGTGGCTTTTTTCCCGTCGCTGCCTGCACGTTCCATAACTTTTCCCATAAAGAGTTTGATGTGGGAATGATGGTTAAAATAGGCAGAGCAGCAAGGGTTGGGCAAGATCCGTGGCTGCAGGGAGGGTGCAGCACCACGAGGCCCGTGGGCTCCTGGGGCGGGGCGGGAGTGGGAGACCGCGGTTCCCCATCAGAGAAGGGTTTGAATCTGACAACCACGAGTGGAAAAGTACTTTTTTCATGTGATCAGTGAAGTGCTGGATCCCGGCAGCTCTGAAGCGAGGTCCGGGGCGTTACCCGAGCGCTCTGCGGAACTGGCGGGTGGTTCTCCACGTCAGCACCGCTCCGTGTCCTCCCCCTTTCCCGGAAAAGGGCCGCCCGC
>JAAWXA010000040.1:3924036-4120734 GCA_038090715.1 Florisuga fusca | reverse complement strand
TGGGGGGGGGGCCCTGGCAGTGCCGCACCCGCCCGCTCCTCCTGGGGCTGCGGAGCGCTCCCGGTGCCCGCGGAGCCGCCCCTCCGGACCCCGGCTGCCCTCCGCTGTGTTTGCTTAACTGTGGTGTTTGGCCGAGGCTGGAGCAGATCAGTAATTCCAGGCTGTTCTCAGGTGTGGGGTGGGTTTGTTGTTTTTTTGGGTTTTTATTCAGTTTTTTTCTTTATTATTTTGCTCTTCTGAAGAGGAAGAAAATGCCTCTGGTGAGCAGGATCCCGCTGGGCCGGCTCGGTGGAGGGGGTTCCGCGGAAAAGTCATGGTGGAAAAAAGATTTCTTAGGGAATGTGGTGGGTTGTGGGCTTGGAAGTTGAGAGGGAGCGGTTGGTTTTCACTGTTGAGGTGTTTATTTTGAAAAGAGGTTGTATGGCAGAAGCCTTCATCTCGGCTGCTGTGGGAGGAAGGAAGAGGAGGAGGGAGAATTGTTTCCTGATAGTAGCCAAGGCTGCTTATCGCATGTCTTCGCAAGGACTCAGCCTTTCATAGGATTGTTTTACATGTCTTTCCTAGGAAAATAGCCCATGGAAGATATTTCCACTCAGTAAAGAAAAAATAAATCTTCTTGAGTATCCATTGATTGCTGTTAAGGCAAATGTTTACCGCCAGGATTGTTTTTCTCCATTGAGCGAAGTAAAGTTATTGAAGTAGAGCAGAATTTTCTATTGAATGGTGGAAAAGGGTTTTCTTTCTTACTTAACAGCAGAGATTTGAGCGATACTAGATGCTGAGATTGCAGAACGTGATTGTGTAATGCTCTCCATTATTCTCTTTTAATAAATACAAATATTTGTCAAAGTAAGGATCAGTAACATACTTGGCTAAAGAATAAGTTATTTAATTGGAAATCTAATACGATAGTTTAACTGTATTTGGTTAAGGAAAAGTAGTGCAATCAGGAAATTTACATGCAATCTCCTCTAGAAACTACCCTTTAGTTTATATAGCTGTAAACCAGGCTTCTATTGCTATCCATGAATTTGCCTTTATAGCCTAAGCATTCATGTTACAGAAGTCAAAACTGCAGACTTGGTGTAAGCTTCAACTTTTTTGATAGTTTGAGGTTTGGTTGGTTTTTTGCTTTTATTAAGTATCTAGTGATTTTTGCATGGAAATCCCTAGGAAAATGCATAATGTGTGTTTAGTTCTGAGGATTCCTTTTAATAGGAGGGCCTTTGTTGAGAAACATTCAATTTATGATTAGGATGATGGTGGGAAATAGAATATGGTACTTGTGTAATAAGTAACCAGTCTGTCACACAGTGTTATAGCAGCAACCTCAGGTGTCTTCTGCACATCATGAAGGTACAGGTTGTACTTAACATGGATGCACAAGCATAAGTAACAGGAGGTTTCTTTCTTTCTGTGTTTGTTATCTTGTCTGTGATGATACCACTCTGACCATGCTTTTTATTCAGTTTTTCTCCTGTACTGTCTAGGAAAGAACCTGCATAGATTGGATCTCTCTCCCTCTCACCTTTAAGTGGACTGAGAAAAGGTGCCAGTTAAGGAATTCAAGGTCATTTCTAATCTAATACTCTGGGAGAATCTGTGATTTCTGTAATTAACAGCAAATCTTCTACCTCTTGTGTTCTTGTGATGCTTGGTGTAAAGCAGCCATGTGATTGTCCATAAAAATTCTTTTATGTTATAGGTGTTTATAGAGTAAGGAATTAGTGAAAAGCTTTTTCACTTTTTTTAGCGAAAGCGAGATATTGCAGGACCAACTGCCCTTGTGTGGCTGTGTGATTCACAAGGGATTTTGCATCTGGGATTAATTTTGTTTACCCAACACAATAGTTAGTTAAGGCCTTTAAAAATATCTTTCAGCTAAAGCAGTTAGAAACAGAATTAAGAATGAATTCAAGATGTTAAAAAAATCAAATTCTCCCCTCCGAAAGATCCTACCAACTGATCCAGCCCCTGCTGAAAACAAATGTGATTTAATCCATCAAGAAAGCATTACACACAGAGCACGAGGAATAAAGTCAAGTCAGATGTAGTCTTCACCCTTTAACTCACATGCTTTGTTTTCCTTGATTTACTGCTTGTTCAAAATTTCCAGATCCCGTGGTCTGGACTGTGCCATTCAACATTATAAGCAGAGAAGAGCAATAAGATGTAAGCAACTGGAATTGCAGATTGAAATGATGGTGCTATTGAGGAATGCATTATTTCTTCATAATGCCTCAATTTTTTGTAGTGTTAGTGTAATGATTTCATCATCTGGATTGCTCAGTGTTTGTCGTTTAATAGGAGCTGGAGAGTGTATGGTACACTTGAGGGTTGTTTCTCAGTTTGGTAGCAGTTTCAGAAAGAATACACATTTGCCTTTAGAGCAAATAAAACAAATTACTCGTAATCTAGAAATGTAGATAGCCAACCTGGCAACTGCATGCTTGTAGATTTCTTAATATTTCCAGAAGTTAAAGTATATTAGAAAAAGCTAAGCATGTGTAAAAAGCTTTTCCATTTAAAATACATACAGCTGCCATCACCTTAGGTACAGAAGCAGAGAAAACTCTCTACTTCATGAATTATGGATGCATTCTATTTGAAAATTTTTCCATGGAAGGGTCCTGATCCTGCAAGTTCTTGCTGTGACACAGAATGCTGATAACAGTCAAGTGAATATTTGCCTGTGTCTGCACTGTGAGTTCTCTCATTAAGGGAGGAAAGAATTAGCATTATGAATGCATGTAATTAAACAAAGGGATCAATTCTCTTTTGTTTTTATTACTTTCGAAACAAAGCCACAGCCACGACAGGCTTTGTCTGGTCACTTCTCTGGAGGTCAGTTCTTTGTGGACAGTGGTCTATTGGAAGGGGAACAGAGATTGCACAAACTTCTTAAAGAAAAAATCTTCCCTGGGTTATTGGCCAAGTAGTAAGCATTCCAGGCGCTGCAGAGTATGGAGCCCAGATCCCCGAAAGTATGGGACTTGCTGAAATCATAATTATTTAGGAGCTTTTACTCTGCCAAAAACCTGTAAAGATGTGTCAGTGATTAATAATGGGGTGCTTGAGCTTCAATAGTATTGCCCTAGGACCTGACTCGGCAGTGAAAGTGATTTGTTTTCTGAGCTGATCCTGGCGGTTTTTTAAACTTTGGTAGTTAGTGGTTACTGTGCTTTAATTAAATACTCGGCTGCCCTCCAGGAAAAGCCATCTGGCTCCAAATTTGCTGTTGGAGCATTGCAGGATCAGTAAATCGTAAGAAATGCAAACTTTCTGTTGATGTTTTTTTGTTACAAAAAAAGCGTGAGGGGGAGTTTGCTGGTGTTCAGCAAAGGATTGTGGCAAGAATTCTCATGAGTTTCCTCAAAATGACAGATCTGTTTGTTGCACATCTTTGGACTTTTCCAGCAAGTGTTTAATGTTGATATGCACGTTCCACCAGTGTGTCCAGGTGGAAGATGCCACTGTGTCATTTTTTTTGCCACATAGTTCTTATCATTGTGTCATGTGTTCATCAGAATGCAGTTCCTACAGCATCCTTAGTCAGAGAATGTAGGGGAATGGTTTTAAGTAAATGATAATAACTTTCCATAATTTGTGTTGAAAAACACCTGGGACTGTATGTTTCTTCACTCACAGTGTCTCTTGGTGCTGGAGTTGCCTGTAAATTTGCAGCAGTAATTCCTTACCTCTCAGCAGTTCAGGTGACATTTATGCTGTTTATTTCGCTCACAGAAATGCCTGCATTAAAATGTGACTTGCTAAAGCTCTTTTTTTTACTGCAGAGCCACTCAGTAGTTTAGTATGAACACGGAATTTTTGCAAGATGTGATCCATGCTGCACTTAGTTAAATGTTCTGTCTCTTGTGGTAGGCAGAAGCCAAATACTCAAGTTACAACAAATGAGGCAAGCATGAAAGTGTTCCATTCTCTAGAAGGTAGAGTGAATTAAAAAAATGTTTGCAAAGTTGTGTTTTGCTTAGGAGTAGGGCAAGAGGGAGACTTGAAATATTGTGTGCAGTTTAAAGAAAAATCCATTTCAAACAAAGAGCTTCAAAGAATAATGTTGTTTAAGCAATACTCAACAGATTCTCAGGCTACTCTTTTACTTGTAAGTAATTTAGATACTGTTATAAACTCAGCAAAATCTGTTCAAAGGGAGTGGAAAACTCCATTAGAGAAGAAAGACCATGTATGTCAAGGAAAGAAGGCAAAGTAACAGCCAGGGTACAGCAGCAGAGTACTGAGTAATTCTTGGGAAAATTACTTAAAATAGGGGAATGAGAAACTTGGTGCACTGATAGCCTGTTTTACCTTGAAGGGCCAGATCTGCTGATGGATCCAGTGTGCAGCAAGGACATCACCTCTAAACTGAGGCTGTGTGTGCTGTTCAGCAAACAACTGCAAAGGGGAACTTAAAAGCAGCAACAAGGAGTAGCTCCAATGAAATCAGTTAATGGTTTTCCAAGAGCTGTTGGGGAGAGGGTAATGGGATGAGCTGTGGAAAGGGCTCATTAAGTTGAACTAGTCATGGGCAGATGTTAGTTGTAGGTATAACTTGGGTTGACTCCAGGTGGGTTGCCTCACTGGCTATGTTGTGGTAGCCAGGAGAACGACTTCAGTACTACATCCCTCTTTTAGATCTTGGTGGTTTTCTGTTGGATCACAGTAAAACATTGCTTTATGAGGCCTGTGAGCAAGTCTATCTCAAGGGAATGCAGGCTCTCAGATTTACCAGAATTAATGACTTACCACTGGATAAAACTCTGAAGGAAATACTTTTGTGATAGAAATAGAAGGGGAAACTATAATAAAACTCTCTCTAGAGGAAACTCTATAAAAAGTGACTGGAGTCTGTTGACTTAAAGCTGCTAGTGATGGCTTTATGGATTGATGTTTTCCAGTGTCCAGTTCTTTGACACCTTCTGAGGACCTTATAGATGCTTTTGAACCATACTTCCCCATTTTTTTCTCACATGGGAAATGTTTTCCTCAAACTTCCTGTGAACAAGCAAAAATAAATAAAGGAAACTCATTTCCATTTCAGATTAGGAATATTTTGCTTACCAACTGAAAAAGGTGAACTTGCAGTGCCTTCTTGTATTACTGTTTGGTTTATTTCACTACTTGATTTGGTTTCTGAATATTTGTTTGATTATGTATATTTTATCTTCTCACCTGTATGATGCACTGAGAGGAACTGGAGCAGCAGCTCCAGGAGTAATTGTGTCTGCTTTCTGACTAACTTCCTTACACTGTGGCTTTAGAGCCATTTGCTGTTGGATGTTGTGGATGTTAAAGCTCATATGGGTACAAAAATCTGAATTGTAAAATAAGAGTCTATTTTTTTATTCTTAAACACTAAGGTCCTGGGCCAGAGAGAGCACCCTGGGGAAGCATCAGTTCTTGTTTGCTCTATTGCTGATGCTCTTGCTTGGAATTAACTGTTCTCAGGGTCAAAATGTAGTGGTAAATGGATCTTCAGTTTGACTAGACCAGAAGTGTACTCATATCAAAAATGAAAGCAGGACTCTGTCCTGTTTATATACTGGGTCCAGTCCTTAGTGTACTTCCTCTGTGAGGAAATATATGTTGTTTCTTGCTTTTCATTCTTCTGCAGCTGTGCCCTGCACAGGTACCCTCTTCACTTGTGATGAACAGAACAGGAAGCTATTTGAAATTAATTTGTCTTTAGAGAGTAAGCACAGTCATTTGCCCAAGTAATTTGTTTTGTTTCATGTATAATGGCACAAAGCACTCTGGGGGAAGGTAGGAGAGACTACCTAAAAGGTGAGCCTTCTGTGTGCTTACATGCTGAAGGACTTAAGTGAGTGTCTCTTCCCAGGGATTAACCTTTGGTTCTGAACATGCCATGCTGCTAGGGGCAAGTGCTTGTTCTAGACCATCTGAGGATGTGTGTTGGAATAAAAATGATTTCTGCAACTGAGAACCTGTGTTGTCAGTTACCATCTCTCAGTCTTTTGTTAATAATTATAGGTGGCCATTTGACACACTTTGAAATGACTCTTACATCTGTGGTTTCTTCCTGAAGCATGAAAATGTTTGAATTCTTGCTCACAACCTATTCACATTAATGACTGTAGGCATCTAGATTATGTATTCATGTTGTGTTTTTTCTCATTAAATATGACCTTTCTATTGAAGTTGGTTAGCTCATAGGATCCTCAAGGAATGATCTACAGTATGTAGATTTAGTCATTAAGGGAGGAGGCATTATTAATTTGTTGATTTCTGCTGGTAATAAAGTGAGTTAAAAAAAACAAAACAGAACAACACAAAAAAGGGCATCTTCCTGTGTGTGTTTGGGACTTTTTTCTATAAGCCAGATTTGTGGTTATGTATTTAAACAGTGCTTTGTTTGTAAAATGTAACTGCTGCTGCTGTGTTTTCTAATGTTTGGGTGTAAAACTGGAGAGAAAAAAGTGCATGAGAAATGGATTTGGCAATGGATGTCAAGGATATGTGCGTGCACAAGGCACACCTCAGACATTAGTGGTTACTTCTTTGAAGTTATGTTGGGCTTGGCTGGTGATACCTTGCTGATCTGCCAATTATCTGGATTGGGGTTTTTTATTGCACTTGGAGTTACTGTATTCATATTCTGAACACTGAATGATGAGGGGTCTCTGATTCTTTGTGTTGTAGGCTGCAACTCGTCAGGATATGACATACTGGCTTCAGGAACTTCAGCAGAAGAGGTGGGAATATTGCAACAACCTTGACGCAGCAAAAAGAGACAGCAGGACTTCCCCTACCCCTAGTGACTTTTCCAAAGGTCTTGTTGCCAAAGACAACCCTGGTAGGTTGAAAATTTCAGTAAAAACACAACACGTGTTTCTACTCGGTGTCAGTTAATCAGGTACAGGGCATTGCGCAGGGACAGAGAACTTAGGAAGTTTTTTGTCATATCTTGTTACCTCTGTAACCTTTGCATATGTTGATGATGCTGAAATTCTTTAACATAAGTATAGTTTTGTGTCCAATTTCATATCTCTTACAAAACCTGTTGATTGTTTTAAAAACAAATTTTTAGAGATGAAGTAAAATGGAGTGGTCCTGTAACTGGGTTTCATTAAGTGGCAATAGATAGTTTAGGTTAGGTAAGTTGCTATTTAGTGGTTGCAATATCTTAGAAGTTTGGTGTCTTAAGTAGCCTGAAATGTCAGTTCCATTTTTGAAGGGAACAGGTGTGCTTTGCATTCTGAATTACCATCCTTTGTGCCCAAAATGGATGGTGTGTGGGATCTATCTGACTGTGGTAAAATTTTCCCGGTTTTTAAAACTGGAAGTCAGTTTGTACTGGTACTGCTTCAGTGAAATTCAGTCTCCATAATACCTTTAGCCAAGCAAAATGTAATTTTAGAGAATTGTCAGAGCTATAAAAATGTATCAGTGTATTCCACAAAGTTACTCTGCGTTTTTTACTACATTGCTCAAGCACTTCTGATTTGTACTCTTGCTGAATCATTACAGAAATGGATTGCTTGCTGATCTGTTATCCTTCAATAAGACCAAGTAAAATTCTTCTGTTCTGCTAAGCATATTACTAAAGCTCTCTTAGGTTTAAACAGTCTTGAGATCAGACATACTTCATCAACAGATTTTATATTTTATTGATTTCAGTTTGCTCATAATGTAAACCCAGAAACCTTTAGCTGTCATATTCCCCACCCTTCTCTCTCCTCCTCCATTTCAGATCCCATGATGAGGTATGGTCCTCTAATCCAGTTCACTGCTTTTGTTTGAGATCAGTCTGCTCAACCACAGCTGCCTGGAGGGTATGTGGTTTCCTAGGGGCTGAGGTGGTTGCAGCCACAGCCATCTAACACTTTGTCACTGCTGGAAGAAGTGCCAGTGGCCTTATGCTAGTGTAGGGAGTGCAACAAGCAGGAAACATCTTTTTCTCTGGTTGAATTTTTTGGCAGTGTAGCTTCCTTTACTAACAGTAAAGTGGTTTACTGTAGGGACAGATGAGTGCCAGGATTACCCCAAGAGAATTGTTGGGAATGCAAGTGGGGTGGTTGGATACAACCTTTCTGGCAGCAGAGAGTCTGATCAGCAGCTTGTCAAACCATATGCTGCAAGAATAGATGTGTTGGTTTGTGAAGATCTAGGAGTCTGCAGGTACTGGAAAAGGTAACAGGCGTTAGCTCTTTCAAACCTTTGCCTTGTACCTGCAGCCTCTCAGTCTCTGCCTTTTGTCTTTTGTGGTGTTTGTCTGACACTGTGCTGAGTTGGTTGAGTGCAAAGTTAGCCAAAAAGAAAGGTTGTGGGTTGTCTTTTTTTTTCCTGTAGGATTAATGTGTGGAATATGTTGACTGTGCAATCAGGTGACTTCCAGAGCTGATGGAAGGGAGGGGACAAATGGATAGCTAGGGGAAGGCAGTGTAAAGGAGTAAGCAGGACCTGCCCTCTTTAGGCAGCAGGCTGTTGCATCAGATCAACTATAATATGTAACTTGGCCCCAGAGCTCTGTATTTTCTTGGTTTTGCTACTTTCCTCAAAACTTAGGCATGATGTGAAGTTAACCTGCTGCCACTGCACGCTGTGCTGATACTTTTCTCTCAGTCCTGACTACATCAGATCAAGCAATCATGGTGGGTCACTTTAGATCACTGATCTGATGTTTTGCGTTTTTGTAAAATTGTTGGGGGTTTTCTGGATCAGCAAGGTGAGACAAGGTGTGTGCTCACTTTGTTGTAGTTATTAAATCCAGTGCAGGGAATGTCAAGATGAGCAGATCCACTTCTTTCTGGGGCAGCCTAGGGTTAAACTGTGTTATGGATAATTTGAATTTGCATCTAGAGTATCTCACTTTTGAGAACAAATCACAGTGATGACTGTATCATCAGCTCAAGTGTTTAAGTAAGGTTTCTTCTGGGGAAAGCTGGAAGAGCCTGAATGATTGGTGATGTGCTTCAGAAGTTTCCTTCAGAATTGAGGATCTCTTTAAGGCTCTAATTCCATGTTGATGACTAAGATACAAAACGTAAATGTGCATTGCATGATGTGCACAGTGATAGCTCTAACTGGAGCTAGAGATCTGTTCTGCTCCTGCTTGCATACAGATGCTACCACTAATGTTTTCAATGGGGGAGTAGTCTGTCTCCAGTCCAGAAACAAAATTGCTCACTGCAGTCTTGCCTGTTTTGACCCCCTGTCCTTCCTCTTCTCCCCAGTTCTTAAGTTTAGACAAAGTGGAACATGGGTCAAGCTAGCTTCTTTATGGATCAGGCTGGATGAGTTTTTGAGAATATTCAGGGTAATCAAAAATACTTGAAAATATTCTACCAAGTGGGCTGTGGGGTAGCTAATATAAAAAAGATTGTGTAGGATTTGCCATATAGCTGCCTTACTACCATGGAAGTCACATAAGCAATTTAATCTTTGTAACATGTGGAGTTACTTACTTTTTCCTTGGAATTGGTTGAATGTTAATGAAGTTTTTAAAATAACAGTTTGTAGTTACTCTATTCCTCAACTCTTGATTTGCAGCAATAAAAAATGGTATGTCATCTATTTATAAGTTTGTTGTGTTTTGAAATAAGTTTTAAAAAAGATTAACTTTTCACAGTGACTGCATTGGCATCAGTTTGTAAGCTGGGTCTGCTGTGTAGTCCATACCTCTGACCTATCAGCTGGGTGGTGTGAGCCCAGCACCGTGTACAAGGAGCAACCTCAGGAAGACAGAGAAGGTGCAGCCAGACTGATCTTGCTGCCAGAGGAAAGGCCTTTGTTAGAAATTCAGCTCTTGAGCAATTCATTTACTTAGGCCATAATGTAAAGAGATTTTGTAGTCTTGCCAAATCATACAGGTAGAAAACAAGTGGAAGTATGAAAGCACGATGTTAGTATTCCTACCTGGTCTTGGGTGCCCATTAGTTTGTGGTGTGGTTGGGTTTTTTTGTTTGTTGGGGTTTTTTTCCTCCTGTTTTTGCTTCTTTTTTGGGGGTCAGGTTTTTTTAGTTGAAACTTGTATTATCTTTCCCCTTTATTAGGCAGTGATGAGAAGTTAGTTTTATCTAGCATTTCTTAGCTGAATTTTGTTCAGCTCCACCAGCTGAGGTCCAAAAGAGTTTGGAATTTAGTTTGACTGATGAGGCACAGCAGAACTTTTGCCAGCACTGTTCACAGTGTGAGTCAAGGCAGTGTCATTTACCTGTATTTGAAAGGTGGCAAGATATACTTCTGTTTCAGATATGGTTTTCCAAGGGCTTGAGAGATTTGTAGTGTCAGTGATGTTATATATTTGGTATTTTTTTTACCACAAAATGTTCTTTCTACTTCTAATCTTTGATATAGGCTAAATAAGAGTATCCATCTGCTTAGGACTGGGAGGGCCCAGCTTGGGTAAAGATGGTCATGATGGTCATGCTGCCACTGCCAAGTAATCATCAGAACACAAACTGAAAGGCTCACCAGTGATAAAACAGGAGATTGTGATTTCCCAGTTGAGAATTGCCCTGCCTGTTGAGAGACATTCAAGTCAGAGGCCCATTCAGTGAGTTACTTTCTAATACAACTGTTGGATCAAGTCCAAAAGTGTGCTCAGAATTTCTTAATCTGCATCAGTAGTTTGTGAATGATATTGAGACCGTTTGAGTTTGGTTTTAACTTGTTTGCTTAGGGGGTTTGTAGAAGGCCATAAACTACTTACTGCTTCTCTGTAATGCTTTTGCTATTGATAATATATTCCATTCTCTGCATTTCCTATTCCTTCTGCCTGCTGGAGGAGGCTGATGGGTAAGGGAAGCTGTCCAGGAGAATGGAAACACTGAGGTAACATCCATGCTACCTGGCCAGCCCTCTTGGATCAGCTGGGACCCTCTGGACTTGATGAGCTCTGGCTGAGGACTATCTCCAGTTTTTGGCTGGTTCCTGTGGAGCCACTCAGAGCCTGCATGACCTTGCTGTGTGTGCAGTGCTGGATCTGAGCTGCATGGCTGTAGAACTCTATACCTCATCTCTTGAGTGGCTGAAGTGCACAGGAGGGTTTGGCTGGAGGAGTTTGGGCATAGTTGCATTCAGCTTAACCAGAGCTAATGAATCCTCACTGATCCAGTAGTTCTTTGATATGTCTGCAGTGCTCATGGCAGTATTCTTGGCTCTGAGAATGCCCAGGCTGGATTTGCACAGAGCAAACCCAAGTCCATAAAGCTCATTGACTTGAAGCAGCAGTGTCCTTTTGGGATGAATAACTTTTAGGATGAAGCGTGCTGTGCAAACTGTTTTACAGTATTTTTGTGACACTGTTCTTGGCTTGAGAGCTCTGATAGACCTGAGCTTGTTTTACTTGGGTTTTTTTTAGCTTTATAGCTTATTAAGATGAATCAATATTGACCAATGAAGACTGTAAGTCACTCAAGAAATAATGCCTCATGAGCATCACATGTCCTCTTACCAGAATTATGTGGTTACAGTGAGAACTCACTGAGGAAAACACTTTGCTATTTTTAAAAGTTTATTTGAACACAAAGTTTTATACAGTTAAGTTGCAAGTTAAAATAAAACCCTAACTACATTACTAGGCTTAATATTAAGAGATGTTATATAGCTAATATTCTTTTACTGGTTTGTCTTTTTTTTTTTTTTTTTTTTTTTTTTTTTTAAATAGATTTGAGTATCCTAAGTCAAAATGCTTCAGCAGAGAGAGCTAGAAATATTCTAGCTGTGGAGACTTCTCCTACAGACCTGGTGGGGGAGCAAGCAGCTTCCCAACCTGCTCCAGTCCAGACAAGTGCCATCAATTTCTCCCTTAAGCAATGGAGCACCGAACTCAAGTAAGTTGGGGAAATAAAAGTTATGATGGGATTGATAGCTGCTGGCAGAGATGATTTCCTACTGAAAGACATGGGTATGTGGTGGGTGGAGCTTTATAGAACAAGTGGGGATGGTGATAAGGTGGATCAGTATCTCTTCAAGTAAACTGTTTATTTTACTTGTCTGAAGGGCTGAACATCATAGTGCAGCATTACCTACACCTGAAAAGGAGAAGCAAGTCCCATAAATGGCCTCTGGTCATGGCTTTGCTCTCTGAATCCAAGCAGGGAGTCAGGAGTTGCATTCTCAGCTGGTACTCTATTTTATCCTTCCTTATATAATGGAGCTGGTAATTGCTAGCATTGTAGTAGCACTGCATTCTCTTTAGAGTTTGTGGAGTATTTTTCGTAAATAAAATGAAAACACTATAATTCTTCAGTTTCTTCTTTAAAAAATTAAAGTACATGGCATGGATTTGATCCATGTAGTTTGTATTCCTGAGGAAAAATATGGCAGACCCTTTCTGAACAGCAGCAAAACTGTATCTTATTCCCTATTAATGAATTTACTCTTTAGTATTAATTGTTCATGGAAAGCAGCCTTACTGGTTTTCAGCTCCTCTGTTATGCTTTCTTCCTAAATGTTTTACAATTTGCCCACCTATATAGGCTCAAGTGATGTTGCAGTGCTGTTACTGAACACTTAACTGCTGTAGCTTCAGTTCAGTAGACCACATCCCTCTTGAGCTGCAAATAGAATTTGTTTGATTTCATCATCAGTGCTGAGCTAAACAGGTTCCTTTTAAAGCTTTCCTTTTAAGCACAGAGATCTGAAAGGCTACCAAGTGTTGTTGGTTATGGAGTTGTGGGTTTTTTTGTTTGTTTTTTGTTTGTTTGTTTTTGTGGTGTTTTGTTTTTTTGGTTCTGTGTTCTTTTTTTAAGACTACTGCATGGACCTTCATTTAAGTTCTAGAAAAGATGGGTTGTGGCTGGGTTAAAAAATAGGTAAATCCTGTTAGTACATGTCCTGTTTAAAACTGCTTGTTCTGTTTTGTACTGTTTCTTGGGTTCACATAGCCACTATGCTTCGGTAGAAGTTAAATCTCGTCATAGTAGAAAGAAAATTATACCAAACAATTTCCGTATTCCTGTGAATTCCTGCGTATTTGAAGTGAATGTTTCTGGCTTTTTAAAACCTTCTTGATTTTTGGCTTGTTTTGGTTTGATTTTTTGTGGATTGCAGATGGTATGCTCTGGGGAAGTCTAGCTGGAAGGGCAGTGTCAGGGTAAGCTGCTCAGTATTTCCTGGCTGATGTTTGTTAGTGCATCTTTGTAACTGAGCAGAAAGGCAGCCCTTTTGGTTGAAGGGAGATGTTTCTGGTGGCATGGCTCTGCAGATGGTTTAGCACAGTATTGAAGCACTGACCTTTCTCTGTGTAGCTGTGATTATAATGGACTGGACTCCTTCCAGATCTCTGGGAACAAATGTAAGAAAATACCACCCCCAAGGCTCTTTGGGGTGGCTGAATGCCACCCTCCCTCCCCTATTCCACTCTTTCTGGAGATATTCAGCTGCAGTGGTTCATCAGTCTGAAAATGTACCTGGGAAAATAACATGCATCATATTTACCAACAGCTTTTTTTTTTTTAATGTATTTTTTTAATATGGAGTGCTATGGTGCTAAATTTTAAAGCAGGTGTTCCCCCCTGCAGGCTGGTAGCAGTGGGAAATGGTATCTTTGTCAGTAGTGCTTGTTGTCCTCAAACATCCACTTCTGCGCTTTTAAAAAGTCATTTTGCAGAGGATTTGCCAAGCCATCAGCTAAGATCTGAAGTGTGTGTGATGAGGACAGTGGTGCACTATGTGTGGCCATGTAATCTCTCTTTGTGATACAAGTCTGACAACCTTGTCAGAAGTTATTTAGCTGCGTGGTAATATGATAGGACCTCTGAAAAGTTTAATCACATCAGCATAGACCTTGCTGGAACATGTCTTAAAAAGCTGTGGCCTGGCAGTATCCCTGCCTAGTTTCAGTTAGCAGATTAGGAGCACTTAAGTTCCTGCATCTAGTGAGATAAATTTGTCCTGAGACTTGTGATGGTAGCAGTTTTCTCAAGAAAGGTGAATATTCTTCAGTGGAGTTTTAGTTGGGGACAAATGGATTTTTCCTCTAATGACTGCCAGCTGCTTCAGAGGGGGGTAGGGTGCATATAATTTTAATAGGAGCATATTTTGCATAAGTATTAAAGATTATCATTATTCTATGCTTCAACTTTTGCTCATTCAATTCTGTAATGAATGGTGCCCAGTTAATAAGCAAAACTATTCAGTAATGGTGCCAGGGTCCTTCAGATGACAGCCTTTCTCATTACACAGTTTTGGTTTCTGCTCAGACCATTGTGAATGGAATTCCTGTGGGAAAGCATTAAGTGGTCATGTAAGTCTTGAATTTTAATGTGTGCAATCATATTTGTTACTTCTTGTTCTTCCTTTACTGTGCTGGATTGCAATCTTTGAGTATGTATCCCAGGAAGGTCCAGTTAGTGGTACTGGACCCCTCTGTGAGGAATCAGAGTAAGATTGTTAATATTTTCATAGCAGTGAAAGCTCACTATTAATTTTGGAAAAAACAGTAAACTCAGTTCGTGTAATCGTCATATAAGACTTAAACCCAAAACATTTAAAAGTACAGAATCATTGCAGTGTGTGATCAGGTCTTGCTTTGCTAGTCTGATTGCACTTTTCATAGTGTGCTTAGCAAAATAACTAAGATTTTAAAAATTCATCTACCTACTTTTAATCAAATAGAAAGCAATGAAGCAGTGCTGCTTCAGTGCCCTTAAGAAACCTACACAAAAGCTTTACAAAATTCATCATTAGGTATGATTGTTCATAGGCCTAAGCAGTTTTTAAGAAGCTTTTCTAGAAGTCATTTGACTTTTTGTTCCTTCTGATTTTTCAAGCTTTAAAAGGTGGTCTTCAAACAGGCCTTACATACTGAAGATGACCAAGAGCAGAGCAGATGGTTGTGGAGTAGCATGGTAAGAGATGTAGAGATGCCGGGTGGCACTTATTCATTTTGTGTCCCCTAGGAAATATGTCAATCAGCACCCAAATTGGTATGTTTGAACAGAAGGGCTGAACCATGAAATGAGGCATCTTGCCCCCAACAGAAACTGATTTTTCTTGAGTTAAAATTATATACGTATTATAATTCTGTCATTTTCAAGTTTGTAGACTGATTGTTGAAATAGTTTCATTAATAACCTTTAGGATTATTTTAAAATTGCACTCAATTACTAAGCAGTTCATCAGAGTAGGAATTTTGCAGTGGGTGATGGTTAACTTAGAGTTCACTTTGATCAGCTGTTAAATCTCTTGTGAAGCTGAAAGACTGGGTTTACTCATCAAGTGATCTTGAAGGTGTAATACGGTTTACTTTCTGCTTAAGGTTTGAAGAGTAAGAAGAGAGGACTTGGCTGACTGAGTGAAAGAATTTTTGTGGGCCTCCATCTTACACAGACTGCAGGAAATGCCAAGATAATAAATATCTTTCCAACTTTATACCTAAAATATTAAATTGATTCATATAGATTGGTATAGAATCTCCTTCCTGGGTTGAACAAAGACTTCAAAATACTGGGCTACATAAATACTTGTGGGCTTAAACATTTCTGTTTGCATGATGGTTGTGGGTGAAGCTCATCCTGCTTGGTTCTTGTATAGAATTATTTGGCTGGAATTTAGAGGTTGCCTCTGGAATGTTCTTGCAGATTGGCAATGTCCCAGCTCAGGAAAACTGCTATGGAGTCTGTCATCAGCAGTTAAGCTACAAGAGGTCACTTGAGTGATCCCAAGTTTGACATTAATCCAGAATATGAAACTATAACCTACATGTGTTTTGACTGCATGCTGTCATCTTCGGTGCTTCGCAGTTATCCTAAAACTCTAAGCTACAATAACTGATCAATAAAGAGATGCTGCTTCTAAATCTTAATTTTGTTCTTGGTTTTTCTCTACTGCCACTCTAAGGAGATTCAGAAGACCACAGTGATCTCCTAGGTACTAATATTCTGTTCAAGTTGAATAATTCTTCTGTTCTTGAAACAGCACTGTTGATATCAGGTGCTGTTTAGTAGGATATGCTTTATTTTGTTTTGCCTTTTATTTGGTATTAGGTTTGTCTGTGTTTCAGCTGCAGTGGTTGACTTGAAAACCCCTTTATAAAAAGAATGCAGCATTAATTTTTTTTTTCACTTTTACTGCTGTCTTTGTTATAGGAATTCCATGTCCTCTTTAAGAAAAGGAAGTAACGAAAACCGCAAGAGCATATTTTATACCACTGAAGAGTGGGAATTGCTGGATCCATCCCCAAAAGACTTGGAGGACTCAATGGCCCTGGAGGAAAAGAGGAAACACCTGGCAGAAGGAAGTAAAGGTAGAAGTAGTAGGAAGGAAGGGGAGCACATGCCTTGCCTTCTTTAGCATAGTGTTCTGTGCTATGTCTGTCTCCAGGAAATAAGTGGAAGCTTATCTTTTCTTCACAAACCACATCCAGAAGTCTGTAAATTCTTTTAAAAAAAATACTTCCTTGTGGTGTGTTTGGGATCCCTTACCATTCACATGCAATGGAATAAGTATGAACTCTTGCTATCCACTGCTTTGGGTCCTCTGAGCATGTTCCCACCTCTAGTTTTGTCACTTGAGTCGCAGCATGACAGGATGAAGGGAAATGCTGAGGCATTTGATTGCTCAGTTGAGTGTCACCCATTGAAGCAGAATTGCCTGTGGACTCTAATGAATGTTAATACATGTTATTTTGGCTTGCTTCTGAAATGGGTAAAAAAGTAGATATGCATATGCAGTGAAAGCTCATCTGTGGATTTTTAACTGGTTCTCACATTTGACCACTGTCTGCAATAACCTTGTGAAGACATTTTTACAGCTCTTTAAGAGCACTTCATCTCTTAAAACATCCTTCCCTCTAAGAAGGTTACATAAACGGAGGAGAATCTTCACACTGAATGCTTTTTAAAAGAACTTTCTGCAAGAGTATCTTAGTGATGTTTTTCTCTCATCACTTTTGAGCTGTTAATTTTTTGAAGCAAGTTTTACTTTGGCATAGTAAAGACTACTTTTTTTTAGTGTAATGACTTGTAAAGTTCTCTTCACATCTTATTTCACAACTATGAATCTATGATCTAAATCCTCCAACTGGGAGGGGGGAAGAGTTTGAGCTATATACTTTTCCCACCAAAGGAAGGAACTTGGAGTATGGGACCCGTTTAATGAGACTCTACTGGGCTGTGTAAATGCTGCTCGGAGACCGATTTTAATGACCATATTTTTAAAAGGAAATCTGAATGCTTTGAAATGCCTTTTTATGAAGTGAACTGAACTAGAAGACATTGTTTTATGCAGGTCTGACTGGTTCAGCTTTTCCATTCGATTTTGGCCGCATTCCACACAAACCAAGGCGCCCCTTGAAAGACATGATTGGGTCAAGCAAAAACCGCAACAGCAGCGAGTCTTCTCCAACAGAGTGGTGTTCTGGTAATGGCAACAAACTGGTCTCTGAACTGCAACTGAAGTATCAGAGCCAGCAAGAAGAGTTGGAAAAGCTGAAGAAAGACCTTTTGAGCCAAAAGGTAATTAAGACTTCAGGCAGGGTGCACAAAAGCAAAAGGATCTGGCAGGTGGTGGTGAGTTTACTCTTTATGGCCATCTTACTGCATGAAATGCTGGTTGGTTGTTCCAAAATAATGGTGATAAATTAACCTTTGTTTACAAAAGCCATGAACAAGAGAGACCAAATTATCTATCTGTTGAACATTAGATCCCAGAACGGAACTTTCAGTTGTGCAGTGTTCATTAACTTGGTGTAGTCTATCTTTCTTACAATCTGAAGCTTGCTTTCTCAGCCTCTGCCAGGTTGCTGGCCAATAGTCACACCTCCTTTCACCATCAGCATGTGTAATTCCTGAGGAAGTTCTCCTTTCAAATCCTTTTATATTTAATTTTGGTTTTGTTTCATTTCATTCTGGAGAAGAGGTTGGGGATTTGGAACTGAGGTCTCTCTCTTTCTCATCATCTGTATGAGTGATACTGACATTATATAGTTTTCTTGCTTGAATGCCCTTAAAACTTGGATTATTTTTTAAATACCTTGGGTTCAGTTACAAGAATTTTTCAAAATCTGTGGCTCATTCTAGGTGTACCTCTGGTTCTCCAGGATTTTGTGAACTTTCAGATATATTATTCAGCATTCAGTTTCTCAGGAGTTCCATAAAACCAATTTCTGTTTCTGTCCTTGTATTCCTAGTGTCAGTGAACAATTAAAAAAAAAAATTAAAATTTTAAAATTCCAGTTTTATTGTTAAGTATTGCAGATTTCTACAGTTGAACTTACCTTCCCACAGTGCCCCACTTTTAAACCATTATCCAGACATGGGAAACAGCAAAAGTAGTAATCCAGATTAGTGGGGATTGTAAGTGAGCATTTTGCTCTTCTTGCTTTCTTAGTGTTTGTTATTGGTCAGGAATATCTTCTTACCTTCTTGTGGGGGGTTTTTGGTTTTGATTTTGATTTTGTCAGGCTTTATTTTGCTTGTTTTGAATTTATTTGGTTTTCTCCTTGCAATTGTTGGGGTTGTTTTGTTTTGGTTTTTTCAGGCTTGGCTTTTGACAAGTTTCTAGTAGAACCTAAGGCAAACTCTTACAGTATTTCTTTTCCTTTAAATTTCACTTTGACTTGCTTGCGTGTAAAAGGCTTTGCTTCTTGAATATCATGGTAAGATCTCCTTCCAGAAAACACTCAAGTAGGGTTTTACTTTCTCTATAACTGGCTTAAAGGTCAGGTTCTCTTGTGCATGTCTGCCTGTGAATCCCCAAGCAAAACACATACATCCTTCTTGCAAGTTAGTAAGTGTCCAGGTTCTGTGTAATCCCATGCACAAAGATACTTTTCTGTCTTTTTTTAGTGTGAGGAAATTGGAGATGAAGATAGTAGAGTTGTTAGTTGGGTGTGTTTTCAAAAAGGAGTTTTAACTCAGCACATATGATGCCATCTTTTTTGCACAAAATTTCTGACCACAGAAACTTCTTTTCGCCCTTGTGGCTCATCATTTAGTTACTGAGCTGTTTCTGTAGATACGTATTGCAAAAAGCCCTCCCCAGACTCTTTTCAGCAAAACACCATATATTTTTGTTCTCCTTTTATTTTTGCTGCATCTATCAGGAAAGAGAGCACCTAGTCTTTCCCATTTTGTTTTGTTCATCTTTTTTTTTTTTTTTTTTTTTTTTTGTCTGAAGCCAAAAAATCGGGTCATATGTTTCCTTTTTTTCCTGAAAACACCACCATGAACTCTGATATAAGTGGATGATTCAGATGCAAAACCTGTTCCAAAGCATTCTTTTGGTTGATATCAGATTTCTGAGTTGTGAAGCTTAGAAACTTTATTACAGTCTTTCTTTTTTAAAATTCTCAGGAGCTCGTGCGCCTTCTGCAGCAAACAGTCCGGTCATCCCAGTATGATAAATATTTCCCAAGCCGTCTTCGTGAGGGGATTCCCAAAGACAAATTAGAGCTTTTGCACCAAAAGGATGACCAAATTTTGGGTCTCAACAACCAGCTTGAAAAGTTAAATCTGGAAAAAGATAATCTCCAGCAAGAAGTCAAGAATCTGAAATATAAAATTGGAGAACTGAATGAGCAGCTGGGTATGCTGATGGAAACAATTCAGGCTAAAGATGAAGTCATCATGAAACTGTCTCGTCAACTCAGTGAATGTGAGGACACTACATCTTCTCAAAGTGGATCTGTAAATTCTTCTGGGACGACCTGTACTAGTAAGGAACTACAGGAACTAGACAGACTAAAAGTAAGAGCAATATCTCTCTCTTGATGCATAGTGGACTGTCTGCTCCCTATAGTTACTACTTTCTAGTCTGCTATACTATTTGAGGAGGTCCCTACAACAGTTCTCCAAGATAGTCATCAGCTGAGGCTTTCTCTGCTTGGAATCTACACTTGGAACTGTTACGTGGCAATATAAACAGAACTTACATACTTGAGCTGGTCTGTACATCTATAGCAGTGTCCCATACTGCCAGTAATTTAATCATTGGTGTGGAGGAGGAGTGATGTGAAAAGTAATCAAAGGAACAGGAAAAAGTAGGGTAAGAGGAAAATACAAGCATGGAGGAAAAGAGTTGCTTTTTTTTTTAAACCCCTTTTTTTCTTTTTTAAATATGTGTGAGAAATTCTTAACAGTTACTGAAGTTACCTTGTTTGCTCTAAACAGGCTTGCTTAAATGCTGTATCTTAAACAGGCTTTGCTTAAATGTTGTAGTACAAACTAATTAACATTCCAAGGGATACAGAATACAGGTCATTTAAAATATTTACAGAAGTTAATAATTTTCTTTCCTATATGTGAACCTAGAAGTTTTTGGAAAATCAAGCTGAAACCAATGGTCTTTGCAGAAAGAAAACCAAAACTTTGTAGGTACTGTCAAGTGTGGAAGTTGAGTTTTGTAACTGTTGGGATGGTACCAGCGTTCCATCGCCCTACAACCTCAGGTTTCAGAGGTAATATTTGTAGTCTGGAGCTGAGAAGATGAGGCAAGGAAGCTTATTGCCACAGATTTCTATTTTTGTATGGTGGCAGATGTCAGACCTGTGTTTCAACTGATGACTGGTAAGGGTCACCAAAACCCAAGGGGCATTTGCCCCCATGTTTGCTATTGCATGGTGTGTGCTTCTGGGTGAGGTGCAGCACCATGATCCCAGGTGTGCTGAGTGGTGCAGCCTCGTGAGGCTGGGGCTGCCTCATGACAGCAACCAGCTGCCTTCTGCTGGGACTGCAGCACTGGAAGGGGTGCAGGGCAGGCACAGCACCACCCTGTACATCTCTGCTCTCATATTTGACATGTGTGCTTGACTGGCTGGAAGACTTAAAAATAATACGTGATCTGAGCCGGGCATTTTTAATGACAAGTCTTAATAGTAGCTGCTTGTTCTGTAGTTGGAGGTATACTTTCTCTTGTAGGCATTTACTTTTTACAAAGTATTTTTATTAAAAATCCAGTTTGTTTGTTTGTTTTTTTTAATCAACAGGACAATCTCCAGGGTTATAAGACCCAGAATAAGTTTTTAAACAAGGAGATTTTGGAACTTTCAGCTCTACGAAGAAATGCAGAAGCGAGAGAGAGAGAATGGCAGGCAAAGGTCAGACTGACACACTGTGTTCTTGTTTTGGCAATTTCTAAAGCAGTTTTCAAAACTTCATCTGTCAGTCTCTCCGGGCATGGAAATGGAATTACTTAAATGTATTAAATGTGATAGCTGGAAAACAAAAAAAAAATCCCCCCAAACCCAGTCCTAACAGACTGATCTTTCAGAATGGATTCTTAAAAGAATTAATTGACTTAAAAATTATTTTAACCAGTGGAGCTTTTTCCTGCCTTAGGAACACAGGCATATGTATTACTGAAAAAAATAGTTTTTTCAGAGTTAAGGATGTAAATAATCTTAACTGAAGCATGCAAAAGAGAGGACATGGAAGGATTTGGTATGCCACTGTGTAGAGCTTTCTCCTGAGCACAAGGGATGATTATGGCACAGTAAATGTAACTTTGGAAGTGTGTTTCTATATAGATGAATTAAAGTGTAGAAAAGTTGCAGGTAAATAATACAGATCTCTGTTATCTGGGGCTAGGAACATACAGGCATTTGTTTAGTTAAGGCGACATACCTATATCTGTGGTTTGGCAGGGTTTGCTTTTGTTTTTTTGGAAACATAGAGGCCATATCTGAATGCTGTATTTTTGACACAAAGATGTGTCTTTACAATTCCTAGATACTCTTTACCTAACTTATACCTTCAAAGTTCCTGTTCTTTTTGTCAAAGTATGTATTGACTAAAGGTGTTACTTTACAAGGTCAAATTTGTTGTCATTCATTCAGTGTCATGGCAAAGCTTGCTCAGATTTTCTGCATGTTTCTTTCCCAACTACTTTATGCACTGAATTTTGCAGTAAGGCAGTAAAATGCATGTACTATTTTTATTTTCTGCATATAAGTATTGCTGTATGTTTTCTTGTGCTACAAGAATGGGAAGGTGAAGCAGACTGTTTCATGCTTACAGGTTTCTAAGCAAAATGAGTAAATAAATGTTTAGCCAGATTTTCAAAGAAGTGTAGTTCAGAGTTAGTTTCTGAAGTTTGTTGCTTTCTGTATGTTGCTTTCTGCAGTATACTAGCTTGGAAGCCAAACTCTGTCAGATAGAAAGTAAATACTTGATCCTGCTTCAAGAAATGAAAACTCCTGTTTGTTCTGAGGAGCAGAGTCCTGCTCGTGAGGTCATCACACAGTTACTGGAAGATGCCTTGAAGGCAGAAACCAGTGAACAACCAGAACAAGCCTTCTTCAAACCACACCTGGTCAGGTAATTTCATCCAATTAAGATGTGTGTGTACCTTGGCCAGTGGGCTGATTCTCACACCAACTACCTGGAAAACAGGCAATGGGCATATATTTGCAGGATTTGGGGTTTTTAATGTATTTCTTTTCATGAATAGCAGTACCATCACTAAATCCTTTGGGCTGTTGAGAAACAGTTATTTTTTTTGAGATACAGCAATATTTTGTACTCAGTTTTATGCTGTATACCTACTGAAGGTGAGCTGCTGAAGAGCTGAATTAATTTGAACTTGACCATGTTTTTAAATAAATTGCTTTAACCTTGTGGCAATATATATTAGAATATGCCACAAGGTTTTTTGTATATGGGATTATAAAAATAATTATTTAATAAAGGATATATTTTTGAAAAATATTTAATAATTCTCAAAGCTTGAAAACTATGGGGAGTGGCTTGAGGGATATTTGAAGCAACAATAGATGGGAACTTGGGAGTCTTGGGGCTATTGAGCACATTTTTTGAAGCCTTTTTTTCTTTTTTCCCCCCTCCATTTCAGTGAATACGATATATATGGTTTTCAGACTGTCCCAGAGGATGATGATGAGGAGAAACTTGTAGCAAAATCACGAGCTTTGGACCTGAAATCACTTTCTCTCAGTGAAAATCGAGAGATCTCAGCAGGAGTAAAATGGGAAAACTATCTGGCAAGCACAATGAACAGAGAGATGATGTGCTGTGTGGAGCTGAAGAACCTGATTCGCTCTGGAATCCCACATGAACATCGTTCCAAGATGTGGAAGTGGTGTGTCAATCTCCATGTGAAAAAGTTCAAGGACAGTGCTGTTCCCGGATACTTCCAAACCTTGCTTCAAAATGCTCTGGAAAAACAAAATCCGGCGTCTAAACAAATAGAGTTGGATCTCTTGAGGACTTTGCCCAACAACAAACATTATTCCTCCCCAACATCTGAGGGAATCCAGAAGCTGAGAAATGTGCTGCTGGCCTTCTCATGGAGAAATCCTGATATAGGATATTGCCAAGGGCTCAACAGGTCAGATTTTGCAAATCCTAAGTAATAAGTGTACAGTGAAACACTTCACAAGCCTCTCAGATCACGTCATTAGCCACCTGCTTTTGGACAGCCATTTGCCCTATGGGCTGTACCTTCACAGCTTATAATATTTAAGTAAAGAGATAACTATCACATCTTTGAAATCCAATAAAAACCAGAAGACTGGGATCATGAAACTTGTAAAATCAGCTTGGCAAAGGAACAGGAACTGGGCTCCCATGTGAAATGGGCTATTTTAATGTAGTTTTACATGGTGTTCATGTCAATTACAGGGCATCCTTCTGCATTTGTGTGCAAGAATCTATTAGGGTTTTTTTAAATTACCGTTTTTATTTTTTAAAAAACAAATATAAATACTTGAAAGCTTTTTGTACTGCTAAGGCCGCAAATGTCAGCATTTCCCACAGGATGTCTTCCATCAGAATTGCAGTGGTTGATTGGTGATTCTCATGTTAGAAGCTTAAGGAAACTTTGGAGTCTTTGCAGTTGGTGTTTTCTAAAATAGTTCTGGTACTTTGAGATCTGTAGTAAAGGAGGATAATACTAGAAGCAGGTATGTTGTCTACCACCCTCCTTGTTGCCATGATATAATAGCATAGGCATCAATTTGTGCACCAATTTATGGACTAGAATAGGGCAAAAGACTTTGGAACTAGAGCAGGTTTATAATTTGAAACAGCACTGATAAAAATACTTGAAAAGAGGCAGTGAGTAAATATAGTTGAGGTACTGAGGTGGTGGTTATAGCAGTAATGAATTATGTAGTAATGGGCATTCTGTTGCTGAGTATTCATCACTAGTGATTAGGTGCTGTAGGAAAATCTTGCATTTTTAATAATAATAGTAATATTGTTGCTGGCATATCACAAGACATGTCTGTAGATGCTGATGCAGTCTTGAAGCAACATGTCTTTGGTGCCTAGGAGGTGTTAAAATGCTTTTGCTGAATTTGAACTTTCTTCTCCTGGGACATCTTTGAATTTCATTTTTGTTTTTGCTGTAAATAATTCTCTATTTGGATTTACTTGCAGAAGTAAAAAGCAAAATAAATATTTACTGCTTGCTATGGTTCTCTTAACCTTTTAGAGTGTGATCACCTTTTTAAACTGTGTAAAATCAGAAGCAGTTCATGTTGTTGAATCTTCTCCTGAGTACAGAAATAAAACAAGTTAACTTTGAGAAATATATTGGAGGTTACCTTTCATACTCAAGCAGCAACCAGCAACATGAAGTTACTCTCTGATTTTTATTTTTTTTTCTTTCATAATGCTCATTGGAAACAGGAAAACCAGGAATGCTGCTGCTGTTCTGTTTTCGGGTTTTTTCCCTACTCCAAGAAATGCTTAGAACAAGTTTAGTCTTTGAAAAAATTTCAGGCTTTTTCTTTTCCTTAAAAGACAATGGTAGACAAAGACAAAAATATTACTTTTATATATCTTAATGGATATAAAGTAAACACGCTAGCAAGGCTTTTTCTAAACTCACAACAATTTTGTGTGAAAGGCAAGAATTATCTGTTCTTCTTTTCAAAAGTCTGGTAACTGGAGTAGTATGCTTAGAACTTGGAGGGTTCTAATTATTTTGATGTAGTTCCTAGAAAAATGGCTCCTAGCAAATTTATCTGTTTTCTTATTTAACTGGTTAAAATACTTGGCTTGGCTGAGAGGGCATCTCATTGCCCCCTCTGAAACTTCATTGACAGTTTTGCTCTTGAGTGCATTTTCGTTAGTGCATTTCTCTCTGCTGAGCAGAAGCAGTCTTTATTCTGATACATTTTGTAATAATAATCTTTTTTCTCTCCAAATAAACCCTCTTTTTAGATTGGTAGCAATTGCCCTTCTGTACTTGGAACAGGAAGATGCTTTTTGGTGTCTGGTAACAATAGTGGAAGTTTTCATGCCCCGTGATTACTATACGAAGACACTGCTTGGCTCTCAGGTTTGTGCTCCACCAAAATAAAGCCTGGCCCTGAAAACTGCAGCCAGAAAAAAGCTTTACTCTGAAACTGTTCTGTCTGGAGGATGGGGTTGGTCAAAGATTGAGTATAACACTGAAATAACTGCTCAGCAATCTGCTTGGAACTCCAGTTTTTAACTCCTCCCTTGACTGTTAGCTTTGCAATATTGTCTGGAATGATTTATCCCTTCTGTCCTCAAAATTTAGTGTGTGGGGAAATGGGGCAGGGGTGACACAGGTGGTTATGGGCTCTCTGGGAGAATGGGAGTGAGAATGCATTTTGCAGTACTGCAAGCAGTATACACTGTAGCACTCCTCTGCTTCCAAGCCACGCTCTGGTCCCTCTTGCCTCCTCACTCCCAGTCTTTCCCAGCTTGTTCTTTGCTCTGGTACTCCTGCACCAGTGCAGCACCTCTAGCAGGAGCACAACAGCTACAAAAGGTTATGTCAGCAGAGGTGGTGTGGGTTTGGGTGGCCACGTATGTATTGGGCTGATGTAGCTTCAAAGTGTTAACTAGACAGTCCTAGGTCTCCTGGTTAGCTCTTGAAAGCCTTCACATAAAGATTGGTAAGAGCCCTGCTTTAAATTATGTCTATATTGGAAAATGTAGGAGCATTGTTTTTATCCCCATAGGTTGATCAGCGAGTATTCAAGGATTTAATGAGCGAGAAGCTTCCCCGACTGCATGCTCATTTTGAGCAGTACAAAGTTGACTACACTCTCATCACTTTCAACTGGTTTCTGGTGGTATTTGTGGACAGCGTGGTTAGTGACATCCTTTTCAAAATCTGGGACTCCTTCCTATACGAGGGACCAAAGGTGAAGTGAATGAGCCATCTTCTTTCAGGTGTTCCCCGGTAACAAAATACTGTGGTGTTACTGAGTGCAGGGTGGGGGAAGATGGTTTCACAAGAAGAATCCTTTCAGTTAAACTCACCAGTAGGAAAAAAAAGAAGAAAATGTGCATGAATAACCAGACAACACATTTTCCATTTTATCTGTGTTCTGCAAGTTAAAAGCTTGAGTTACGTGAAAGAATTCTTGACGTGAGCTATTTTCATTTCTCCAGCCATTTTTTTTGCCTCTGAAAAATAAAGTTGTAGGCAGTGCTGTTTACTCCTATGTGCTGCTGTCAGTCAGGTTTAAATAATCCTATCAAAATGAGACTCTAATAAAGAAGAAAGTGTTAGTGAAGGAGGCAGAAGTTAAAAGTACAGGAAAGATGTAAAAACTAGCAGTAACCCAGTGTAATGTTCAGCTTGTCTCTGCAGCACCTCTTTGTTTTATTTCTGCAGACATTTAAAGTCCAGCTGACAAGCAATGATTTGTCCGGGTTCCTGTCTCAAAAATTAAGAGTAGGGGTGAAAGGATTTTGATGTGTTTCTTGTGACGTTGCTGTGCAATAAAATCATCACAAGAAAAAAATCATTGGGTTCAAGCACAACACTGAAATAGATGTGGTAGGCAGTTAAGCAGTTGGAGAGAACAGGGGTTTAAGTAGACAAGCACTGTGTGTTAGCTAGTGTTCTTGTTGGCCTCACCCATGCATTCTAATGTGCTGTGGTGTTTTGGTTGTTTGTTCATTCAAATAAGTTTTAAGCATAGTGACATTTTGTGAAGACACCCAGCTGCAGGCTAAGTTCAGAACATACTGAAGCCTCTGCAGAATTAAGGGAAATAATGCTTTTTCCAGTCCATGCCTTAGTAGATTGATGAACTGGTACCAGCAGTTTCTTCGCCATCAGTCCTCCAGTCTGTTAGGAAAACTCAAGGCATTGAGGAACAGCCTGTTTAAAAAGTAAAACTTAATTTGGGCTCTAAATTAGTAAATGCATTCACCAGGCCCAGCAGGCTTTGTTCTCTAACTGCATTAGGAACTCAAGACTTAAAACCATTTGTATGCCATAAACCCAAACTGTATTCTGGGTAGTGCTGCAGAGCTCCCCATCTTGGTTACAGGCCACAACAGGAATTTTTCTCAGCTTTTGGACCTGGGGGGCTGGGCAGGAGGGAGAGGGGTGGAGGGCAGGTGTGATTATAGAGCTCAAATGCAGCCAGTAGGGAAGACTTTATAATAGATAATGATAATCCTGTATTCTGTTGTTACAAAGTACCAAGCATTGTATGTATTTTTATCAGGTAATATTCCGATTTGCCCTGGCACTTTTTAAGTACAAAGAAGAGGAAATCTTAAAGCTGCAGGATTCAATGTCCATTTTCAAGTACCTTCGCTATTTCACTCGCACGATACTTGATGCTCGGTGGGTAACTCAAACCTGTGTGTGATTGAAAAGTGTGTGGTGGAGCATGGAAGAAGTCTGCTGTGAGGTTTTTTGTTGTTTTGTTTTCATCTAGATCTTAATTTAGGTGTAAAGCAACTAGAGATGAAACTACTTAGGTTTCTTATGAGCAGTTTCTCTAACAAACAAAAGCACAAGTAATGAATGCATAATTGTCCATTTTGGGGTGTGATTGAGTTGACTTTGCCAAGTTGTTTATCTTATTAGCAGTTAGATCATGGTAGCAAC
Source organism: Florisuga fusca (assembly GCA_038090715.1). Classification (NCBI taxonomy): domain Eukaryota; kingdom Metazoa; phylum Chordata; class Aves; order Apodiformes; family Trochilidae; genus Florisuga; species Florisuga fusca. The sequence goes on along the minus strand of JAAWXA010000040.1, from coordinate 4,092,963 downwards.
ACTTAGGAGTTTCAGCCATAGGTGAAGCTTCACCCTGCATTGTGGATACAGCTTAACTTGTAAATAAAAACACATCCTGGCTCAAGTACTAAAAACATGAGCAATGACCCGCTAGGTTCTTAGTGATGTGGCTAATGCTGTGTAACTCCAGCTACATTTTAAGATCAGAAGCAGAGAATAAATAGATATTAGATACTCTTCTGTTTTTTCATTCCTTGCATAGGAATTGCAGTTTGTAAATTAGAGTCTAATGTTTTAGGTTCCTGGTTTCAAGAGGAAAAACAGGAAAAGTCATGCTTTTAGTCAGGCTTAGTGTCTGAAAATGTTTTTTGCAGATATTGTAACTCAATTTTAATTTAGTACAGAATCATATACTGGAATCTGAGGGTTTAGGTTTTACTGTAATAAATTCCACGTGAGCTAAAGGTTGTACTTTGGCTCCTATTGCAAGAGTTACTTGTTGGTTTTACTTCCTGGACTTTACTTTTGACTGAAGATAAATTAAAACTGAGTAATGTTGCTCTGTGCTTAAAAGGGATTGCCAGGACTGATGAAGGGGGAATGTTCTGCACCCAAATTATATGGGCGAAGTCTTAATAACAGATGTTTCCTCTCCTGGCAACTCTCAAAAAACTCTTGAGGGGGAGTTGCAGATACTGCTTTTTTATTTTAGTGTTCCCCCTTCGATTTGAAAAATGCTGGACAGTTGTACTCAGCTATTTGTGACCAAAGTAAATGCTGACTCTGATTCCAAATCTGGAAGTGACAGAGAAAATGGGAAAATGGTGCACATATTTTTAACAGAAAACAATAAATTAAACAAATGTGTGGATATTTATGATCTATAAATTGGCTATTGTATCGCTTATTATCACATGTGTAGCATCTAGTACCAGTAGTACCACAGCACTATTACCAGAAACAAAAGGCTGCTAAAGAAAAGGACAAAAGAATTTTTTTTTTGCTTTTAACTAATTTGAACAAAAACTTTATATTTAATCAAAACTGCAGATTTTGGTTGTCTTCTGGTTTCCAGTTATATAAAGGAAATGATGGCCTTAGCTCTCTTGGCTAGACTTTCTGGTGTTGAAATAACCTATTTTGAATATGTCTGACATTGCTGGTAGACAGGTGTTGACAAATTGAGCTAGTTGGGCATCTTTGGCAAATGGTGATGTGAGCTCAGGTGAAGACAGAATTCAGTGCATCACAGATACTCTACGACACAAATATATTAAGTGTTGGTCTGTAGATTTGTTTTATTAGGATTTTCAAAGTCTGAGTGGAAAGTAGTCATGTGGTGCCACCCAGGGGATATGAATTTGCCTACAGGTACTGAAAGGGTGTGATTCTAAACACCTGGTGGTTTCTTAGTCTACCATTTTTATACAAGTTTTGCAGCATAAAAATATAAACAGTGATTATTTTTTATAGATTTCATGGGACATCCTGAATGGGTTAGAAAATGAATTTGCACACAATTTTTAAGTTTAAGCTCTCTAGTGGAGAAAATTCACTAGAGACATGCATAATCATCTAGGTTATAGGATGTCATAGTTGGGTTTTTCTACAGATGAAAGTTTTGTTCCATAGCATGTTGTACACAGAGAAGCTGTTGGGAATGTGTTCTGGTGTTCTGTTTATAAATAACAGGAAATTATTCTTGGTCACTCAAAATACAAGCCTAGGGGGAGAATAGCCATAAATAGCCTTAAATGTTCCTAATATTTGAGTTCATCTGATAATGAGTATATGTTGTCTTAGCTTTGGAATAAGCTAAATTCCAGTTCCTCTCTTTCCCCTAGTAAATGATGATACATATTTTAGGTATACATGAAGAGTAACAGTGTAGCTAACTCTGTAGCATTACATGGGGTTTGCAGGGGGCTTTGCCAACTGTTGAGCATTTGATAACACATGATCACCTGAAATAAATCAGAGCTGAGTGCTTTATAGACTTCCTTGGAAGCCTGATAACATCTGAGGTGTGTGAAGGAGACCAGAGATCCTGGTTTACAATATTTGTAAACTAAATATTGATACAGATGAAATTCAGAACTGATTTTTCAAAGCATCACATAGGAAGTGTTTGTCTTCTAACATTGTGTCATCTTGCAGGAAACTGACTGGTATTGCTTTTGGAGACCTGAACCCTTTCCCATTACGTCAGATCAGGAACCGGAGGACATATCACCTGGAGAAAGTGAGGCTGGAGCTGACTGAGCTGGAAGCCATCCGTGAGGATTTCCTACGTGAACGAGACACATGTGTAGAAAAAAGAGACCTTATTAGTGATGATGAGGAGGACAGTTGAAAGTACTTAATGTCAACTTTTCTTTGGGATCATGACCAAAGTGAGTTAACCTCCAAAAACTTTATTAATCCTGTCAAACAGAATGTAAACTTAGTTGCCTTTGGAAATATGCAGGACAGATTTCCAAACCCCAGCACTTTCAGAAATATTGCTTTGTATGGAGGCCAAACACTTCTGTTTACATTTATGTTCATGGAATTGTATGTAGAGCACTTAATATCCGTCTGGGTTGAGTCAAACAGATGAATTGCCATTTGTTTTCCTGCAGTGCACTGTTAGTGCCTGGATGTGAAACCGACCTAACAAAAATCCACCCTTTGTTTGCTACATGTGTTGCCACTCTGTGTGTCTTTTTATGTAATTATGTCTTTTGTAGCACAGGTTCAATGCGGGAGGACATCATGTTTTGGTTACAGGCTGGTTGAATGAATGCCTTTAATCATGTTGTCTTTGAATAAGCTATCTGGTTTTGAGGTCACAAGATAGAAAAGTGTAAAATGAAGCACAGGAAGAACTTTTACATTCCTTTGTCTTTCCCTGAAGTGACATGAAATGGATCATCAATATTTGAATACATGTACATGAGTAAAGGTAAAGTAAGTAATTAACTTGTCACTGGATGTTCACTGTATACTGAAGCAGTGGTATCAAACATCAGCAATACTTTTCTGAGCAGATTCCCCTTAATGCAAGGGATTTGTAGATCACATTCTGTTCAGTTGATTTTATTTCTCTTCACTTCTTTGATTGCAATGTCTCAAAAAAGCCACAACCAAAAACCAGCTATTATGGAAGAAGAATGGAGCTTGCCACAGGCCTACCATGTTTTAGTAGCTAATTAGTTGTGTTTCTGTTGAAAGCTTTTTTTCATTATTATTTTTATTTTATTTCGATGCTTCTTCCTATCTAGGGCTTAAAATCTCATGAAGTCTTGATCTTTAAGAAGCATAGTGTTCTTTTTACATGAATGTATAACTCTTGTAAAATAGCAGCAGCAATAGGATTCCAAAAACAAGTTTTTGTCAATCAATGGAACCTGAAGGGCACAGCATGCATTCTGAAACTGAAGGTCTTTTTCCAGCAGAAAACCACAACATCCTTTTAATGTGCTCAGCTTTGCTGTGAGTGTTGCATGCACATCCTATGAGAACAGCTGTAAGGAAACATCTGAGGTATTCATATTTTAGGTAGTGTTTCTGACTATAGAATTGTGACTGGAGGCCATGCTTTCTGACTTGATGACTAGCAATACTCCTACATGGTTTGGAGGAAAAGGAAAATGCCTTTCTTGCTGCCTGTTCTCTGGACTCTTGTAAAATTCTTCTGGAGCTGTTAGATCTTCAGAATGTTGGATTGACTTATGTGTTATGTCTGGATGCTTCAGGATAGAACAAGCTTTCAAGTAATAGGGAGCAAATCACTCAGTATTGGGGAAGTGGTTAGTTAGCAGAACAAACCTGGTGGTCAGGAATGGTAAAATGCATCTAGCCTCTACTTCATCTGTTCCTTTTGGTTTTCCAAGAACAAGTAGGACTGGACTTTATCAGCTATACTAATGTCATTGTTTGGAAAAATTTAAGTGTGTGCAGGGAGAAATCCTGCTTCTGATTCACAGCACTTTTTTTTTTTTTAAGAATGTATTTCTAGCTGTCTCTGAATAAGCATATTAGTAGTCAGTTTATGTGGAAGGGAAGTATTTAATCAGTGGTTAACATTGTAACTTACAGGACTACTTCTAATAGAAAATGTATGGTTCTTAATGACATTATTTTTCATTAGCCAACAAATCCTTGCCAATGAGGGACACATGGTATGATCGTCTTGATTTGTATGTCCCCTGCCTTGTCTATTGTAAGTAGTAGTTTGGGTTTTTTATTCCCTAGTTACTCTTGGTTGCATACTTGAGTTTATTAGGCAGGTTTCTCATATTATTGCATGTACTGTATTTTTTTTTACTTACGATCAGTGTTTGAATATAAAAATGGGACCAGGTTTTCTACTTTTCTAGTTATACTGTCTTGGTTTTGAAAGAGCTGGTCTCTAAATCAGTCTGTACTGTCTGTTTGGTTTGGTTTTACTTTGTTTTCAAGTGTTAAATCTTTCTCATATGAGGATCTTCCTTCCTTCCAATGGCAACAGTTGAAATATTAAACTGAAGAATTCAGAAATACATACGTACCCTATTCCTAAAAGTCTATTATTGCTGGGTTTTGAGTATTCACTCTGAACTGGTCTTATGACTTTGAGGTGTTTTCAGACATTTCATTGAAGTCTTCAGGTTATGAAGATAACTAACTTTAGGTCAACTGTTCAGGAAGTTCTCTAGCTGACAAAACATGATCTGCACTGTTACAGAACTTTCCTTTTCCACAGTTGTGCTGATGGTTAAATCTGTGTGTTGCTGTGTTTCATTATCTAAGTTGTTACCCAATTGTACAGTAAAAGTAAGTATCTTGGTTTCTTACGCCACTATGTGAATCCAATAGATGAATGCTAGGAAACTTATAGAAATCACCTTGTCTCTGGGTGTTTTGGTAGCTTGCCAACGTGAGATGAGTTGATGCTGTTATACTCCAAGTTCCCAGAGAGCTGTTGGCTTCATTTTGCTAAGCATTATTACTGATGCCTTAGTTAAAAGGCCAAAACATTGCAGAGGCATCTGATCTCTGAGCACTAGAAGTCTACACAGAACAAAAATGAGATGCATACAGCAGGAAGCAACATCAGGAGAAGGTTCCCTTGTTGTTCCCTATGTCTTCGGAAGAATATTAGTTTTCTGGTGGTGACTTTGAAGAGTAGTAACTAGTCAGGGATGTGCAAGGTACACAGGCAGGATTTCATGCAGTATTTAAACCCAATAAAACCAAGCAGAAATACAGTGTGGCTCAGTGGTCTGCAAAAGCTGAATGGCATAGATACCAAGTGTTTGTATTTAGGGGTAAAGTTCTGAGACAGTGCATGAGGATTTGACATTCATGCCAGCCACTTAGTAAGAGACTGACCTGTAAATGCAAGTAAAAACTTGTGAGACTGTTTTATAACTTCAAGGCCATGCACACAAGTGCAAAGAGTTTCTTATGCGTGGTTCTCAGTCCATGTGGTATAAACCAAACCACTAAGTTGCATTTTGCAGAATGTTTCTCCATCTTTGTACTTGTATGCATGGTTTCCTAGTGAAACTTCTGGTTGCTTTTTTAAAATGCTCTACTCTCTTCTGTTAAACAGGCAAAAAAATGGAGCACTACACCTCTAGCTATTGAAGATGCACAGTGTTTCAGCTTTACCTCTACTCCTGTATAGGTAGTGTTATCATCCAGTGTTATCAGATTGTTTGTTGTGTGGTTTTGTTTTGGTTTTTTTTCACCAGCTCTGTAAGCAATAAAGCAAGACTTTTTTTGTTGCCCTTTAGGTATCTCTGTGAGAGATTCTCCTCTTTCCCTTAGTCTTTGTAAACATGGTAAGATATTTTGGCAGAAAGGGTAACTTTTGTTTTCTTCCTTAAGACATCAGGAATGAATGAATGAATGGGCTCAAATTTTCAATCATGCTTAACTGAGAAATGGAAAATTAGCCAATTTCATGAAACTGTCTAGCTGGTTAAGTGATTATTCCCTTAAGTGCCATGTTAGAAATTGGCAATATGCGGTACAAGAAATTTGAATCACAAAACATAAGTGATGTTATTTTTATAAAGATTGATGTAAAGAATAATTTTTTTTTTTTTTTTTTTTTTTTTTTTTTTTTTAACAGGTGGAATAACTGCAGGTGCCATTAAAAACAGACCAGTAGTAAAGTTGGAATTTTGGTCTGATAATATGATTTGAGAGAGTCACTGTAGAGGAACATATATGCAAATTTGGCTTTGAAGTGTGAAGGTGTGAACTCTTTACATATTGCATGCAGGTGATGCTGAGTGGGTAAACTGTTGATTAGTGTCCTTAGTTTCTTGGTAGAGGAGGGAAATGGAGGGGAGATGAAATTTGCCTGAGTGTTCATAGGGAATAGACTTGCTAAGAAACATCTGTATTTGTATGACCTGTCCTGACACTTTAGTAGGCTTGGGCATCTGCTAAAGCCTTTGGTAGCCAAGTGAATAATTTCAGCTGCTCTGAAAATTTTACAAAGCACTTAAAAATTTGGAAATCTAGCCTCTGTTTTTTCAGATAAAGTCTGCATTTTGGAGTTATCTTGATTACCTAAAGAGGCTATTGGATACCAGCTGCTTCAGGTCTAAAACTTAACAGCTAAATATTTGTAAGAGAGGAAAAATAAAGAGTTGGGGCATCACTTTAATTGCTTGTCCAAGCAGATCTTTCATAATAGAGGTGAAGAGTGCACAGTTCTTGTCCTCTGGCTCTGCTACAGAGTGGCAAGCTGTTAAGAGTAGATATTGGCACAGTTTGAAATCTGTTCAAAGGGGTTGCAAAAACAGCATAGGGAGCAGCAGTTGAGGTAGAACATGGCTATGGCCTAAGGATCTCCTGTCCTGCATACTGAAAGTTTAAGTCAAAAAGGAATAAATAGAAAAATCTGGGAAGAGAGTGCTTAGGGAGCCATGTCCTTGGACACTGGCATATTAAGCTTGAGTAGGTTGTGTTGCCCTAGCAGCTGCTGGGCACTGTTACAGAACAGCTGAGGCACCCATGTCCTCCTTGAGTCTGGGCTTGACACAGCTGTTCTCAGTAGAATTGCAGCAACGATGTGAGTGTGGCTGATGGATGTTTTAAAATACCTTGTTCCTAAGAAATGCATTAACTTAGGATAAGTACAGCTTGTCTGCTCTGCACTGAGACCAGGTACTTCAGAGTCTCACTCTGGTTTTGGTGCCTTAGAGATGCAGGGAGCTCCCTGAAATCTGCTGGGGTTACAATATATCAGGTGTTCATTCTGTGAGATTTTTCAGAAGTGCTAAACATAGCTTCCTTATCTGCAGCTCCTTGACCTCACTGGAAGCAGAACCCATGTAGTGCTGATGCTTTAAGAATTCCCACACATGAAATATGTTCACTCAGATAATGCAAAGGAAGGGTGTGCTCTGCCTTGGAAGTTTTCCCCCTGAAAAAGAAGGTAAAAGGTTCAATCACAAGGGAGTTAGTAGAGTGGTATTTTTATCATGATACTCTGCTGTAGAACCCGTGCTTCTCTCTAGTTGTACCCATTTACAATGCTGGTTTTTTCAGAGGAGTAGCCAGAAAGTAAAACTCGGGACCATAGACTCAATGTGATACTAAAAAAGCCAAATAGTTATTTAACAAGAAAGCTGTTTATTCTTTACCCTAGATTAGGGTAAAGCTGTTTTAAAAAGAATAAAGTAATTAAAATGTTTCACACTAGAGTAAACCTAGGAAACAAAGATGAGTATGGCCTTAAGATACTCTGAGTCTTGAGTGACTGCCTCCTGCCTCTGTACTTCCAGTGAAGTGTCACTTTTGTGTGTGAACAGTGGGTTCTGTGTTTGCAGTGAGCAATCTCAAAGACTTCAGATTTGAGCTGACGAACTGACTCAGTGATGTCTTCAGGCACTGTGGATGGTGATTAAACTGTAAAAAAAGCTATTTACCTGCTCTTATAAATGCAGGTGGTATTTTTTTGGTATTTAAGCCTGTGACTCACTCTTTGGAACCTAAGATAGGGGCTTCCTTCTTTATCACTTCCTCAAGATGTAACTGCAGAGTTAGCAGATGTTGCAGTGTTTACTGCCTGTTTCAAACACTACTCAGCTTTGAGTTTTTCTTCCTCTTCTTGTTCATAACATAAAGGCTTTTGCCCTGATTGCTGAAAATATTCCAAACAAGTCTTTTAAGTCAAAGAAGTATTTTAAGGATGAACAACTAAAGAAGCATGTAAAAGCAGCTTCTTTCTTACACAGAACCTGGATTTGGGCTTTCCAGATCCTACAGACATGGCATCAAGGATGAGATTCGGTACATTCTTGTTCTTCTTGGAGACCTTGCAGGGCTGACCAGCAGACACTAAAATCACACTGGGGTTATTCAGGGCCTAGGGAGAGCTTGTCCTGATTAGAAAAGCAGTTACGACCTCTTAGAGCAAACCATGCTGTTTTGTCCCCCTCCCTGCAGCTGGGAGCAGACAAAAGAGGGAGACCTTCCCTGTGTGCCCTTTTGTCTGAGAATTTTGTTAGGAGTATTGTTGTGGCTTTCAATTGATCATATCACATTGTAGAAATAAAGGTGAGGAATGAAATACCTTTATTCTGAATAATGGATTCAGAATTCTTCCACTGCCCTTTGAAACCTTTCCTGTTGCTTGCATTCCTTGTCTTCACTCTGTGTAATATCAGATGCAGCCACTTTCCTTTTGGAACTGAGTGCAGGGTGGAGCTGTGAAAAACACTCCCAGGGCAGGTGAGCAGGGGCACAGTCCAGTCCTCTTCACTGAGGAACAAGTGGGAGCAGGCCTGAAGCCAGTTTGTTGGGGTTTTTTTTCACTGTGATGGTATAAAAAGAACTGCCTTGAGGCACTTGCCTAGCAGAAAATTATTTTAAACTTTATCTTTGCAACTTACTGCATTGAAAACAGCCTGCCTATTCATGTATGATAATTTTGCCATGTTGCCATAGCTTTGAGTTATCTTAACCACATAGAGAGCTGGAAGTGAAGGCAGCCTGGCATTTAGGTTTGATTTTGAAGGTGTGATACCACAGCATTCCTTTTTAACAAATGTTGACATTAACTTGCCTGGAAGAACTTTAAGGAGACCAAATAGTATTTATTGCAATTATTGTCTGGCAGGTAAAGAGGGAGAAAGTCTAGTTTTACAGGTTTGGGGAATGTTTTTAAGACAAGAGTGTAAACAGATAAAGGATGTCATTGTTGGTAGCCAACATTTGGTTTAGGACAACCTGGAAAAGTCACATTGCTAATGTTTGTTTGATGTAGTGCATATTAGTGCATTTTGTGGTCCACAGTGAGGTCTGGAAACCTTTGCCATCCTTTCTGTCACAGTGTTTCTTTGAAACAACAGGAGTTTTCACTGGGTAATGCTGAGTTTCAGATCCCCCAGTAAACAACATAAGCTTGTATGGAGGTTTGCACAGAATATGGAAGAAGGCTTATGCAAATGAAGTGCCTCTAAAGAATTCACATCCTCAGCCTTATTTCCTTCATATTGTTTTCATACATCCCGAATCAACTTAAGCAGAAGAAGTCAGGTCCTGCTCCTGAGATATTCCCTAATCGGCTGAGAAGAGCTGTGATGGTCTGGAAGGCTTTGTAGCCCCCGAGCAGGTGTCTCCAGTGTGGGAATGCAGGTCCAGCACTTCTGTGGTGGTGCCACATGCTGGGGTTATTTGCCCCGTAGGCTGCCCACAAGCCACACATCCTTACCAAACTGGTGTTGTTGACGCTTACTATTGTCTGTGTGTCCTTGAATCTTTCTGTTCTCGTTGCAGAGGAACTCAGTGTGACCACCGATGCCATGGAGCACACCCCAATCAACGAGTGACGGCGGGGGCTGCGGTCTCCGGAACCAGTAAGGAGTTTCTGTTGTGGTACAGGATCGCTGCTGAACATGAGCGCCTCATGAAATTTAGGACCGGTTGCTACCCAGAAGGAGAAAGAGGGGTCGAAGTCTTGTCAAGAAACCGGTGCCAGTTCCCTGGGGAAGCGCTGGCTCGGTCGGGCTGGAGCAGAAACTGCGCTGAAGCCGCAGCCGCTTCCTGGGTGCGCGTTCGGGGGCAGCCGCTGCTCCTCCCTTCAGCCGGGACCCCAGGGGCAGGGTGGAGCGCGGCTCTCTGCCGAATCGCCCCGGTTCCCTTCTGTGGAGGGGCCGAGGCTCTGCCGCCCCGCGGGGAGTGCGGCCTTGGCTCCCTCCTCCTTCCCCACCGAGGGCGGCTGTGCCCGCGGGGTCCCGGCCACTTCCAGGGGACCCGAAACCCAAGTTTGCGCCCTGGGGAGCCGCCGGGAGGGTGGGTTCACACCGGCACCCGTTCCGGGAACCGGCTTCACGTTTTCTTTCCGGAGCAGGGGCCGCTGGTCCGACCCTCAAGGGCCGCCCTCCCCCAGGACCCCTCACAGGGTCGCGAACAGGCGGGAGGCGGCACTGCCCCGGCGGCTCCTCCGGTGAGCGGCCGGCACCGCCCCCTCAGCCTCCTCCGGGCGGGGACCCTGCGAGCAGCGACAGCGCCGGAGGGAGCCCGGCGGAGGCGGACGGGCCGCGCCTGGCGGTAAGTGGGAGCTGCCCCCTCAGCCGGCGGTGCCCGGGGCCCTCTGCGAACTTGGGGACTCCGCTCCACTTCTCGGCGTCGGCTCCCTCTCCCCGGTTCTCTTGTTGTCCGTCTCTTTCCCCCTGTGGCTTCCGAGCCTTCCTTTTAGGATGTTCCCGCTCCACGTCCCACTCGCGTCGCCGTTCGGAGGCTGAAGCTGTGAAGCGCACCTGGCTGGGCGGGCTCAGGGCCGCCCCGCGCCACCCCTTTCTCCCTCAGCGTCGTGGCCGAGTCCTGGGGTGTGCAGTGGGGCTGTGGGGTCCCTCCCCGCAGGTCAATCCGGTGTCTGTGGTGCCGGTCTGTCAGAGGGAGGTTCGGGTGGTGGTTTGCGCTTGTCCATCGTGTCCTCACAGCGGGCTTAATGGTGCTGCCGCCTCGGACTACGTGCGGGCTGTCCCGCCGGGGGCAAAGGCAGGTCCCCGGGATGAGCTCAGTGAGCAGCGGACATTTCCCCCTGAGCAGGTCCCACAGGGAGTGCCGTAGTTCCAGAACTCTGGCGTTTGGTGATCGGTGCCGCTCGGTCTGGGGGTGTTTCTGTCCGAAGGCGTCAGGGACAGTTGTTCCTGGCTTTACACTTCAGCAAATGCTGCGTGAGCGCATCACGTTTATCCGTGAATTTCTTTCTGACTTTGCCTCCAGCTGCTTTCCTTGGTATCTGGTAGGTTTCTTTACATCTGCTCCTCCGGGCAGCTGGCCAGGGGTCCCGGGGGAGGCTGCGCAGCGGGGACTGCTTTGGCCAGGCCTGCATCCTTGAGAGGACAGTCAGGAATTAAAGTGGGAATGGCAGGGTAGAAATGTGCAACAGTTACTTACGCAGTGTTTTTTCACTGAAAAAAAAAGCACCAAAACTGGAGTGCTCACCTGCTTGATGCATGGGGAAAAAGGTGAATTCCAACCTTCTCCAGAGGTAGCCGTTCTGAAACATTGGGGTATTTCAGACTTTCCTGTGCCCTTTATCTTCTTGTGCAAGAAATGTCGGTCACGCAGGCTGGATCTCACTTGACTTTGGGGCAGTTTTTTTGCCTTATCTGCAGTGTTAATCCTTGAAGGCGCCTGAGGGACGAGAAGGAGGAGGAGCGGGGCTCTTCCATTCCGTGCCAGCGTGCCTGACGGTGCGGGCTTCCCCCTGCCCCCTGCCCGTCGAGGTGTTGGCACCAAGCTCGTTGTTCCAGCACGTACAGGCTTTGGGATCAGTTACAGCCGCAGCCCTGGCAGCTGGCTGTCTGCTGGGGACCCGCAGTTAGCTGCACAGCTCAGCCATTTGGTACGTACACTTAGAGTGGAGGCTTGGAAATAGGCTTTGGGCATGCAGCACACGTGTAATTACTGCGGAGTAAACCTGGAGGATCGCTTGGGAGTTAGTGTCAGGAGCAGGGATTCTGTCCTCTACAGGCACACTCTGACAAAGTTTCTCAGACTACTGTTGTTTATTGTTCATTGGAAAGCAAAGGGTAAAAATTACAAAAAAAAAAAAAAAAAAAAAAAAAAAAAAAAAAAAAAGATAAGAAGGGTGAAAAAGGAAAACATCTTAATTCTTGTAAAAATGTGTTAGTTTTAGCACAAGACTCCACAACTTAGAAAGCAGTATCACTTGCATTTATTTGGTGGGTTTGTTTGTTTTTTGGGGGGAGGCAAGGGGTGTTTATTTTTTTCAGATTACTAATTTTAAACAGTTTTGATTCTACATCGCTTTGGTTATTTTTCAATATTAAAAAACAACTTATAAGGGAAGTCATTACTTTGATCTGTTCTGAGTGTTTAGGGTTTTGCGTTACTGTAGCTGTTGTTTTGCAATGTAAAATACGCCATGGGATGCTTCCAGGTTTTGCGAAGGATTTAGTGATTGAGCTCATGTCAGGTATACTTGAGAAAGTAAGATTATTCAGCTATTACCTCAGTCACTTGAAATTGGTTTCCTTAGGGTAGAACATAACTTAGGGGGAAAAAAAAATGCAAGGCTGGTGACAAGCCAGATGATCCGAAGTTTTTGTTCTCTCATTTTCTATAATCCTGCTCTTGTTCAGCAATGGGTGGACATTTGTCTAGGATTTGACATGTGTAAACCAGTCATTAATTGACAAATAATTTGGCTAATAACTTATGCAGACAAACCTTTTTTTAAAAAAAGAGTAATATAACTTACTTTCTTCTGCTCTTCTTTCAGTGGATTCTGTCACCCTCTGTAGAAAGGGGAATTTATTTGGATTTATCTCCTTGACAGGCAGCACAAGCTGCACTAAAAAAGCACTTCTGTTCAGGAGTAGCAATACTTGCATTCAGGGCTTGTGCTGACATAAAATATATGTGTCCTAATGTATACTGTAGACCACAATGGGAAACTTTGATTATTTTTTTTTAGGGCAAATAACTAACTTTATGATATGGCAGTTAAGGAATGTGAAGGGATTAGAATGTGTTTCTGATGTCTGAAGCTGGAATCTTGGAGGTCTTCATGGTACTTCTGGTTTTGCCACAGCTTTCTTACAGCTGTCATTGTGTGTAGCAAAATCATTTGCACTGGACTGACAATACTCCTGTATCCAACTCCCCTTTACCCATCCCAAACACCACAAGGCAGCAAGACAGAGGGTGAAGTATCATTCTACACTTACGAAAACATGTAAGTAATATGAATGCTGAGCAGCAGCTAGACTGGTTATTAAAATGCTCACTGCTAGCAATCCTAGAGCTGATACAGACTGATATAGAAGAGCTGGCCCCAGCACGGGGTGGTTGAGGGATAGACATGGTACGTGCTGTGAAAGATCACAGGAAGCTATCTCCTCTGCAGAGCTTGCCTTGGAGCTCTGAAACTTCTGGTCTGATCCAAAAATCACTGTAGCAGATGCCTCCAGCCTCCTGGTTTTAATAAATTCTGGTGCAGACTCTGAGTGACTGGAATGGTCCTGACTTAAACTGTATTATTATACAGTTTGAGCACATGCCCAGAAGTGCTCAGATAGAGTGTGTAAAAAAAAAAATAAAAATTGATTGTTGTTGTTTCCTCAGATCATGAATGTAGAACAGAGTCTTTGAATGAGTCAGGTGAATGACCATCTCTAATTCATCTCTAATTCAGCCTGTTTTCACTCACCAGCACAAAGAAATCACCATTTCGCTGAAGGGAAAAATTAAGGCTGTCATTCCTTCTCTGGCATGTGTGCACTCTGTACTTGTAAATGGAGTCCAACAAAAACATTGTAGTTTAAATCTTTGAATGTGATGGGTGTGAATGGGATGGTTATGACTATGTTTATGAATGGCAGTTTTATTTTGGATGGATTATATAAGTGCTTGAAATTTATCTTTTATTGTCTTATCCCCCTTATACTGTGTATTTGCTAATGACAGTTGTCTTGGATCATCAAATATATAATCTATTTTGGGCATCTGCTAACTGTGACTGCTGAGTGAAAGCCCATGTGAGATATCTGCTGGAGTAAAGAGAGTGGAAGGCAGTGTAAAATAATGTGAAGTGATAGATGTGGGAAACCCCAGCACATCAGAGGTATAACTGGAGGGTCTGAACACTTTGGAACAATTTTATGTTCAGTCTTAAAAATACAAGGCTCTAGGCTGACTGGGATGCTTGAATGGTTTTGTGGTGTTGGAAGTAAGCTTGCTGGTTTGACCTTTGCAGAATAAGGATGTGAATTAAAAGATCAGCATAAGAGATGAAGGTTTTCTCATTATTTTTTAAATAATATTGCACCCATAACAATTACCTGTTCTGTGACTCTGCAGAAATACCTGTGTTTGTTGGAGGCTGATGGGAAATGAGTAAACTTGTCTATTAAATACTAAGTGGTTGTGTTCCCAGAGGCATCTTGGGTGGGTTCTCTGTTCTCAAAGCAAAGTTCTTCACTTGCTCTCCTGAATGCCAAGCACTCTCCCTTAGGACAATGGTATTCTTTTAGGTGTGTTTGCATTGATGTTATTTATGGCTATGTACCTTGGATTCTGATGAAGGGAGTAGTCAGCTGAGGGATTTCCAGTCTTTGGGCAGAGCTCACCAGTATCTGTCGATGCGTGGGCATTGCACTGCACTTGACTTTTGTATGTTCTCAGAACTTTATCATGCAGTCAGGATGAGCAAAAGGTTTGGATTTTTTTAGTGAGGCTTGACTTCGTCCTTTTATTACTTTTGTGGGTGTTGAACTAGATTTTGCACCAACCAACACTTCAGAAAAATCCTTCTCTGAACTTTTGCGAGCAACATTATACAAACTTAGTATGGAACCAGTAGCTCAGACCTTATTCTTGTAAATATTACTAAATAATTTATTGATTAGATTCAGTCCCTGAGTTCTATTGGTCAATGAGCTTTCTCTGAGATCATGGAAGGTGGCTTGAGGAATACAATAATTTGCTTACAAAGCAGAATCTGAGCTATTTTCACTGATAGGAAAAGAGAGACATTTATGTCCAGGTGTTCAGGCTTTGGAAAAGGGTCTAATGAGCAAAAAAAGCAGAAACTGGCTTCACTTGGCTTCATCTTGAAAAACTCTGAAAATACAGGCAAAGGAAAGATCATCCAGAAAATGTCTGAGAAAGCCGGGGCGTGGAAAGCAGAAACTAAACCCCCCCCACACACACACCTTGTAATGCATCTGGTGGAGGCTCACCAGTGGAATCAGTGGCGGCTGCAGTACACGTGAAACATGTCATGGTCTCCAGCATCATGCCCTCTGTGGTTTCTATCGTTTGCCTTAGGTAGCTGGATGAGAGAGGTCATAGCTAGAGCACAGGTCTACAGGCAGGTGTGGGAGGCAAACTGGTCTCCATTACAGAGTTTTGAAACTGGGGTTGGAAGAGATCTCTTAATGAAAACATAGTAGGTGCCACAGAGCCTTTAAGAGCCATTGTATCTGCAGTGGAGATCTCCAGGAAGGAGGGCAGAAAAGCTATTGCCAGGGACTCCTTGCACCTCCCTCTCCCCCATGAGATACCTGCCAGTGTCTGTCACCCAGCAGGAATGTCAGCTGCTGCAAGGGATGTGTTTTGGCCAGGTGACAGATGCCTGTCAGTCAGGGTACAGGATGCCTGCTGTCCCCTGAGCTGAGCAGATACACTTTGCAAAAAAGAGAGGATGCAGTTTTGGTGTGTAGCTGAAATACTTCTGTCATCTGGTCTGAATGAAGCTGTGGGTCCCTAGGGGAGGGGGAACAGGGCTTGCCAGAGTATGGCATGTGCCCTGGATCTTCTCCCCCATCTTGGAGCAAAGGACATAGAGGAGAAGTGGCTGTATGCTGGGTGTGGGCCATTTGAGCTCCCACCTGGTGAAGGCATTGTGAGAGTGAAATGAATGTATTCAAAAAGAACCCCTGGATCTTGTTGGGCTTTGGAAACGGCCATTCAAAAGGATGCACTGCAGGGATGTTAAGTGTATGATGAGAGCTGTCATGGGGTGACACAAAATAGTGTCACTAGGGGATGGAAGCAAGTACCCCTTCTCATCTTGTGTGTTGTGTAGCTGACACTGAGCACCTAGTAGAGGGACATCTGATTTTGCTGATTGCCTCTTCCTCACTGCTACTGATTGTGGGACCAAATGTTATTCCCATTGTATCAGTAAAAGCATTGATGCAGTAGCCCTTCTGCTTTAAATAAAGCAGTCGACTAATTTTTGTCCTAATGTGTAGACTTTGCTAGCATCAGCCAGAAATATATATGGAAGAGGTAAGAGGCTGTTTCTGTTCTGTTGGAGCAACTGAAGGACCTTATCCAGGCAGGAGCTGAATTGATACTCAGCATGTCAATTGTTTATTAAAGGGGGAGGAGAACAAAGCAGGCAGTTTTCTTTCTGAGGTGAGTGCATGGCAAAAACTGGGTGTATTTTGACAAGCTGTTAGATTTTCACAGTGTATTTACTGCGTATTGCATAGGCTTTTGTTTGAGAAAAATCTTTTAAAATCTGTGCATTTCAGCTTGTCAGGAACCCTGCATTTGTGCTTTGGCACTTTGTCCTATTTTATAATAAATCTGCTGGTTTATCCAAGTAGCTGAATCTTCTTGCAACATTGAATTGAGCTTATTCCTAAAGGATCAAAATAGAACTTTGTTTACTTGTGAAACACACTTCGTGGCGTGCTACAGTCAGATGCCAAAGACTGCTGTGTGAAAATATGTGGGAGCTGTGTAGAGGTACAGAAGCTGGGAGTTCCCAGTGCTTCTGAAGCAAGCAGTGTCTGTGGTTCTGAAGGAAATTTATAATACCTTGGGAAGCACAGGTTCACTGCTGGAGCCTGCAGAGGTGTGAGGTAACTGCTAGAGTTAGATCATAGTGATGCTTCTGCCTTACAGCTACTTTACACCTTCTGGTCTCAACAGTGGGTGCTGTTTGGGCCGTTGGGGTTTGTCTACACAGGAAAGTGGGCAGCTGGTCAAGCTGGTTATTGTGTGAAAATCCATTCTTTGAACAGAATGTGTGTCTTGCCGTGTGGGTGTGTCCTGGGGTATAATGTGATTTCTGATCTTCTCATCCACAAGCAGCACAACATAATGCACTCCCAGGTCCTCAAGTGCACTGATGTGAGGCTTGTCTTCCCAGACCTCACAGAGCCCATCAGCCTAAAGGATTGTGTTCAGGAAACAAATCTCACAGTTACACAGAGGAATGCATGTAACAAATGCTGCACGTGTTTCAGTCCTTCGGAACACTGAGTGTGTGAGGAAAGATGTTGCACCAAAAACTCTGTAGATGGAATCAGGATGTCTGTTGGCAGCAGCAGTGCAGATTTCCATTTGCTGTCCTGCCTGTGTGCTTCAGAAACATTTTGTGACATGAGAAAAAGGAATCTCTGCCTTGTGGTCTCCCTGTGGCCTGCCTGCTCACACTTCAATGAAGAAGCCTGTAATGCTGATTTTCATGCTAGCTCTCTTCCGTGTAGTGTGGATGCTTTGTGGTCCATAAGTTTGTCAAATTATTACTTAGTTGCAAGAACCCTCTTGACTGAGACTGATAAATGAATTCTTTTGATTGATCAGTGGTAACTTTGGCCACGAATGATCAGTGGTGGATCCAGAGTGACTATACGAGAAATGTGTTTTAGTGATTCTTTGCCTGTTGGAAGATTGTAATGCATGTCATTCTTTCTTACTACTAGAGTTGCATCGTCCTTGTGCATCAATGAGAAGTCCAACTATGGCTTTGTTCAAGCAACAGAAGGTGGAGGACATTTATGAAATTGGGGAGGAACTAGGAAGGTAAGTTAGCACTGATGACACCACACTATTTTAAAAGCTGACACGTGGGGATATTTGTCACATCTTAGAACAATGACTGTGCACAGTAGCCCAGAACAATTGCCATATACACCACTAGAAACAGTGCCCTTTGCAAAAACTGCACTTTGTGTAGTTTTTATGTTTTAGGTTAAGTGTGCTAAGTATTTTTCCTATTTCTTTTCTTGCAACTAGGACAACAGAAGGTATGTTTGGTTTGTCTTTTGTAGATAGGTGTCATCTGTGTCTGTGCTTTAGGCTGAGCTCACCTGTCAGTTCTCTAAATCAGACAGGAAACAGGAACCCACAGTGCTGTTGTCAAAGAGGCAGCCATTTAATTTGGCTGCTATGAACAGTGCTTGCAGAGCACTCTTTGTTTTCAGCTGGCTCTGAGCACAGAATCAGAATCACAGAATGTCTTTGGTGGGAAGAGGCCTTCAAGATCATCCAATCCAAACTTCAACAAATTTTGAGCACTGACAGAAGACAATCATATCTGCTGCAAAACACTCTGTATTCCTGAAAAGATTTACCTGTCAAAATCCCAACTGGACTGCTTAATATCTGCATATAGCTTTTAACCTATAAATGCTTATCTGCAGGAAATAATTATAGGTGCAGTTAATGGACTTCTATGCTTAAGAATAAGCACCTGCTTAAACCCTCTGCTGGGTTTGTGTGCTGGATGACACAGGGGTCCCCCCTCTCATCACTTAGCAACAAATAGTGCTCTGGGTGAACATATCTGGGTTTCCCTTCAGTGTCCAACCCTCCAGTGATTTTCTTTTTAATATGCAAATAGCTAAAATAGGGCTATATATGTGTTGGCCTCCTTCCCAACTTCTGGCAGCTGGTTTTGATAAATGACTCTGTATCTGCAATTACCCTTTTTCAAGGGCCAGTAATTTACTTACATTAAAACACTTCAGTTGAGGCTGTTTCCCTGCCAAATCTTATTTTTTCACTCCCAGCTATTTCTTCTTTTGAGTTGTTGAGACCATTTCGTTTAAGGGAAGATGTTGGTTTTGGGTTTGTTTTGAGTATTTTTTGTTTATTTTTTCCCCTCTCACGAAGGCCTCAACTGCTAAATTTTTTGTAACTGCTTACTTTAGCATATTTTTACTTTGGCTCCTGAACTGGATTTTGAAATCCAGTGTGTTTTAAGGCGATGAACCTCATGCTCCTCTTCAGTCTGCGGGTTATTATGCCTTTGGAATGGAGAAGTGGAGTTGAAACAACCTGGTGAAGTCTGGCCCTTCCTGTTTGAACCTCAGCCCTGCTGCTTCCCTGGCTGCACCTCAGGGGGCCATGGCTGCTGGCAGGTTGGTGCTGTGGATGGAGCTGGTACTCACCACACATCGGGTGATGGGCTGGGGTTAGAGGAAGATGTGCTCAGATGTGCAGTCTGAAATTGATGCCATTTTTAATGGATGTATTCTCTGCAAGAAAGACCTTTTGTAAATAAGGTGGAAGGAGCAGTAGAAGGTTACATGAGAAGGTGCCATCCTCGCATGACAAAGGGTATTAAACTCCACTACAACATGGTGTTCTAGTTGCCAGCATTTTATTTGTCATACTTCTTCTACGGAGCCCACTTGGTACCCAGGTCTGTAGGCAAAAATGTTCTTTGAAAGACCTGAAGGAAGCACGTAAATTGTAACAAGCAGACCTCTGCTGGTTTTTTATGGTTTTTCAAGGGAAGCTGTCTAATTGTAAACTGTGAGAAGAGAGCAGTGAGATGGGAATTGCCTCACTCTGAATGCATTCAGGCTTTATACTTTACATGTGCCCAGGAATATAATGTCACACAGTCTGTCAGTGTATTTTCACTTTCAGTTTTTGTGAGGAGCTCTGCAAACGTCAGTGGGGAGTGTCACTGGGTTGTCATGCCTCTGTGTCTCTGAGCAGTAACTACTGATTAGGCCCAGCAACAAATGAGACCTTGCTTTGTTAGAAGACAACAGACCAGACAGGTTGTGGTGACTGAAATGCAGGTCTGTTTTCCAAAGCTGATTTAGATGCCCTTAGAACATGCAGGTGTCTTTTATTAGTTCAGTGTGTTTGCAACAAGTTGTTAGTTGATGACACAAATTCAGGCAGGTAAGAGGATTCATTTGTTGTCTTTCTGGCAACAAAAGCCACTTACAAAAGAAAGGAGTCCTGTTAGTCTTTTCCTTAACTGAATTTGTGATTTCTTGACAAGAAAAGTGTAGTGATTAATACAAGCCTAATGCTTGTTCTAGCTCAGATTCAGGCAAAGCTAAAATACAGGTTCTTGCATCCAGAGCCAGCACCTCTTGATCTGAAAGTCTTTGCACAGCACTTAGGAAAGGAAGCTGCTCTTAAAGGCTGCAAATACTCCTTTGCAAGGCTTTGGTCTGTCCGGTCTGGTGATGAAATTAAACCCTTCCTGTCACTGTGCAACCCTGGAGGTAGCTGCAGCACAGGCTCTTTGGATCCAGCTGTATAGAACCCTCCAAATACCTTATTTGTGGACTGCTCAACCACATCATTCTCAGAGTCACTGCTGAGCTAGGATCAACTCAAAGGGTACTGGAAGTGCAAGACAATGGTGAAAGAGAAGACTCAGCAGGAAGGGGAGCAGGTTTTCCATAGCTGCAGCCGTGTGCTCTGACCAGCTGCCTAGCTCCACCATTCCCTTAGTCTTTCAAATCTTAATCTTAGGTTTGCACCTTTGTTTCTCAGCTTCTCCAAAGGGTACATGGAGGAAACAACAAGTCAGGCATGTGGCTCTAGAGAAGTTGATGATGGGTGTGTTAGTTCTGGCAGCTATGCCTGGGAAGCTTAGCATGGCCTAAGCTGAATGGATGCAGTACTTTATTATAACAGGTTTAAAGTTTAAAGTTACTTCCTGCAAGACAGCGATCAGCTGGTCTGTAAGTGTGAAGTCTGTGGGTCCTGAGGTTCTCTTGCAATAGCTGAAAGGGAGCCTAAAAAGAGGAGGGGCCTCTAGGATGAATTTAGCAAATGTCAACATTTTAAAGTAATAATAATAATTTTAAAAGAACACTTTCAAGATCTGTAATAGAGCTTTATTGCTGTATTATTGCTAATATAGCAATATTGCTTATTGCTAACATTGAGATATTAGGGTATTTCTTTTTCAAAATTTATGACAAGAGGAGCATTTAGAAAAATTAGCTGAAGGTGAGTACGTTAAAGGGATTTTTATTTTAAAAGTCTCCAGTTATAGTATAACTGGAAGTGTGGAAGAACTAAAAAGCAGTGTAATCTAATCAATGCCTGCAAAGGTGTTAGAAGATTCTCTTTCCCCTTCTCCCAAGGGCAGGAGGTTGTGTGATGTGGTGGTACTTTGTACAGTCCTCCAGGCATCTAATGCTGTCACTTGGAAGGCATCAGACTTTCTGGCAGCTTCATTTTCTTGTGTCTGAGCTGTTGCTCAACATTTGAGAATTCAAAATACTTTTCACATGTTTTCAAAATTTATCCCTCCTCAAATACATGTTAATCTTATTAAATGTCACTTCTTTTGAAGTAATGGCAAACTGCATCCTTCATCATTGATTTTAACAAAATTTGTAAGAAACCTGTTACTAGTTTTGCCTGTTTTGAGGAGAATCCTGGCCTAAGCCATTTGCGGGATTGTTTGTAGCAGATCACTCTGCTGGCATGCCAAAGCAATGGAAATGCTTCTTGGAAAATGTGAAAAAGTGAGGAAATGAAGGCTTACAAATTGGGAATATGCAGCAGGTCAAACAAGAGCTGGTTCCGTGGCACCAGGGAGGTGGTAGCAAGAGACAGCCAAGAATGGGAGCTCTTACATCAAGGCCATAGCAAGCCAAGATAAGGAAGAACTGGCCTACTCAGCTAGTGGTATGGATTCCAGGCAAGGGGCAGTGTTAAAGCTCACTTTATCAGCATGTCTCAGGACTTGTAATTTGGATGGGTTGTTCGTTCCAGCTGGACAAAAGGAGTTTTGTACAAACCTGCAGGAGCATTTCCTGATGTATGAGCAAACAATGGTGGTGGTGGAAGGTGCTCAGAGAGGGCTAGAATTTCAGAGATGTGCAGTGTAATTCATAAAAGGTTGTACCAGAGAGTCATTAATCTGTTACCCAAATGTGTTGCCAGCCAGGCTGTAGAGAGCTGTTGACATTTGCACCTTCTGGGCAGTGTCACTATTACATGTCAAGTCTGTCCTTGAGGGAAGGAAGTGTCTCAGAGCTTGTCTGAGGTGTTTGGTGCCAGTGCCCATTGCGAAAGTGTGTTCCTGCAGTGAGAAGGGCACTGTAGTGTCCTTGGACAGTGTCCTGCTCACCACAGCTCAGCTTTCTGCAGGGTACCAGGACTAAGGTCGTGCTTGGCATGAACCTTGGGGCGATGTTTCAGGGTGAGGAAGACTCCCTGTTTTCTTCAATATTGGCCTTTCACTGTAGGAAAGAGGCTCTGGCTTCCTCCACAGTGTGTGCCAACCTTCCCCCCTGCCACTCCAGTTCCCTGCCTGGCTCAGTGACTGGGAGCAGTGCTCATCTCCAGCCTCAATTCAGCTTTTGTCTCTGGCTTTGCTGTGTTTTCTACAGAGATAGGAGGCCTTGGATGGATACCAGATGCATAGTTTGATGAGATGATCTTCATAGGAAACCAGAAGTGTTTCAGTATGCAGGAGAAACAGAGAAAGCATTTTGTTCACTTGCTTGTTTGGAATCTTCTTCACTGGGGAAGACAGCAGGGCATGTCTGAAAATTTTTAAGAGCTTTTCTTCTGACAAGGAAAACAGGGCTTGCTGAAGATTGTGGAAGCTAAGAGTAGTGAGATGGCTCTTTTCTGTGGTATCCTATGCCTAAAATGTTCCTTGAAGCCCAAGATGGATGCCCA
This sequence comes from Florisuga fusca, assembly GCA_038090715.1. NCBI lineage: Eukaryota > Metazoa > Chordata > Aves > Apodiformes > Trochilidae > Florisuga > Florisuga fusca. Next base: position 4,070,343 of record JAAWXA010000040.1, on the reverse strand, counting down.
GTTCATGCAAAAGGTGAGCTGAATACAAGTGGATCAGGCTTAGACTGTAGAAGTTATTTTTTGAGCAAGATTCTGATGTTTTTCTGCATGTTAGGACATGTATTTTACTTTGAGGAATTTTCTTCTGTGTGCTTGAATATCACTACATAGTTGTTCCCTCGTCTTTCTTGGGTTGTTGGGCTTTTTTTAGTTACATTGGGTTTGTTACCTAATCTGCATTGTATTACGGCAGAGACTTTGAAGAGTGTCCAGCTCTCCTATTGCTTTCTTACTTGGAAATTGTCTTTAAATATGTATATTTTTAGCAGTAGCTTGCTGAATTAGTGAAATCAATATGTTCTGTAAGAACACTTGTTCATAACATTAAAAAAAAAATCTCCCAAGTTTCTGTGATTGTTCATTTCTCTAGGGCTGTTTGAATTCACAAGCTCCCAGTGAAGAACAGGAGAAGAGCATTGGTACTTTGTGTTACTGATATGCTAAATGTAAGGTCACTTGAGTGAGCAAGTAGAGTTATTCCCCCTAATGTCCTGTCCTTGCCCTGAATTACCTGGTTTGGTTTTAAAAGCTTTTTGGATTTGTTGAGCTCCAACTCCTCATTGGTAAGTTTTGAAGGTCTGTGTATGTATGTGTATCTCATGTATCACAAGTAGAAGCTGATTTTTGTCACATAGATGAACAAGAAAAAAATGTATTTAGTGTGATGGATGCTTTTTAATGTAGTAACATTTTTTCAGGCTGCTTCTGAATGGTTGTATTTATCTCCTGCTTCTATGTGTGACAGTGTTTCACGTTCTGTTGGGATTTTTAGATATATGGAGTTTTGATTAACTCTCTTGACCTCAAAGGGATTGCTGGATTTTTTGCCTCTTTGAATAGGTACATTTTTGGTACAACTGTAGTTGAGCAAAGGCATGCTGCACATAGCTGCTCTGTTAAAGAACAAAATGGGTGCATGCTTTAGGTGTTTGCTTTGGTTGAAGGTGAGTCCTGCATGCTGTGTAACCAGGCCAGGAAAAAAACCTGTATGATTCAGTCAGTGCCTTAATGCAAAAGGTAATCACTGATTTCTGTTGTTTCCTTTGGGCATAATCCAACCTTCAGTTTCTCAGCCCCTGCTAACCTGGGCTGTGCTCTCATGATTAAAGCTAAAACAGATCTTTCACCAGTGGCCCATTATTCCTCCCTTCTTCTCCAGCTCCAAGTTCCTGCCTCCTCCCTGCCTTGTGTGTGGAGGATCAGCTCCTTCATCTGAGACAGGTGAAGCCTCTTTTTCTGGGTGAAGCTTGAAAGGACAGCAAATGCAGCACTGTACCAGTGGTAATGGGACCTTGGGGGTTGGCACATGTAAACGCTGTTCTGACAGTGTAACTTCCAAATATTTATTTACCTAATGAAAACAAAAAGAAGAGATAAGGGAGGTATTCTTTGTAGGGGAGGAACTTGGAAATCTATGACAAAACATCATGTCACTCAGCTGGGTGGACTCCCTGGTAAACAGAGGGGTTTAGTTGCAGCTAGGAAATTTGCCCTTAACACACATCACACAACCTTTTCATACCAGGAATTTTTTTTTCTGTCTATAAAAACTGTTCAGGATTGGGCATTCTTTTTTTACATGAAACTTAAGCTCTGTTCTTACTTTAAATTATACTTTGAATCAGTTCTTAAAATTTGGAAGAATAACCCTTGGTTGTTTTTTTTTTTTCCTACAACACACACAAAGCAAGTCCTGCTTTGGATGCAAAATGTAAGTTTAATTAGTGCCAACCAACACTTCTGTTAATACTTCTTGTTACAAAAATATTCTGTCATGTGTTTGATATATATTGAATCTTCTGTTGAAACAGTTTTGGAATCTGGTGCTTGGTCACCATCAGTATGATTGTAATCAGCTGTCTGATACAGTCCCTATTTTTGGTATTTTTTTTTTATATTCCTTCTAGTATAGTGAGTGATCTTAATTTTCCATTTTAAACAGATTTCCCAGCTAGCTTCCAAAATATTTGATCTGTCACAGGAAGTGCAGAGAAAATAGTGGGAGTTTGTGGTGTCTGGGGGTTGCGCTTTTTTTTTTGGGGGGGGGGGAGGGGGTTTGAGGTGTTTTTTCTAATTACAAATCTGCTCTACTTGCAGTAACTGAGAAGAACTGACTTGGGTTCTTTAGAAATCTAACCAAGGCCTTGTTAGTCCTTATTATCAGCATTCATCTCAAAGGTGAAAGTGATCTCAGTGTATCTCCTCTGACTATATCTGGCTTTGGAAGTATAATTCAGAGCTAAGTGACCTCAGTGGTAGTGCTCAGAAAGCTCAAACTCAGTTCTGAATTTAACCACTGAATATTGGGCCTTAGCCCAGACTTTGCTTTTTCTGTAAGAGTAAAACTTTTTTTTTTTTCTTTGTGTTGCAGTAGAAAGCGTATGGAAATTTGACCAGCTGAGAAAATAGACTCTGTATAGTGTTCATTCCATGCTTTTGAAATGAAAAATGTTACTTAAAAGTAGAAATACACATGGACTAAACACAGGGTGGCTCATCTCTGGACTGAGAGTGATAAAGCATTGGACAAGTTGTTTGCAAGTCCAGTTTTGCATAAGATACTGAAACTTGGTTGATGGTCAAGCTTAATTTAGCTCAGGGGACATCTGTTGTTGAAACTCTACATCAGCAAGTATTGAACGAGAGTGAAAACCAGTAGCAGTAGCTGAGCATGATGTGCAGTGATGCTTTGGTGAGGAGAGACATAAAATCTTTCCAACAGAAAGTGCCAGCATGTCCCTGACCTGTTTTGGGCAGCCCATTGTGTAGATTCAGTCATACACCATACGTACCCTATGGCTAGGACTTGTGATTTTTGCTTGCTGTAGAATCTGCAGCTTTTGTGAGAGAGTAGTTAACCTCAGTATTAAAGTTTTGTGGCTCTGTAATCCTTACAAAGAGAGAATTTCTGTCGATCTGTTTCCTGTGTAGGAAGAGTGGAGGGGATTCTGTGCTGTCCTGCTGCATGAGAAGGTTGTTTACTTCAATAGAGTAAAGAATAAATAAGATAAATAACTTCCAGCTCTTATTTTGGCAGACCAGAAAAATCCACCAAGAGCAGTGAAATGGGAGTTTCAGCAACCCTTTGTGGTTTTGGCCTTACAGATAGTTTTCTAAAACCTCAGTTAAAATGCCAGCATGATTTCCAGTGGTTTATTCACAGGGAAGGAGAAAAATCATGTAACTATTTAACCATAATGCTGTTTCCCTCTTATAAGTTATCTGCTCCCAGGTATCTTATGTTCAGTCCGCATCTAACTGGATTTAGACCTTTAAATGCAAAGGAACAGAATGCAAACAAACTACATGTGGGTTACGTATACACTGGTGTTGCTCCACGTAGCAGAAGGAACAGCTTATCAAATCAGCTATTCCTGGTGAGCATGAGTCAGCTTTGACCTTCCCTAGGTCTCTGGACTCTGTTCATTACCACTCAGAGAGCTGATATTCAATCTAAAAGCTAAGTGGGGGTGAATTTCTATCGTGTGCGTTTTATTATTGAGCTTCTGATTCCATAAAATGCTTGCCAGGCTATCAGGAACTTGCCAAAAGTGCTGGGCTCATGCTGTATCACTGCAGACTGCTCCTCCAACCTCAGGAGCTGCTAAGGGCCCCGCTGCATGATTGGGAAGTTTCCAACAGCATTTCCTAGCTTCAGATGGTACTGAGGATTCAGTAGGTGGCATTGTGACTCGGGGCTAATGACTCAAAATGGTGTTTAAGGCATTAATTTCCTGTAATGCAGATAATATTACTTTATTGGTAGCCTTTAATAAATCATGGTACTGTTCAGAAACAATGGATTTATTGAATCTTGCTTTGAATTGCAAATGGCATATTTGCTTTCTGCTTATTCCTGTAAACCAGATCCTTCTGCTTAAGTCCATATTCCCCTGATACTCTGACTCTCCTCTGGCAGAGGACACAGAGATCATCTTTGGGCCTGGATGTGCTGGTTACCTTTGCATGAGCTGTAAAGAGGTGTGGGTGGAAGGTGCCAGACACAGCATCTGTCCAAAGGTACTTGGCAGGTCCCTGTCATGAATATTGAAACTGATCTTATGAAGTCACTGTATGATCAGTCACTAAAGGCATGATTTGTGAGTGAAAACACCAGTGTGTTTAGAAGTGGCTGCTGTTTGGCTTTGTTTGTTTTTTTTTTCCCTTTCTGTATAAAACAGTGCATCTCGTGGGGTTTAAAAATTAGTATATTGTTAGGGTGGTGGGACTGTGATACTTCTCTCTGCAGCATTAACTGATTTGTGTAGAAGTCACCCTGAGGCTGTCCAGGCACTTAGTGAGCCCGAAATGTTAGCTGTTTGTCACATGGTAAAAATTTTCTTCCAATCTATGTCATAGGGCTGTGATAAATTAGTAGTGTTTCTGTGATAATCTTGCATGAAAGGTTCCAAAGACAACCATAGCATATTGTGAACTGCATTTATTTCCGTATATTTCACATGATGAAGCATTTAGCTACTTTACTGTAGTCAAGCAAAATTTCTGTGAAATGCTCTATTAAGAAAAGGGTTCTGTGTAGTTGCTTTAAGGAGAGGTACCCACTTTATTTGCATCTTGTTTGAGAAAAAAAAAAACAAACCAAAAAAACCCACAAAAAACAAACAAACCAAAACTCACTTTTGACTTGCAACTTAAACAGGAAGTACAGTGACGTTTGTGACAATTTTGTTTTGAAGGTCTTTTTGCAGATATAAGAGGTCTCAGCAGAGTATGTAACAGTAAGATTTTGACGTTTTTTAGTTTCATTCCTTCAAGTCTTAGGGAAAGAGCAAAATGGTTTCCCTTCAGTGACCTTGCCATGCTAGGATTTCTGTTTTGTTGTTTCTAGTTTCTTTGTAAATACTGTGTTGTTGGACAGAGTCCTTGTTCACTGCTTACCTTAAATTTCTGCTGTACCAAAATCTAGTTTAGTTTATAAAAAAGAAGAAGAAAAAAATCTAATAAATAAAACATACTACAAATTATTGCTCTAGTCCATTTACTGAAGGCTTCCAGTTCATTGCGGCCATGAGGACAGACTTCTTAAAAAAACTTCCAGGACAGGACTTGTATTCATATATTTTATGAATGTTGCACAACCTTTGGTTGAGCTGTTTCAGAAATGAGCTGAGAACATCCAAATGGATTGTAGAAGCTAGCTGGAGACTCCTGTTCTCTCTGCTGGGAAAAGCATGCCAGTGCATTTACAACTAACTGAAGTCACCTTTGAAGTGTAAGAGAGGAGGGAATGCAGTAGAGCAATTTTGCTAATCCCTTTCAATTTGAGAAGAAAGCATCTTTTTCAGACTTGAGGGTTTTTTAAGAAAGGCATTCAGAATTTTCAAGGGCTTTTCTTTGAAAGTTAACAAAAATGCAACTATTATAAGTTGAAATAGGAGTAAAAAAAATTGAAAAGTAGTAAGAAATAGACTGCCTAAGCTTGAAATGGACAGTTAAAACATATGTGAATTTATTAGTGGCAAAAAGGCACGATGGATAAAACTGTCGACATAAAATCAAGTGTTGTAACTGAGAATAAATGGCCCTTCTTTGTTGAAATTAAACAAACCATTGTGTCTGAGCTCTAAGGCAGCCTCTTGAATGTAGAGAAGTGCTGCATTCAGGTAAGCTAGACAATATTATCTGTGGTTATGTTCTCTCTATATTAAGATTGTGCACATGGTCGTTTAATAAACGATTTTTAGGATTTTTACTTGCCTCTAACTGTAGATCATGAAAAGACAAAGCGAAGAATGCTGTGGTATCATTCACTGGAGAAGGATAATGTGATGTTAACAGAAGGTGAAGCTGACTTGGCCTGTGACATGGACAGTAAAGTGACTAGTTGCTGTCAGTAAATATAAATAAAATTATTTTCAGGTTTAAAGATATCATATTGACTCAGAGCTCAGCGAATATATGACACTTGCTGTCAAGGGACCAAACATAGTTTGTCAACCAATTAGAGAAGGATTGTCAACAACTGGCAAACTTTGCAAAGCTCAGTAAACCTAAAATTAGATCACTAAACTGTAATTAGGCTTCCTTGGTACAGACAAGGACATATGTGAATTACACCATTTTTTTTTGTTTGTAGGGCTTGTAATAGCAAATAAAGTCTTTTAGGCTTGCATTCCCACAACTGAATGTTTCAAATGTGAAGAAAAAAGGGCAAATATAAAATTAATGTTTTTATTAAAACTGTGAACATTATCTTACATTGTGAAAACTCATTTTTCCAGTTTTCCTGTAAGCTCCTGCCTACAATAGGTTGGTATGGTGCCTTGTGTAGGATGTTGAGCATCAAATCTTCTTTGTAGGTACTTAAAGCATGTTTTGGGCAATGGGGAAGAATGCTGTGAAAAGAATTTACCACTACCTTCTACAATTCTGATCTTAAATCAGAATTGTGTCTGTAATTTGATGTAAAACTCAAGTCAGAACCATCTGGTTCTGTCCTTTGGATATGACTGGCATAAGGCAGATAGATGGATGGAGTGATGTGCCTGAGGAAGCCCCACTGTCTGACCAAGTTGACCCTGGCACTCTGGGTCAGTTTCTTTTTTTCCTAAGTGTCTGGGAAGGAAGCAGCTTAAACAGAATCACTCTGAAAAAATGGAAGTTCTCCAGTGTGTCTTTACTTCCCAGTTTCTAACATAATTCTAACTTGCAATCAGGCTTGAGTTTTATAGTCTTCCTGTGTTGTATGGCTGTGAGGCTTCTGGCGTGGGAAGTTTCTTCCAGGACCCTGATGTTGTCTGGGATGTAATGCTGGGGTTAAAGGCAGCTGGCCAGCTTACCAACCAGAACTGCTGTAATTCAGCTTCAGTTTCCCCTGAGAGAAGTGGATGTCTGAGCAAGGATTTCAGTCGGCTAGGAAGAGCTCAGTGTAACCTTCTTGAAACATAATAAACACAAACATGTTGAGGGAGGAGAAGACTGAGAGGAATGGATGGTCATCTCCACTTCCCCTATAAGCATTTGCTTGTGTCCACTCTGGTTTAGTTGACTTTTCTGTCTGGTGCAGCCATACCAGATGTGTTATGTCAGTATTATCATCTTCACACTGCTGCAGCTTGGTGTTTCCTGTACTTCTGAAATCAGAACAAGAAGAAACTCCCCTTTTTTTTAAATTTTCCCATCCCTACACCTACTGTATGTCAAAACCATCACGAAAAAAAAAGAGTAATAGGTATTTGTGGCACCATTCAAGTACAAAAAAAAAAAAAGTGTGGAGGAAGTATTGTGTTGTTTTGTCCTGTTGCACCAACAGCCTGGCTGTGTGCTGCTGGCATTGCTCATTGCAAACTCCAGCCTCAAGCAAACACCTCCCAGACTGGAAACAAAAGGAATCCTCAGGGAATTCTCAGAGCCCAACCGAGTTTGCAGGTGCTCTGTGAAAAGAAGGATTAAACTCTCTTGCATTCATGGTAGTCTGGGTGGGGATCTAGGCTGTTAAAAGATTGGCTGAGGTGCTGTTAGGATTTAGTTTGCTCTCTGGTCATGTATTCTTGTGCAGGAATACCCAGTGAATAAAGATATTAATTATTATAATTTCAAATCTGATAATATCTAGAGACATGAAATTAATTTGCTTACCCCTTAAAATTTTGTTTCATTTTTCCAGTAGCATTACCTGCTTTTTACAGCCTTTGGGAAATAAAGTGCAGAAAGACTAAGGTGTTTTTTTCCACCAAGTGTGTTGGAACTGATTACCTCTTAAGTCCTTGGGATTTTGCTGGCTAAAATCCTTTACTGTTCCAAAGTAAATTGTCCTGGCTCATCTATGGAACTGAGTGTTGCCTCTTGGCTGGCAGAATGCCAGAGCACTGTACTTCACCAAGTTCACATACTTTTCTAAGAATTCCCTGAAAACATGTTTCATTGGAAAGTATGTGTCAACATGTTCTGATGTATCATCTATTTTATGGGAATTTCAGTTTTTAAAAACTACCAAATATAATAATTATAATGATCATCGTGATAACATCAACAACAATAATCATATCCTCTGGTTCAGAGTTCTTCAGTGCGTGAAATTAGGATGAATACAGATTGAACACTGCAGTAGGGGAATGTATGTTTGTTATTTGGGGAAGAAATGGTTTGCTCTTCTCAAATGACAGCCGGGATCAGCTTCCTGACTTGTCCCTGCTATGGCCTCAGAAAGCCTGACTGGAGTCAGGTCACCTGCACCCTCCTCTCAGTGTTTTGTTTACATATTTTCAGCATTTCAGGACAGCTCCTCAGCGATAGGGTGTTTCTGGAATACACAAACAGTTGCTTAAATGCTCTCCATTCTAATGCTTCACAGCAATACCACTGAAATGCACTGAGGCATTCAGAACTGGCAGGCTGCACTTTTGTCATGATCTCAAGTCACATTTTGCCCTGGAGCATTGCCCTCTGGAACCAGTATTAAAAGTAAACGTCGAAAAAAGGGCAAGAAGTTATCCTGTTATTCTGGACTGTCCAGTTTCTCTCTTCCTCACATCCTTTCTGCATCCTCTCCTGAACTGCACAAGACTTCAGTAAGCTGAACCTGTGCTTCTCTACAGCATGCCTCTGAAAATAGACTCTGAAACCACCCAGTAATATTCTCTGTGTTCATATTCAGTGACAAATTTCCTGGATGATAGTAGCAATGTGAATTATAGGTTGTCTTAATTGCTAAGATAAATTCCCTTGCTAATGATGGACAGATTTGATGTTGTACCTAATTATATTGTAACTGACAGGTTGCAGCTGCTGTTGTTTGTGCTCTGGAGCTGTTACCACAGCTGGGGACAGCCTATGGTGAATCTGTGACAGGACTATTGTACAGCTGTTCAAAATACTTCTGAAAGGGAACAAAAACCCCAATCCCTCCCTTAAAAAAAACCAATCAGGAATTGTCAGTCTATGAACTTTATCTTGTGTGTGTTGCAAATACTGTTGTTAAAAATCCAAATCACCTTCATTTCAGTGAGGTATTTTGGCCAAGTCATTTGGCTGCAATTTGGACATCTGAGCTGTGAAATTTAGCTTCAAATGTGAGATCAGCTGCAGTCTTCCCGTGTAAAATTAGGTAAATGACTTCATTTCTCAGTGCTGTCAGCTCAGCACTGAGGCATTACTTTCCTTTCTTCTGCTTTTTGCCTGGTCAGGATTGCAAGTTTTGGAAAGCTGATGCTGCTGGGTTCGAGTGCTGAATGCAGATGCATTAGGAGGTTCAGAGATGCTGTTGTTTTGGTCCTTGAGTTTGCAAGCTCTATAGTTGACAAGAAATCTACAGTGCATCTGGCTGTGATTGTAAAATACCAGGGAGACATCCTTTTATTTTTTGCATAGCTGCATGGGCCTCCACAGGAACTATTTCTGATGTCTGGTACCCAAGCAGAGCTGTGTGCTACCCTGTGTTACACCTTGTGGCTGATTATAATGGTCCTAGGCTAAGAAATGGGGTGTTAATCTTTCTCTTTGTGGCTTGCAGTCCCTTCTCAGTCATAAGCTGCCTCAGTAAAGCCTGGTTTTAAGGAATAAATGAAATGGCATAAAGACAGGAGCAGGTGAGGGGGGGCCGGGCGGGAGGGGGGTTCATGGCACAAAGAGTGCCCCGGGGAAATAGTGGATTAGAAGGGAAGGAGCAATGTGTTGAGCAGTTGTTCCAGACTGTAAGTGTATCAGAGAAGAAGATGGGAATTCCTGTGCTGTGCCATTATTTTTTTTGTCAGCTCTTATGGTAACAAAAATATACAAAAATCACTGAATCACTGGAGTTTTTAAATTTAGAAGAGACTGTGTTTAATTCCAGTGATCAGTAGTCATAAAATAATATTTTCTTCCTGAATTTTGCTATCAAAAGTTATGTCCTCAGGGTGAGTTCAAGGAAGCAAACACAGCAGCTTAAATGCCGTGTTGCTTTTGAAAGTCTGGACCAAGCAAGATGCATTTCCAATTGCAAAAATTTAACTAAAACAAACTGTGAAACTCACAATGTTTTACATAAACAGCTTCCAGAAAAACAAACAAACTCTTTTAGCAGAATGTTTAAGGCAAGTTTGGAGATTTTGTAGGAAGAATTTAATTCTCAAGTTCTCGAGGATCTCCACCTGATGATAACATCAGGAGGCAGAAGTATGAATGAATTAATGGATTTTACAAATGGCTGCAGCCTCGGTTCCATTTGTGACTGATCATTCTTAAGGGGTAAGTACAATTGTCCCGTCTGTTCCTACATCTCTCCCGAGAAGTGTTGAGTTTGAAAATGAAACCCGAAAAGAAGTACTTGAAGTACTTGAGGCGGTCTGGCATTGTTTTGAACCCTTTGAAATGAGAGGCTGCCTCTGTCATGGAGTGTTAGCGTTTGAGAGGCAGTGAGCACGGAGTGACAGCCTTAGTTTTTAATGTCTTTGCCTTTGTAGGTTTAAGACAGGCTCCAATCAGCCATCTGCGTTAATGAAGCACTAAGTACATTGTATAATTATAAGATTCTGAATGTAATTGCTGTGTATGTTGTATGATTTAAGTTCCAGCTCTACTTGCAGCTCTCATTTACCAAACCAGTGAAGGATATAATAATACTATTGAAAACAATAAGAGCTTACTCCTTCTACAGTGTTGTCATGGGGGTGTGTGTGTGTGATTCTTTCAAAGAGATCCTGGCTCATAAAATCACAGTAGCTAAAGGTGAAGGTTATCTGTAAGATGAACCTTTTCCCTGCAAGCCTGGATATCATGCCCTGAGTAAGGAAATACCTGATGCAAAACCTATATTCTGAGTCTGGGCACCTGCCAACGCTTGCAGCCTGAGATCTCAGGCATACAGTGCACTGTGGCAGGGGAGAGCAGGGCTGCTCTTGCAGATAAAAAGGAGCTCCCTGTCTTGTTTTGTCTGTTTGTGAAGTGGCTGGACACCAGCAGGTGCTGACAAATGTGAGGAGACAAAGGCTGGGGTAAGAGAGTTCTTTTGGTGGTAGGATCCAGGCCAGGCAAGGGTAACTACTAAGCTGCACAGTTCTCAGAGGTTTCCTTGCCTTATTTATTAACTGACTGAGGCTTCCTGGCCACAGAGCTTCTCTAGGAAAAGAAGCTTTAAAATTTATTTCTGCTCCATAGTGGAAATGCGATGAAATATTTTGGATGTCTTTTGCAAAAGTATGATTGTATCAAATAATCATTGGTAAAATATGAGCTTTTTCTGACTATGGAAGTTGCCAGAACACAATATAGTTTTCACAAAGCAATAGTTTTAGCCAAACTTTTTTTAACTGAAGTGCTATTCTGTCTTCACAGCTTGCTAGTTTTTTCATCTCATTATTATCACGAGAAGCACTGTACACAACTCAGCTGAAATTCCTCCAGTAGTGTAGCTGCAGACCATCTTTTCCCTTAAGTTTTGTAAGGTGGAAGTAGCTTTCTTAGACTAAATGCAAACACATGGTAATAGCTAATGATTTAACTTCCTTGTTTGTATCTCTGTGATGGTTTCAGTGTGATTAAGCATTTCTAAGATACAAGACAGTGGTCCTTGTCCCTTCCAGATGGGCTGAGCAAAAGGATCCTCTGCATAATCACTGTTTCATTCCGTGTGCTTGCCTTACATAGAATTTGTATCAGTCAAATCCTGCTTTAGTTGCAGACCGCCTTTCTTTCCTTATTTTGGTACCACGTCTCTCAACTTGATTACAGTTATTTAGTCCAAAGGCAATCGAAAAGAAGGGAAGGTAACTCTGTGGAGCTGATACCTTCTCTAAGTTCAAACTGCCTCTTAGGGGCATGCTGAAGAAAGAAAAGCTCACACAAAGAAGAACAAAAGAAAGTCCCTGACTTTCCTATTGAAGGGTCCATAACAATAGTCTAGTGGAAGGCTTCCACCACTGACATAAGGCTGCGACCTGCAGGGTCACTGTTATTTGAGTCAATCATCTGACCTCCAGGTGTTTCCCTCTTAGAAGATAAGGGGAAAATATTACAGTGGGACTGGAATATCTTTAGGAGCCCCAGTGAGGAAGATTTAGTTGGTAAATAGCAGCTACAGGCCTTTTTAAACTTTAATGCAGCCACTTTACTATCACAGTGGGAAATTCCTTGTCCTTGAAGTGCAGTGAAATACCTACACTTACTGATTTACAGCTAAATTATTAAGTGAGGAGCAGAAATACGAATAAAACATTCACTTATTTAAAAAATAGTTACTGGAGGCCAGCTATACATTTCCAAAGGGTTACCAACCCTCTGAGTTCTTTTCTGAGAGCTTCTTCTTAAGGGGAGTACCCTGAAGCATGCAGGTCCTTCCAGAACATCTGGGGGTGTGTTGCAGACTTGAGTGCCTTAAGCATCACCCGCTGAAGGAATGGTAATTTGAACCTTTTGTTCTCATTCATTTAAACACAAACTGCTCTTTAGAGTTTGTAACATCTGTCCTCCTTTCTTGTCAGGCACTGCTGGGTTTAGCTGAATTCCAGACCCAGGAGGTGGCTACCTTCTGATGCTCTGGCGACTTGATCTGCAGAGTCCTCACCGGGGTACCCAGAGCAGGCTTGTAGGGTGAGCCCTGCTGCTCAGGGCCATTTGAACAGCTTGTTTGGGAAGCTTTGAGAGAATTTTTGCTGTCTTCTCTTTGCAGTGGCCAGTTTGCTATTGTGAAGAAATGTCGGGAGAAAAGCACCGGGTTGGAGTATGCTGCTAAATTCATCAAAAAACGGCAGAGCCGCGCCAGCCGCCGCGGGGTCAGGCGTGAGGAGATTGAACGGGAGGTTGCTATTCTGCAGCAGATTCTGCACCCCAACATCATCAAGCTGCATGACATCTATGAGAACAAGACGGATGTGGTCCTCATCCTTGAGCTGTGAGTAAGGGGACTTCCTATGCTCCAGGGTAGGATGAGGTAAATGGGAAGCAGGGAGGGGCTGCGGAGGCTGCCAGAACATTAGAGACACTGTAAAAATGGAGTGGTTGTGTCCTCAGGCCTCACAGATCTTGGCAGAATTGAAGGAGGTAAACAGGCTGGTAAACAGGCCCCCCAGGTGAGCACCCTGTGACGTGGGGTGCACCTTAACATCAGCTGAGGCCATTGTGACTGGGGCAGGGAGCATTTTCACCTTGAAAACTGTTCACTAGCAGAGGGATTACTTCACCTCTGCCTAGTGCTGCCCTGATGTGAACCTTGGAGGAAGCATAAATGGCCACTGATTGCTCATGTCATTCTTTCTTCTTTCATCTCTTCCAATGCACATGAAGCCATCAAGTAATTTGAAAAATTTGCAGCCATTCTCAGTACTCTCATGTTTTCCTCATTTAGAGAGGAAAACTTCATCCTAAAGCCATCAACAGGTTCTTACACCCTGTTGCTCTTCACGAATAGTTGATGGAGCTGAGGTGACACATTTGAGACAGATGCAGACCACATTTTAGTAATTTAATCTCTTGTAACACAACTTTTTTTAAAAAATATTCTTTCTGCCTGTTTCTGCTGCCTGGCTTGAGGTTCTTTAGATCCACCATTTGGACAGACGTGCCTGACCATGTTCTGGAAAGCTGTCATACCAGTGTTTTAAAGTCATTATGTCTTGGGGATTGCATGCAAGGTTAGATTTTGTGATATGAATCTGAAATGTGTGTGGAGAGTAAAGTTGGCACTTCAGTGCTGACACTAATGTATGTGTGGTGGAATTCTTTCACTTTGGTAACAATAATGTTATATGCAAGGACTTTAATGAAAAAAAGAGGAATAAGAGGTTGATTTCTTTTAAAGAGTAATATACCTCTTTCCAGCCTGGCCAGAAGAGCTTTGCTCTGTGTAAATAGCTTTTTTTGCCTGCTGGCTTTGCAACCCAATATGAATCAAAATTACCTTGAAGGAGTTACTGTTGTTTATGTGACTTCTGCTTATACTGGAGAGGCTAAAGTACAGGCTTTGTGAGAAGGGACTAGGGGTATCCCAAAGGAGCAGAGTTGCTTTGGTAGTGCTAGAGCAGGACACATTGGCTGCAGCAGCTTTCAGGAGTACTGGTGTGCAGCACCAAGGGAAAATTGCTCAGGTAACTCATCTCTCAGAGTGAATATTCTGAAGTGTTAGATTCTGCAGGAAATTGTCGTCATTGTAGGGCAGTCATGTGATTAATTTCAGCTTCCCCTGCTTGTCTCAGAGATGCAAATTCTCTGTGAAGTCGGGAGGGGAGCTGAAGTTGCCTGCCCCTGTTTGGCTTCCTCTTCTCAGTGCTATTTGCAACCCATTCGGATGCATATTAGATTTGACCTGTAGTGGCTGGGTGGTCACAGATCACTTGCTCCTCAGCATTGCATCTGCAGCTGAATGCTGTAGAGCATTTGTATGTCCCCTAATTTCATAGTGTGACTGTTGATGTGTTAGCTTGAGAGTCGTTTCAATAAAATTTTCCAGTTGCCCAATGTTAATTACTGAGTTAAAAAAGAAAAATCTGCCATGATAACATTATTTCTCTTTATCCAGACATGAAAAAGGGGGGGCACCAAGTGACTGAGTCTCTTTATACCCAAGCTTATGCTGGAATAATGACTTTGTATGAAACTTGGCTCTTGTTGCCATTCCAGGTGTTTCATGGCTGAGCATCAAGACTGCAGCAGAAGTGCAGCATAGAAGACCTATGTCCAAAACATCTCCTTGTGTACAGTTCATAGTGTTACTCTAGGTCTAACCTAAGAAGTTGAAAGGGATGCAAATTATCTCTGCATGCACAAATTAAAATCTGTGTGTACTTGTGTGGCTCAGCTTTCCTAATCTCCACTGACAACCAGGGTAAACCTGAACACTTTCTTCCAAAGCAGAGAGTAGAATTGTCTGTTAGTACTCATCAGAGCCAGGAGTGGAAATAGCTCTTCTAATAAATGGAGCTTTGCTGGTCAGGATGTACAGTCTTGGCCTAAGGGGGTGAAATTTGTCGTTTAGTGAAGGAAGACAGAGAAATTTAAGCTTTTTTGGGCTGTATTCTGCTTTTTAGAGGGATCAATACCACCCACTTTACAAAGCTCTGAGTCGTACAGAAACTGTGCAGAAGGTGACATATCCTTTATCTGCCAATTTATGTCACTGAAGTAAAGCTGTAATCAAAAAGGCATCTTGAGGTCTTCTTATTACAATTTTTAGGTAATGAGTAAATGATGCAATTTTTCTGAATCTATGAAGCATGAAGTACAGAGACACCATGGCTAAAGTTATGGGGACCCTATGCTCCCTAGGGCACCTGCCTTGCCCTTGTGTATGGATTCCAGGCAATAAAGCTTTGATCCCTGAGTGAGATGAAATAACCAGTGGCTTTTCAGGGGAGGCAGCATTTAGGCCAGGGAGCATTCCTGGAGATCAGTGTGACTGCTGGCAGATGGCATCTAAGTGATGAAAAGCTTATGATTTTGAAGCCAAGTCACCAAGTGTTGGTCGCTGTAGCTGTGCACTGGAAGACAGGAAAGGAACTTGCTTTTTCTGACTGGCAGCTACTTTGTACTGAAACAACTTCCCATTTCATTACTGTCTGCTTTTTCCTGTCCTCACATCATCTGGAACATTTTGTGTGGCCTGGTGTCAGGCTGCGCTTTTAGCAGGATGGGTGGAACAGAGTTTTGTCCCGATTAAGGCAGCTGTGTTCAGCTGCTGTATGCAAGGGTGATGGTAATTGCTAATAAAGATAATTAAATTTCCTCTCTGAACAGATGATGGCTCCTCCTGACACTCTGATACTCATACTCCCTGCAGTTTATCAAAATAAGCATTACAGCACCTGGCCAACTAATCTTATGTTAAGCTATAGTGAACTCCAGCTTCAAAAGAAGAGTGTTCCCAGTATGCTTGATAAATTGAAGAAGCTTTCCTGATGTTTAAAAGAAGCTTTGGCTAAAATGTTGACCCTCTTCCGAACTCCCTGCTGGCACAGGGTTGCATTCCCTAGGTGCTGTTTCTGCTGAGCATTGCTGAGTCCAGTGCTGTTAGGTGCAGTGTGGCAGGTACATGGTTTGCTCTGCCTTCTGCACACTCTTCAGGGATATGCTCCCTACGGTTTTATGTGACCTTCCTGTTCTCTCTCTTTTGGGCCTTGCCTTCAGGCTGCTTGGCCCAAACACGACCAGCCTGAAGGCAGGTTTGAGTGATACACCAGTCTCCTTCATGGGTGTCAGGGGCTTAATTTCTCACAGGAGTAAGGTGAAAAGCAAAATAAATGGCATCAGGAAGGGATTTTTTCCCTTTGCTCTTTTACAGGTGGTGTTGGTTTAGAAAACACACTTCCCTGGATGTTCAAATGTAACTTCTAGTGCAGTGCTACACTGCAAAGGAGTTGGTGGTGAACTGGGTTCTGGGGTCCCACAGTGGCTGGTTCTGGGGACTGCCAAGGCTCTTCTGCCTGAGGGTTTCCCGGAGTTCGGGTGCATAACTTGGGTGAGAATGCTTCTGCAGTAAACTGTGTACCATCCTATTTCTGCAGTTTACTCAGACCTCTTTTTAAAGCCTGAGTCTTTTTTAATGAGAAATCATCAGATCTCTTCTACTGACTTTTCCTTTAGATTCTCTTGCAAGATCTCTGCAGCTTAGGTTAATGTCTTAGGCTGTACCACAAGAGGCTGGAGATTAATGTACTATTTGAACATGTATGCCTATCTCTGACCTTAGGAAAACAAAATGCCCATGTGGCTGTGGTAAGAGGGATTCACATGCTGTAAGAGGGAATCATTTGCTGATAAAGTAATAATGAGACTTCAGTCTCCCTGAATCTTTTTTTTTCCTTTTTCTTTTCTCTTGTGTTCTGTACCTTGGAAGTCTCCCCTGCCTAGCCAGATTAAAGGCTAGTGTGAACTAGAGAGAAGAGGGAAAATAAATCAAGGAGCTAGCAGATTAATTTCCTGTGATCCTCATTCTTGCCAGCTGTAGAGTTACTTCAGTGATGCCTTTGGTCTAGCTGGTTGCCTTTGGAACAGAGTTCCTGATGGGCTTTGGGAAGCTACCCCTTCTTTTAAGTGACCACTGCTGAGGGCAGCAAGAGAGCAGGGGAATTAAGCATCTCCAATCTGGGCAGCCAAACAATTTTCTCACATTCCTTTGTGTAGCAAAGGGGGTTCCTCAAAAGAGAGCTGCTGGTTTCCTCTGGGCAGGATGGTATCCTTTAATATCCTTAGCACAGGCCTCTATGCCAGAGGAAGCTGAGGAGAACAGCTTTGACAAAGTAGCTCAGCTTGTGGCTCTCCTGAAGTGGTGTCTTCTTTAGCTGGAAAGTTGGCAGCTGTGTGGCTTGTCAGTGTGGCTGACAGAGAGAACTTTTTTATTCTTGGATGTGGTTAACAACTCCACCTTAAGGAACAATCACCTGGGAGATTTTAAAGGGTAAAGGAGGAAGAGGGAGCGGCGTGCCTGGGTGGTTGAATGCCAGAAAAGTTCCAGAAAGTATCCCTGTACAGCTGGCTGCCTGCTGACTGGGCCATAGTGCCTACCAGAGGTGATTGCTTAAGTGCAGTTTGAATAGAAATTATGAAAGAGATGGAACTTGCTTGCTCTCTGTACACAGATTTTACCAAGAGACCACCAGGTTTTACTTACAGATTTCTTTACCAGCTTGGCACATGATTACAGTCAGCTGTAATAATTTTTAAACTAGTGAACCAAGGCCCCTGAACCTACCTATGATGTGGAGACAGTGTTCCCTGGCTCCTGAAGTGTGCAGGTTAAAGCCAAACCTGTCCAGCAAGGCTGATGGCAGTGCTGAGAGACTTGGAATGTGTCACCTAAAAAGAAAATCAGAGACCAAATAAAAGTCTCACAGGTTGAGTAACAGATAAAAAGAAGGAGAAGGTGGCAGCCAGGGACAGCAGTTGCAAAATATCCCTCTGTCATCTGTGTTTATTTTAGTTTGCCAGGCATTTAGTCATAACAATTGAAGCTTAAGTTACTTCTGCCCTGGTGATGCAAGGTGACTTCTACCCAGGTGAAGTGTCTTGGTTTTCTGTTGCTTAGGAAGGTCAATAGGCCCAGAGTAAATCTCTGCCCTTGGAGCAGCAAGGTGTGCTGTCACCCACAGCAGTGGCAGAAACTGGAAAATACTCCCAGTGTCTTCATGGCTTTTGGCACCTTGTTTGCAGCTGACTTCTCTTTGCAGCTTTTGTAGCTGTTTGCAGTAATCTGAAAGAGGCAGCGTAGGGCACTGATGTCCTACACCACCTTGTGTAGGAGTCTGGGGTCAGAGGAGTGGCTGCAGTGTGTGGCATGATCTAATTTGTCAGTCACAGCATTTATTTGATTCAAAGCACTTGAACCTGTCTGTGCTTTTACAGGTATTTCACCCGACAGCAGGGCTGAAAGCTTCTTTTCCAAAATGACTGTTGGATCTCTTAAGTCTTGTGCTTGCACTCTGAAGGGTGAGCCTAGTTAGGTGGTGCACCTTAGCCGAAGAGCAGCAGCTACTTCATGGGTGCCCCTTAAAATAAATCTGTATGAGAGTAAATCGGTAAGAAAAATGACACTGTGAACTGGAAATGGTAAATGTATGCATGAATAACAACAGCAAACAATGCTCAATTCAATATCTAGATCATCTTGTTTCATAATACCTAGAAAAATAGCACTGGAGCTTTCAACACAAAGCACAAAAATGAAAACAGAAATCTTACATACTAAACATGCACAGAATGTATTTCAGTTTTGATGTGAAAACTCATTGAATTGGGAAAACAATTTTAGGTACCTTTCCAGCTATTACAACCTGTGTTCTCTTTAAAAATTCGTCACAAAATAAGTGCTTTCCTCTTGGTTATGTCAGGCAAAAAATTGTATTAGAATAGAGTCATGGCTGTTCTGGAAAGAAAAGATATTCTGCTTGCAGATCTTATTGCCTCATATTTCTGATGGCAACCAATAATGGAAGCAATTCTTCAACAGTTCTTGACTGTAACAACTTGTTCTGTTTCCTCTATCTCATACAAAAGGAAAATGTTGACATATAGCAGCTGAAGTGGTTAACATTGAAGTTACCTGTTGAAATATGTGCCTGTGTGTATTCACCAAACATTGTACCTTTTTTTGTCCTTTATAAATCTTGATAAACCTTTCAGCATCAGTGACTAAGGGAAGGCTAGTCCTTAATTTGCAGGAAGGAGAGCTTAAGCCAAAAGAAAACTTGTCACGTCTGGGAACAAAAACCAAAATTCTCAATTGACTGCAGATGTGGCCTTTATCTAACAGTATGGAGTTATTTTTCTACTTTAGTTTTCTGTGCTTAGGTTTATTTTATGTCTTACAGTGCAGTTGATAATAGGCCATCTTCTGGTGGGTTTTTCAGGGTTTCTGGAGGAGAACTTTTTGACTTCCTGGCACAGAAGGAGTCTTTGAGTGAAGAGGAAGCAACCAGATTCATCAAGCAGATTTTGGATGGTGTGAATTACCTTCACTCTAAGAAAATTGCTCACTTTGATTTAAAGGTAAAGATGCTGACTTAAGCTTTTTTAATGATGGGATGTATGTTCTACGGTTTATTTGATAATGTGTCTAAAATAATAGGTAAGGCCACTTTAAATGCCCTTCACACTGAGGGCTCCACGGAAGACAATCTCCTTTATCAGGCCTGTGGTAACTTTTGGATGGGCTTATATATTTACTGATAGAGAAGAAATTTTCTATTTAAGTCTTCATCCTTCAGCTGTTTGCATTGGTGGTATCATTCAAAGCATGTTGTGTTGTTTTTTGTTGTTTTTCTGTTTTAATAATAAAAAAATTAGAGTGATGTGCAAAAGAAATACTTCTTTGAGAAGAGGAAGACCAGGTCCAGCTACAAACAACTGTGCCTGCTTCCAGTCCCCACCCTGTTTAGGGTTAGGTGGGTAGTCTGTGTCATCCAGTGCATATTGGTTAACAGAAAGACTTGGTGCTTTCTTAGCTGCTTAGGGCCTTGAAAGCACAACTCACAGAGCTCTCTTCCTGCCATATTAGGTGACATCTGTAGCTTTGGTCCTTGACAACACAGAAGAGACTGTCTCTCCTTTTGTTTGTGGCCTGCCTAGGTGAACATGCTTCTCTAAGGCTAGGAGTCTGTTGTCCTTGGGAATGAAACTCCTGACACTAGAAGAAAGTGCATTCTCAGTAGCAGTCTCAGAGCTACAGACCTGGCTACCTCAACTACTGCTGCTTCTAGAAATACATTCACAATACACTTATGCCCTAGGAGAAAGAACAATAAAACAAAGAAGGGAACTGCGTTAAAATTAAGGAAAAGGAAGAAACTCTACTGCTAGATTACATGATTCTTATCCTAGTTTTAAACCCAGGTTAATTTATTACTAATTATGTGTGTACCTTAAATAGACTCCTCCCAGATTCTCTGTGTATGTGTGTATATATATATATATATGTATATGCTGATTCCTTGTGCTAAGTGTGTGCCTAATGCTGACTCTGTCTTGAATTGCTTGGTCTTGAGTCAGTGTTAATCTTATCTAACCTAAGAAACTGGTTAGCAAACTACTGTCCAGATCTTCGTGGGGTGCATGTGATAATGTATAGCAGATGTGTGAACGTCTAAAGGATGTGCACTTGATTTTGACTTTACTACATGAATCCAGAAGCCAAAGTCAGAAAGTTTACACTGCGCATCAGAAAACAGTGGAGTATTCTGTGGCATGAAGTAATTGTGAGAATATAGGTGCAAATTTTTCTATACTGATTTTTACAGTTAATACTGGTAATGTCAGGTGGTCAGTGATGATGTTACAAGAAATGCAAGATAGGAATCAGACAGAGTAAGTAAAGAATCGTTTAACTCATAATGAGTATCAAATGACCCAAAACATATTCACAGAGTAATCCTCCTGAATTTTATAGGACTAGATTTGCAGTCTTGCTAGTGTTAAATTAGACATGTATTTTTAAGCAGTGATCTGATTAGGCAAAAGATGATTCATAATTATCTCATCACTTGACAGGGCTCCATTGACTGCACTGGAGCTACAGTGACTTATACCACCTCAGGAATAAAACAGTTCAAGAGGTAGTGACTGAGACTTGTTGCCATTTCAGTCTGTTCTGTCTGCTCTAAACAAGCTTAAATCAGGTATCTGGGGTGAACACATGTGCCCTGGATCCATGGAAGAAAACCAGACTAGTTAGCCTGAGGCTGAAATACTCTTGGTCCAATGACTGTGACGAATTCATATGCCCACTTTCCCCGTGCAGCTCTGACTGAGAGTGTGTGTTAGCAGGAGCCGCTTCCATACTAGAATCTGATGTGGAAGGATCAGGCAGCTACCAGCAGGGAATCAAACTGTCTGAATGTTGCTCTTGGGCTTATGATTAAGTTATGACAGATCAATGCAGTAAAGCTCTTCATGGGCTATAAACTGGACACAGTTCACTCTGAAACCTGTGAACAAGTGAGGGAGTAACTAAGGCTGAGAAATTCAGTTGAAGAAGTAAGTTTAAGAAATACTAGTTACATCTGTTAAAGAAAGTCAGAGCCTGTGGTTGAAAAAGTTAGCTTTAATTTCACAGTTCTAGCTTTGGCTTTTCCCCACATGCTGTGAGAGATGCTACATCTTCTTTTAATAGATTGGTATCATATATGAGCTACTGCTGTCCCAAACCTGGGTCTGCACCCAGGGAAGGTCTGTGTGAGAGAATACACACTTTCCAAGGAGTCAATGTGACCAACTTTGGATACTCTGGCAGTCACACAAGCCTGGTCAATTTAGAATATTTGTAATTTAACCCTTTTCTTTGAACATCACTGCAACCTATGATCCCAACTTTTTCCATCTTCTGGATGGTTCAGATAGTAAGTCCTAGATCTTTCCTGGCCTCTCAGCAGCTGTGAATTTCTTCTCATAGAGAAGAACATTTTGCTTCTCTAAGTATGTTTAGATGTGATGAGAATCCCACAAGAAGCCTTTCATAAGACATCTTCCAGTGGGTTGCAATGCAGTACAAGGACAGCCCGGCAGAAATAGGGAAGTTTCCCAGTGTAAATTCCAAGAACAGACTGGATCAGTGACATTGCTGTCAGTCAGAGTACTCGGTGGTGCAGCTTTTCTTCAGGAGCAAGCAGTGGCACTCTGCCTCTGCACCAGGTGCCTGCACTGCTTCAGCTAACTGCTGCCTGCTGTGATGTGTGTGCATCACTTGTCCTGCCTGCAGCAAATCCATGGGGTCAGGGTGTGACATCTTCCAGATCTGTTTTCTGGCTTAAGAGGGAACAACATAATCTGAGCTTCTCCTTTGTGTTATGTCACGGTGCTGCTGGGCCGATGACCAGTGATGTATTTAGTCAGATTAGGGAACTGCACACTGGTGTGTGAAAAACTTCTGTCTCACTGTGAAAGCAAGGGGATCTTTTTTTGATTTTGACAATAGTCATCATTAAGAAAATAAGATTAGGGGGGCTAACAGGAAGACAGAGAAAGGCAGATTTTGCATGGCATAAAATGCAAGGAATGTAAGTATTAATTTTATTTTATTTGCTTTACTTCTATTAAGTTCTGGTCCATTCAATGATGTCAAATTTCACTGCTGTCGTGCCTTTGCAAAAACAATAAATTGTAAGTAGTTAGGCAGAGGTATGTTGTTGTTTTACAGTGTTATATGTGTGAAAATAATATGCTTGAGAGCTCTGCTACCTTCCCTGGTTATTAATAATATAATAAAAAATGTCTATCTTTGATATTTGTAGCCTGAAAACATTATGCTACTAGACAAGAATATTCCTATTCCACACATCAAGCTCATTGACTTTGGCTTGGCTCACAAAATAGAAGATGGTGTTGAATTTAAAAACATTTTTGGAACTCCAGAATTTGTAGGTGAGTGAATGGCCTGTTCCTTTAGCTCATATTGCAAGTTTTTTGAGGAAGCTGAAACATCTTTCAGAGTTAAGAAGTGAGGGATAGAGGTACTTCCAATCTCGTTTGTATCAAAGGGACTTAAATCTAGAGTTTTATTTTTCTGAAGTAGGCAAAAGGTGCTTTCTATAAACCAGATGTGCTACTCCTGTGAGAATATGTTGCTACCAAATAAAAAATTAGAGATGTAAATTCAGGAATGAAATTGTGAAACCTTGCAAATATAAATTGTCATTTTTAACCTCTTGTTTGGGACAAGTAAGTTCTCTACATTGTAGTACAGCAGTACTTGATTACATGGGTATCTCTGTGGTTGCTTTCTAGATAAAAAACTCACACTGTACATCTGTCAAGTACAAAACTCTCACCTCCCCTTACATTTTTCCACACGATTCTCTTTTTTGTTACTCACTGATTATAATTCTAATCTGTCTTGCTTGGGCTTTAGGTTAATCCTACTCCTTTCTACTATTTTCAGTTAAAGGTATTGGGCTTCTTGGGGGGGGGGAGGGAGGGTGGTAGGTTGGAAGGATAGAATTGTAACTCATATTCCAGGTAAACACAACTGTTACAGACACTTTTTTTCATCTCATTACCTCACTTTGGTCTTTTCTTTTCCATGCAGTCTTATAGGAGGTTGTTTTCCAACGAGGAAGTGTTTCTTATTAAGATGATGGGGTTTGACATGGATACCAATGGTGCCTGGCATGTAATTTCAATCTGTTGCCTAAGGGATATTTCTGACTGGCCATTAGACACTAGCTTTATTGGCACCAGTTAAAACCAAAACAAAATCTCAGATTCTTAGGCATAACAGCGTCCTTAGGAGGTGAAATAATTTGTTGTTAAAATCTGTGCTTACTGGTATATAATGTCTGTTTTACCCTTATTCTTGACTAACATTATGCTCCAAGTTACTCTGTGTGATCTCTTCTAGACACCTGTAACCTTGAATTCATGTCAGGCTATAAAACTAGTAACTATCCTGCTGTAACTGCCTTTATCCTGTTTGGTAGTTCTTGACGTGCTACCTAATGCAGCCTTGTAAAAATGTGTTACCTCAATTGCTGATGATTGATTAAATTTTTCTTACAGCCCCAGAAATAGTAAACTATGAACCACTTGGACTAGCTGCAGATATGTGGTAAATTCTTAACATTTTTCCCAGTTTGTTCTGTATAGAATTCATTCTACTACAACAAACAAAAACCAAACCAAAACAAAAAACTTAAGTGCAGCTAACTCTTTTTTCTCTCTTTTCATTTTTAATGCACTGCTTTTAATTAAAGTATAAGTGTTTAATTTCTGCAAAATTACAATGAAAAACTTTAATGATGGCTGTGCTAGAGTTAATGGTTTGCCACTGTCCACTGCAGAGGAGCACTCTTTAAAGAAAGCACCTCCCTGCAGTGCTTGTGACAGCTTTATTTATGAGAGAACTGCACACAGAGGAGAACTGTGTACTAATCTGGTCTGCTGAGAAGGCTGGCAAAGGAGGTCACCCCAAATCAAACATCCTTGCTTCTGTTTCTTTGTATTTCTGATCTGTTCTATAATAAGTACTTGCAAGAACAGAAATACACAAAAAGACTTCAAATATCCACGTTACTTGAGGTTGTATGTAAAACTGATGTTTTCCCTGAAACACCATTCTTTGATAGATGTTAGCTGTTGCCTAAAACCACAATGGTTCTCCTGCCCTGCCTGTATAGCAGCTACCTAGTGACTTTTTCATATTGTGTACCTTAAGAAGAATACAGGTCATATAGAACCCTTCCAATTAATCTCCTTTGTTTTTCAGGAGTATAGGAGTCATCACCTACATACTGTAAGTACAGTAGATTCACTCCTCTATAAGTGTTCCTAAAGCTTTAATGCACTGGCACAAAACAGCTCTTCCCTTTAGTCATTTAAGAAAGCAGCTGCACTCATGGGGTGGGGCAGTACTTTGACTGATGGGCAAATGTTATCCAGCAGGCTTTTCAAGTTTAAAAGAAGTGGGGGGAGAAGAAGAGAGGCATTCTTAGCAGCTTGAGAATAAACAGCTCTGGGCATTTCTGCTTCTATGGGAGCTCATCAGCTCCAATGGTAGAGGATGGAAAAGCCCAAGCATATTGGTTGCTCATAGAAGGGCTGTGAGAGACCAGTGTCTGGAGAAAATAGAAACAAAAAATGTGGTAGTACCATTTACAAGGTGAGATGTTTCAGGAGAAAACAGGGAAGTTTTAGTTTGCTTGTAGAGGCAAATGCCATGCATAAATATGGTCACCCATATTCAATAAGGTGAATTTAAGCTGTTATAGGAGCAGGGAAGTTGACCCTGGGAACTGAGAATTCATTTTACAGGAGAAAGAATTGCTTGTTAAAGCTAGTAAAGCAAAAGCTGGTTGGGAGTATCATTTTAGTCAGAAAGCACAAGGGGAAAAAAAGATACTTCTTAGATGTGTGTCAAGTGGTGATTGCTAAATAAAAGTAGGAAAGTGTGACAAGCTCACACTCTGAAAGAAACGAGGTTCCGTGGGCATCCTGGGGACAAGACAGATTCCTGGGGGCAGAAGAGTGCAGTGGGTTTCTGTACTGTATCCAGTGTAGATCTGTTTTACTTGGTTGGCTAGTGATGGTTGCCTTAGTAATTTATGTTGAGAAATTGTCCCTCTACAAATGAACAGAAAAGAGAGTGTGCTTTTTATGAGGGGAGGGGTCATGCTATGCATGATAATGCTTTGTGCTAGAAATCTGTTTAACTAGTATTGTCTGGTGATTTTAAAGCCTTTTGTTCTGAAGAATTCTGAAAAAATGGGGTGTGTTAATGACTGCTTTAGCAAATATGGCAGCAATAGAATGGATGCCATCATCAAATACATAGATGAAAATGCCTACAGGTAACCACTGGGGTGATTCACTGGGTTGTACAGGCAAAGCCTTTATTACTGAGGTCTGCTGTTAGATCTTTGCAGGCACTGAGTCAGGATATAACAAAAGTAATTTGCATTAGGTGTTAAGATATGAGAATCCTCCCATTTCACAGACCTCAAAACTGAATCCCAGAGGAAAAAAGCATACTCAGAAGGGAACAGAGCACTGTTAGCTTTGCCTTCCAGCAAAGTCCCAAGAGGTGGAATTACAGCTACTTCATGGTACAGTTTGGGGAAAAGGAAAAAGAATCCAAGGCTTTAGTGCAGGTTTCCAAGCCTTAGTTTTGAACAGTGTCCATGGTCTGTGGGGAGGTGCCTCCTTGTAGCCTTTTTGTGGTTAACAACAGTGGAACAAAAGCTTAAGAGAGGGAGTATGTAAAACCTGTTAAGAAGCATCTTAGGGGGTGAAATTTACAGCATCAAAGACAACTGGAGGACCTCACTTGTGTTGCTTTGCAGCTGCTTTGGTGTCATTGTGTGATTGTAGAGGGAGAGGAAAGAAATACTTCTATGTGCACAAATGGGTGTTCTGTGGAAAAAATGACATGGGGAGGCTGAGGACTGAGTTCAGTGGCCCAGGTGGTCTCAACTAGATTTTTGCTTACCCCCAAATTCCCAATCAACATGGCAATACAGAGATGAGTAAGGTCATGTAAGCAAGCAGTTTAGTATTTAAAGCCTCAATTTAGATCTCAGGAGTCTGTTCCAGTCCTGTTTTGAGCCTGCTGCATCCTGACACTATGCTATCCAAGCTAGACATAGTAGATAAAAATAATAATAATAGCCCTGAAAGTTTAAAAAAGGGATGAGATCGATTTCCTTTGTATAAATAACATTTCCCGTAACCCAAAATTTTGCAAGTCAGCATCATTGTGGACTGAGGGGGAAGGGCAGAGGAAAAGTCTGCAATGAATCCATTCTGACAGCTGATTTTTTTGGAGCAGAGGTAAGTAGTCATCAAAGATGAAGGTTGTCAGTCAGAGCTGAAAGATGGGCAAAGCAGAATGAAAGCTTTTTCTGCCTACGTAAGGTTGATAAATAGCATTTTATTATGATGATGTCTCCATTATATCCTTGGAGTTGGAGTGGATTGCCAACAGAATCAAATTTTGCATTATTTGGAAACAATCGGATTTTATTGCAGCCAAAATCCTCCTGTTTTTTGATTCCTTTTAATGAGTAGTGTGGCCCTACCTCTGGTGGAGTTGGCCCCTAGGCAAGGCCATGCACCTGTCTTGTGCTCCATGATCACACACTGAATCATGTTTCCAGCTGAAAAAGGTCTCTTGGCTGAACCCTCTGAGCAGGGAACATGTCAGTGGCTTTGTAGACAGAAAAGCAGTTGGGGCTGGCCTTTTACCAAATAAAACTTAGAGAAACACTGCTTTATCTGCTTGGAGATCAGAGAAGCTTCTGCCTGATAGTCTTTGTAGGTTCACAGGGACAGAGACTCTCCCCAGCTGAAGATTTTTCTAGTTTGATTAGCAATGATTTTAATAACACACTTAGTAGAGGCTAATCTGTGCATTTCTGTCTGTGTGCACACATTGGTGCTGCACTAGAGACTTTCAAGATGAGTCTGACTCATAACTGCAGGTTAGTGAGACAGAGCTGGACCTTTTATTTCCCACCTGACATGGCTGCTACAATACAGGATCCACAAAAGTCCTGAGGGTATATTACTCAGTCACTGTAATTTCATTAGGGGACCTCTGCTCTTTATTTTTGCAATTGATTCTTCTCTCTGGCTTATCTAGGCTTAGTGGTGCATCACCCTTCCTTGGAGAAACGAAGCAAGAAACACTTGCCAACATCACAGCTGTGAATTATGAATTTGATGAAGAATTTTTCAGCAACACCAGTGACCTGGCAAAAGATTTTATCCAAAAACTGCTGGTGAAAGATACACGGTAAGGTTCCTTCGTGTCTCTAAGATAATCTTGGTGCAACACAACCTGGTGAGGGATCTGCAAAGCTTTTCCAGCAGCATGTGTTTCCATTCAAGAGCAAGACAGGGGCGTGCTGCTGTGCCCCTAGTTAATCACTCCACCCAAGAACCCTTAAAGGAGCAACCAAATCTCCTCAGTTAAATTTTGCTTTCAGGACTGCATTCTTACCTGAGTCAAGCTGCTACAATAGGGTGTGTGGGAAGGGCTGAAAATTGTGTGCAAAATCTCTAGTTCAGGGTAACTACCACCCCAATGTTTCTGTCTGTTGTGAACTACTTGCAAGGAGGTGACATGGTTTCAGAATATGCTCCCAGTGTGGCAAGGGCAGAAGAATCCTCACATGTGCTCCTGGAGGAATTTTTCTTTTGCAATTACCTAGTGTTTGTGTTACAGCTGTGCAGATCTTTATTCCCAGTTTATAGGAGCCACCTCTAACCACCTTTTATCTTTTAGTTTTTGTTTTCACTCAGTACACTCTGGAGTAGCATCCTCTTACCCTATTTGTTCTGGAGACAAGCCAGGCCATTTCAGTTCTTCCTAGTGGCTTCACTAGGAGAGAAAATAGGTATTAGAAATAAAGAGGCAAGCTGTTTGGTCAAGAGTTCTGTAAATCCTTAGGCCTATAGAATAGGCTGGAATAGCCTAATGGGGTCTGACAAGAGGCTTGCACAGGTCTGGCAGTCTGTGAAAGGAGAAGTCAGTGATCCTGCTATTTGTCCCATGTACAGTCCCTGTGCAGTGCTGTGTTTCTGCCTTTGATTCTCTGTGCTCTTAAAGTGCTGTTTGCCAAACTGCCACAGTGCAGAAGGAAGTGAGGATTGATTAGGTTTGAAGTGTTGGTCTCAGAAATGTTGCTTTCAGGAAATGGCAGTTCCTGCAGTGAGGTAACATCTTGTTCCAAAGGACAGTTTTGATACAGTTAATGCTGTATACCTTGATTCACACATGGCTGTTTTAAAGGTCTATAGAAAGAATTTATTTTCTAGTATGCAGGATGAAAAAAACCAAAGTAATAGTTTATCAGTTTTTTTGAAAGGGTACACAAAAATACAGATAGATTTTGATCAAGTAAGAACTAAAAATGTATGGAGCAAGGACAGCTCCCTACTAAAAGCTAGAACAGTTACTTAACTACACACAAGCAATGTGTGTGCCTCCTGGAGAAACATAACCCTTAAATTTGAGAGCTAGTTCTGGCATTATCTTGATAAATACGAAGTCTGGGAGAAGTGTGGGTCAGTGGTCTTGGGTCCCAGGTATTTTTCATCAAGACTGGGTCTTTTTTGTTTGTGTTCTTTTTTAGGAAGCGGCTTACAATTCAGGAAGCTCTGTCTCATCCGTGGATCACAGTAAGACTAAATAAAGACATATATCTTGTTTTTTACCCTAAGCAAAGCAGAGATGATATTCTCACTCTTACTGGTGTGTTTAATGGGAAAGTGTCCTCGAAGTGCTTAGTGACCCTGTGTGTCTCAAAGAGATGTACTGGGAAGAAATCGATTGCGTCTGACTAAATTTTTGCTTTTCTGTGAATGAGAGATGAGTGCATTATTGTAACTTTCAAAAAGAGGCTGACACAGCTTTTTGTTGCACGTTACATTATCCTGCACTGCACTGGCCTTTGGAATTTTTCATCCTGCTCTGTTTGCATGGACATACACCATGTGTTGGGTTTAATGCTTCCTTGACTAAGAGTTGTACCAATGTGTACCAGTGGCTGTACCGTATCTCTCAAGAGAATACCATTTCTCTCAAGATACAACTGCTGTACCAAGTGTGTTCATTTGCTTATATTTGTCTCTGTATTTATTTTTTGATCATATATACTGCTTTCTTTACTGGATAAGTCATTGAAAATACTTTTCACTAATTGCAGCATGACTAATAGGGGTGTTTGACATTCAGTTTTTGCTCTGTATTGCACAAAACATTAACTGGAGTGTTTTCAGGACTGTTATTTTTCCTCTTACAGATATAGCTTTGAGAATGTTAACTGCTAAAAATCAACTAGGAAAAAAAAATTATCTTCTTATTTACACTTACAACATTGGAACGAATGCATGTCACTTGTCATGCTGATATTTGGGCTTGTGTGGTGTTGTTTTTTCTTTTTTTTGTTTGGTTTTTTAATCAAATGCATGAAGGAAAATCCATGGGAGCAGAGAATCTCCCAGCATTGTGGAAGTTCAGGCTGCATCCATTGTGTAGAGTTCTTGCATTACTGCGCTGTCTCGTGAATGTTCAATAATTTTGATTCCTCTGATGACTCACCAGCTGAAAGAAGAAGCAAAAGTCCAAGAAAACAAGAAGATTGAGACCCCCCAGCTGAAGACAAAACGCCTGAGGGAGTACACCATAAAGTGCCATTCAAGCATGCCCCCCAACAATACCTACATCAACTTCGAGCGCTTCGCACGGGTGGTGGAAGACATTTCATGTACAGAGCAGGGTTTCAGCACTTTGGCTGCATCCCACGATTCTTTGCAGGAGGACATTGATGCTCTGGTTTCCATTTACAATGAGAAAGAAGCTTGGTATAAAGAAGAGAACGAAAGTGTGAGGCACAAGCTGTCCCAGCTCAAGTATGAGTACCGTAAAGTGGAGTCCCTGAACAGGCATCTCCACGATGACATCAAGACTGTAGGCTCTAGTCTTACAGGCATCACTGGGAAGTACGCTGAGCTGCAGAGGCAGTATGACTCTCTCAGCCAAGAACTTTCTGAGGAACTCAAGTGGATACAGGACTTAATGAGTAGTTTTCAACTGGAAAGTGAAGCCTTTGTGAATGGAAATTTTGACTCTGTTTTCAACAAGGATATCAATGAATCACTAATAGAACTGTTAAACAGGTCTTGCTGTGAAGAATTCTTAGCAGGGCTGAATCTTGGTGTAGCAGAATCAAATCAGTAATATTGTAGATTGGGTGAGGCTCAGGGTTTGGTGATGTGCAGCAGTTTAAAAAGTTTTCAGTGCATAGATTGTACTAAAAAACCCATCACTTAGAACTAAAACAGGAATTCCAATGTATTGCACGAGTTGCTCAGCAAAACTGTAACATCCCAGTGATTTGTAGAATTGATGTTGTATTACCACATTTGGTGTCTGAACTTAGAGGAACTGGATTATAAGAGTTACAGACACATTTAACCCTTCAGCCTTTTGCATTGCCTATCTCATACTTCTTCATGTATTACAGTTTCTGAAGATTACTAACTACTTAATTTGAAAAAAGGAGTAGGTTAGTCTGTACTTACTAGAAGCTGGGTTTCTGGAAACTAAAAAATCTTTTGATAGCATCTTTGTTGGATGAAGGAAAGAGTCATATAGACCTGCTGCAGCCCATATGACCATATGAGAGAAATATTTGAAAAATTAAAATCTGTCCTGTTGAAAAAAAAAACAAAAAACAAACAAAAAACCCCCCAGTGTAGCAATTAAAGGTAGTGCTTCTGTCATCATCAGCCGACAGAGAATTTTCAAAAAGCTAAGTTTATTTTTTAGGCCAGTTATGCAGGGTGAAATCCTGTACCATCCAAGGTGTTAGCTGTTGATTAATTCTTTATTTTAAAATTCAGCTCAGTTTGGTATCCTATACCAAAGAAATCCTATTCAAAATATACAACTTGGAACTTGTAGTGAACCAATCAAATAACTGTGTATGTAATTTTGCAGTGCAGATACTAATTTGTGAGTGATAAGTGATAACATAGAGCTCTGGTTTGTTTTCTACCATGAAGATGACAAAGCTACAACTAATTTAATCTGTGGTGTGGGATTAGAGATCAGTGTTCTTGCTGTGAAGGTTTTTTTGTTGTTTGCTGTTCTGTTTGGGTTTTTTTACGTTTTAGAAAGTGAAAAAAAAAAATTGGCCCAAATGTGAGTCATGCCCTGCTGTCTTTTTGATGATACTGTATTAATATGCACAGATACCCATCTCATTTATGGACACAATAAATAATGTTTATGCAGGAGGCATTTGTTCCCTGATGGTGTAGTTGGTGACTGAAAAAGAGATGTCAAGCTTCTGTGTACTGAAAAGAGCTGCCAGCCTAGCTCCTGCACCTGGTTCACAGCCCCTTTGCTCAGCTCTGTGAAGCAGCTGCAAGGTGACTGTCCTGCAGCTGCAAGAATCAGTAAGATGATTCCCTGTGTCACTGCTCCAGTCCATCTAGAGTGGATCCTATATACACATACATATACATATACATAAGAATATGTCTTCCAATACCCAGACTTCCTTCTTTTCCAGAGAAGTGAATGACCTCACTAAATCGAGCTGTTGATGTTCATAACATTATTAAGGATAATGTTACTATGATTAATGGTAACATTATTAAGGATAGTGTTTCCTACTTTGGGATAAAAGACAAAAGCATGATCTCATCCAGTTTGTGTATAGTGGAGCCATCACTGCCATTTCCTTGTAAAGACATGCAGAGGCTGCTGCAAATTTGGAGTTGGAAACAGTAATTCAATGGTGGTATTACTCCTGTCACACTAGTCACTGGAGGATGGAAACTGGATGCACTCTCTGTAGCATCTTTCTTTACATGAGATGTAAAATTTTCAAAAGCTTCAAAGTAGTCTAGATAGCCAGGAATGTCCCTAGCAAGCTGGTGCTGATGGCTGGGGGAATGGGGCTCTACTGTGACAAATAGTACTGAGAATTTTACTTTTGTGCATTTTTTATTCTCTCCAATGCTTCAGTTGTTGTTTCTGCATCAGGTTCATTCAAGCTGTAAGATCCACAAAATACTGTTCAGGGCAACTCGAATACAGGATTTTTTAATAAGGGAGAGAGTTTTAATTCTTGGAATGTAGCTTAAAGCTTCACAAGTGTTAATATCTTCAGAGAAGCCTCTCAAGGGTATGCCTTCCCTCAGCTGTAATTTAAAGTATCTTTTCCAGCTGAAACAATACTGTGATTCTAAGACCTCATATTCTCTCTTTGTTTATATCTTCTTTGTGAACAAATACACTTGATGAAAAGCAACATTAAATAGGGCTACTCTTCCTGAGCATGTGTGGGTGAGGTTGCTGTTATTGTGGCTCAGGTCACTGCCATACTGCTTTTGAGAAGGTGGTCTGATGACTGAGAAAATGACACCACCACTGGCTGGCAGGCAAGGTGGAAATGAAAGGACAGTTAATAACAGTCTGGAGTAGGGTCAGTGATCCTTTTTGGTTCAGTGATGGTTCTACTGCTAAAAGGGCACTCAGAAATTTTTCATTATGATTATACAGCTGGCATTTAGCCAGTGACATTTTTTTCTGGTTGGAATTGATTTCTACTTGGTGTTTTGTTGCACCATGCTAGCCATTTGCAACATGAGGAAATTATATTTAATGCTTAAATGTCCCAGTTCTTTTGCATGCAAGTGGTGTGTACAGCTAAATGAGACAGAGGCCTAGCAGGTAGATTGGCTCCTTGAATTACTGCTGAGATATCTGTACAAATGCTATACCTGTAGCATTTAGTGAGAAAAGTGAATTTGCTGTCTCATAAAGCTTATAAATTATTTGCTTAAAAAAAAATGTTTAAGTCCTCATTGGTACATTTTCTGTTGCCCTTTGGTGCTCTTGCTTTTTCAGGTGATTGCATTACCGTTCAATATAAATATTTCTGGGTTACCCATGTCTTACATATATAGATCAGAACTGTTGTAATGATTGTCACTCTATAATCCTCTGGCCTTTCTCTTTTTCCTTTTACCAGATCAAGTTTTGAACTTTTTTTCCCCTCAATCTATCAGATACAGTTTTATGGTCTGTGCAAATTGTGAGGTTGTTTTGGAGTTCACAGATGCTTTGTTGTCAGAAGGACAGTGCCAGGTTTTGCAGAATATCTGTTGCTTTAACACCAGATGGCATCCAGAAATTTTAGGCACATGCTTGAGTTGTTATATGTTGGTTTTTTTTTTCCTATTTCTCCATACTGAGATATTGCAATTCTTTTGTCACATGTTTATTGCCAGCGTATCAGTGTACTTTGATGTCATACTCTGGGTATGGATAAAGAGCAAAGCCTGGGGTTTTGCAGATATGATTTAACATGTGTCCTTGTCACTAATACTGAATGACAGACTTTTTCCCATTTTATTGCGAGGATGTCAACAAAACATACTGGAGTGAGTTTGATGGAATGCTTTGGAAATGAGTAAAAGGTTGGAGTGTGTTTCAAAGGGGGAGAGACTGAGAGAGCTGGGATTGTTAAGTGTCAAAGATAGACTATTCGGAGAGGATCTTCTCAATCTGTATAAATACATGGTGGAATCAAGTACAGAAAACAGAGGCAGGTTGTCCTCAGTAACAGGACAAAAGGCAATGGACACAAATTGAAATTCCCTTTAAACATAAAAAAACCCAAATAAGCTTGTTTACTAAAGGAGTACTCAAACACTGGAACATGTCACCCACAGGGGTTGTGTAGTCTCCATCCTTTGAAAGAAAAAGGGATATTCTCTGGATATTCTCAGTTAAATATTTGGGTTGTAGCATGTTCTGAAGTTGTCCCATGTTTCACATTCACATGAATTCACTTGTTCTCCAACCTCAGACCCTAAGTGACTGCCTCAGACTTACCTGTGTACCTTTGAATTCTCTACAGCAAAGCACAATTTTTTAATTCTTTCCTTCTGTGATGTTTAAATCAGCCTGGTAGAAGAAAAACCTTTAAAAGCATCATCATTCAGAAAAGATGTGCTAGAATTAAGTGAAGAGCAGCATGCTAGAAGTTGTGAAAGGGCCCTAATGCAACTTAGTTTTTAAAGTCTTCTTGTAAGTGGCAAACTATGAAAATTTCTATCTGAACATTAAGAGAAGATGGCAAAGGATCTTACTAGTGTGGTGATGCTGAGTTCCATCCTATTGAGTCCTGATTTCTAGGGAGCACATGCAAAACCTGTGAGCAGCAGTGTGCTGCGGTGCTTTTGATGCACTCATGTCAGCTCCATCTCCTTTCTCTCAGGCCTCCATGGAACCTTTTTGTTTTTCTCCCAATGCCTTTCAAAATGAGGGACATGAATAAAGAAAGGCCAGTTGAAATGGACTCAATACAGAGAAAATGGACACGGTGCAGGTGTGCACTAAGGCGGCCCTTAGCAACTTTACCAAGTGAAAGCGTTGCCTTAGCATTGCCTCTAGCACCCCCACCCCCCCTACCCCCTTAGTTACCTCTCTCTTTTGTTTGGCTTTTCTACATCCTGTCTTTTGTCTGAAAAAGCTGTTTCCAGATTTTGTTTGTTTTTTCATGTGAATCATTATGAAGCAGAAGGCAGAAGAGGCTGAAGTCCATGCTATGTGACACACCTTTTTTTGCCAGGTCTAGTGGCTGGAAAGGGGCAACAGTGGAACTTGTCAGAACAATTTTTTCCCCAGTGCCAAGTGTGACCACTGGACTGTACACTAGTTTTAGGATTTTGTTTGAAGTCAAAGGGGTCCTATCCAAGCATAAGGTAGACTAGATTTAATATTTTTCTTCTTTCTTAATTATTTTTTTCCCCTATATGAATCCACAGCTTTGCCAGCCAGCACTGTTTTTTTTTAAGCCAGCTCTAGAACACATGTATTGGATGCACAAAAATGAGCCAAACAGTAACATTTCTCTCTTTATGTTCTAGCCCGTGGACAAGCAACAAGCTTTGGTTCGGCAGTCATCTGTTGTTAACATGGAAAACTTCAAAAGACAATATGCTAGGAGGCGATGGAAGGTATGACTGGGAGCCTTTAATCCTTTCTGTGTAAGGCTTCTCAGGCCTGCTGGCTTCAGAGGGCAAGATGGAGCTTGAATTTAAAACTAATATGCAGTAGATAAATGAAATGTATTTGGATATGTCTCCACAGTGTGTGTGTGGTCAAATTCTCACTCTTCCCTCTCTCCGTAGCTTTCTTACCACATTGTCTCACTGTGCAACCACTTCTCTCGCTCGCTGGTGAAAAAGGTCCTAATAGAGGATGAAAGTTTGGTATGTACATGTCTCAGAGGGGAAGAAGGGAAGGACCAGTTTTACTGTGCAGTGCGTCCTGCACAGCCCTACAGGCTGGCAATGTTTTTGAATGGGAAACACAATGAGCCCAGGGCATCCCTTCTCCGTCTTTAATGCTGCTGTAAATTGTGTTATTGTGACAGAAATGTGGGGCAGAGAGGTGGCACCCTTCAGATAGCACCCTTCAGGTGCTAGCCACATTTATTCTGTAGAGGAGCAGCATGGAGGATTCACATTGTGTTTGGATACCATAGCAGTGACTGTGCTGTCTGTCTGAGAAATGAGCAGTTGTGGAGAGTCTGCTGCCACTGCTCTTGTGTCCAGCTGTGTGATGGAGTTTGAGGGACCCTTGCAGTGCATGGGACTTTCTGGAATGAAATTTTGTGAGATTTCTATTTTGTCTCCTTTTCTCCACAGATGATACACTAATATTGTTAGAACACCATGTTAAGGAGGATGGTATTTCGTTTATGTAATTGAAACACTGTGGGCTTTCTGTTTCAGAGAAACTGTGAAAGTGACAGCGAGGATCTTTCACAAAGAAAAGCCACTTGTCAGAGGAGGAGCAGCATATCATAATGTGATGAGAATTCCACAGGCAGGAGACAGAGGAAACTCATCTGTGCTGAAGAAAAGCAGCTCTGACAGCAGATCTTGACTTCTTGTCTGAACCCTTGGTATGGTGCTTCTCAAACAACACCTACAGCTGGATGATGAACATTTTAGAAAATTGGGAATCCAGATTCCCATGGAAGTGCCACAGCACAAGCACCAATTGGAGTGCTGAGCTTTTCACTGATACTTCAATCTATTTGTGGTATCAGCTGCACTCAGGATGTGAGGTTTCTACTGATGTTCTTTTGCTGCAGAGTAATTCACATTCTGTGCAATGATTAAGACTGTGTGCATTGTTTCATTCAGGGAAATTGTTACTGAGTCTTAAGGAAAAAATGTAATACCATTTTTATATTTATAATAGCATAAATATTTGATGGCAGATATCTGGCAGGTTTTGTTAGCTGAGTACAGTACTCACTGCTGTTGTCACTGTGCCATTATGTATCATAACCTTGATTTTGTGAACCTAGCAGTAAACAGTTCTGTAGTGCAGTAAAAACTGTGCTCTGGCATCATGTTTGGCTGAAGATTAACACAACTGCCACTGGCAGTTTGAGTGCAACTGATTGTGGCCACTAAAAAAAATAAAAGAAAAATTCTGGAGTGTTTTACTTGCACCCAAATATATTCTGTTTTACAGAATGATGGCAGGGTGTTTCACCAAAGCAGGGCACTTGAAAACCCAAGGTATATGAAGGAAAATACTTTATTAGACTTTGTTATTGTTTTAATTTATTGTCAGCAAATTGGATATTCACTAACACCAATTTGTATAGATCCTGTTTACGTGCAATCCAAACTGCAAATATCTGTGTTTATTCAGTGAGTTGTATCCAAAAT
Organism: Florisuga fusca; assembly: GCA_038090715.1. NCBI lineage: Eukaryota > Metazoa > Chordata > Aves > Apodiformes > Trochilidae > Florisuga > Florisuga fusca. The sequence goes on along the minus strand of JAAWXA010000040.1, from coordinate 4,033,179 downwards.
TGAGGAATTAAGCACTTTGATACTGACATAACTTCTTATGCTAGGTAACTACCTAGCATAATTTTAACTGTACTAGTTTCTAAGCCAGTATTGTTCAGTTGGTACCAAAAATGTGCATAAACTAGGTTATTTTTTTCATTGAATATATTAGTTGTTAGAAGTACATATTTATTTTGCCTTTTAATAAATTAAAAATTAGAAAGCAAGCCTACTAGAAGCAGCTACAGATTGATGAGGAAACTGGGTTTGTTAGGCTGAGCTTTTAAAGATGAAGATGTGAACTGATGTTGAAAACTGGTATCAGATTAATTTTGCATGGATTCAAGTTTTAAAGAAAGAAAGAAAAATGTGCCACTTTTATTTGTAGCTTTTTATCCTTGCTTAGGCAGAGATTAAAATGCAGTTGATGAGAGAGTATTTCTGTGAAAGGAAGGAAATGTATGAGAAGCATTGGAGGAGAAAGGCAGAAAGCAGGATTTGAGGGAAGAAACAGGAAATGAAGGAAGGGGATGGTGATGGGGGGAAGACAGCAGTGGAGAGAAATGAGTGTGAGAGGAATGTGTAGGGAGTGGAGATGAATCTGGGCTGGGAGAGCTGAAGGAAGGGAAAGAGAATGTAGGTACAGGAAGGGAAAGAGAATGTAGGTACAAGAATTTTGGAAGCAGGAGAACGAATGTTTTGGAAATTACAGCACTGCATTTTGATGCTATTTATTTGATTTCCTTTTGTTTCGTGTCTTGTGCTGCTATAGACTGTGTCATGTGCCTGGTCAAGTGATAAGGAGCAAGGGGATTTGGCTTCTCTTCACATTCAAGTAAAAGGTGTATTATCTGTCTAATCTTTGAGACAGAATTCTCATGAAGTGCTGTAATAATGGGTGTATAATGAGAGAGCAGTAATGTGGAAAACTATTGTTTCATTGTCTGGAGGGAATCTTGCATAAATAGAACACTAAAAACAATATATGGACAAAAAGCAGCCCAGCTTACCTACCAAATTTTGTTTCCTGCTTTTCCTGTCCCCTATGCATTGCCATTAGGTCATTTCCTGGGCTATGGAAAACCAGATAAACTCCAAGCCAGTGGTATTTTTCTGAATTCTTGGAGCTTCAAAATACCTTCATTTTCCAAATTAGAGTTTGTGGGATGTGTACATAAGTGCATATTAAGGGCTGTGTTAAAGTATCTTTTGGGTTGTTGCCTCAGAACTGGGCTTTCACAGTAATAAACTCTTCTTACACAAAATCCTCGCCACTACTGAGCAAGTTGGGATGCAGCAGAAGGGCAGACAGGGGGGTCCAAGGCAGCATGAAGCCATAAGCTCCACTTCTTAAAGAAAGATGTAAGGTGGTGTCCTAACAGACATTAGCGACAGCTCATGGTGTTTGGCCTTCAGTCAGTCATCTTTGTGCCCAGGTCAGCTAGGGACACCTTCCTCAGTGCAGGAGTTAATTCAACTTTTTGCCATTGGTGGCTTTTCAGGGACAACCCAGAGGTTCTTTTTTATTAAGGTGAAGGAAAAAAAAAAAGAAGCACAGAAGGGAAGGGGGTGGTGAGAGCAGAGATGCAGTACATGTTAATGAAACAGTTTGTTACAGAATTTACTTTGGTGGGGGAGAAAAATCTATTTTCTGTTATTATTTTTAAGCAGTAGGGAACCTGGAGATAAGTGATAGTCTGGGGGAAAAAAGCAAGTATTTTCATTGAAATAAGATTATTTTTATTGTTATTTTAGTGGTGACGTTTTAAAATATGCGTGCGTGGATTTGTATTTAAAGAAATACTGATTTTTATGTGTCTGGGTGTAGTAGAGACTGTCAAAACCGAGCAATATATTTGTTACTCTGATTTGCTAATAAAATTCGGCAAAGCAGGGCGAGTGTCTTGCCTGTCTTTCCCCACCATCTGGGGTGTGTGGGGGTGTGTGTGTGGTTTGTCCCTTGGGAAGGGCGAGTCCCTCTTGTCGCCGCTGTGAAATCGCGACATGCGGGTGACACGGCCCTGAGGCAGCCGGCGGGGCAGTTCGTCTGCCGCTCCCCTCAGGGCTGCCCCGGCCCCTCGCAGATTCGGGAGCCGCCCTGGGGCAGCAGGGACGCGGGTTATCCCCCCGGCTGCGGGGGGCAGCGGCTCTCCTGCCTCCCTGGGAGCCGTCAGGGCAAGTCCCACCCTGGGGGAGGCAGCGCAGGGGGTCAGGGAGAGGGGTCCTGGAGCCGCTGGCTTCAGCCGTTGGGCGCTGAGAAAATGGAGGCGCTGCCCTGAGGGGCCGCACGCCTGGCGGGAGCGGTGGGGGTGGGGGTGGGTCCGTGTCCTCCTGGAGCAGCCGCCGCCATTACCCCCCCACCTGCCGGGGCTCCCTGCGGGGAGCTGATGCTCGCTGTGAGCACCGACAGCTGGGGCTACGGCGGGGAGGGTGGATCCCGGATCAAAATGGCTGTTTCAGGAGGACCGTGGTGGTCCTGTGTGGCGCAGCAGAGGAGCCGTCATCCTAGCACTTCCCTAGCGAGCGCTCTTTGTTTTGCTGTCAGCCACACGGTGAAGCAGGAGGGCAGGCTCGCTGGGCTGTGGTGAAACGTGCTTCCTCCGCAGGACCGAGGTCCCCGCACCGTGCCCTGGTGTCCTGCAGCCTCAGGGAGTGAGGTGAGCCTGGCGCTGCCGGACCCCAGCAGCTCTCTGCATTGTGGCTTTCGCTGTCTGACTCCATTCACTGACACTCCATCTGCTGACTTTCTCTTCTTTTAATAAGTGGTATTGTTTCTATCCACATTTACATGGAGACCAGGGAGCTGTCTGTGGCAGGGAAAAAGGAAGGTGTGTATTTAACAGCGCTGAGCTGAGAATTGAAGAGGACTTGGAGGCGTTGCGTGTACCCCTCACTTTTCCATATGGTCATTCCGTGAACTGGTTAACATTCTCTGTATTTTTCACTTAAATGTCTACACTGTCCTCTCGTAAAACTCAAAAGTGACCAATTTGAGTGCTTGAGTGGTAGGTGGTGTGTTGTTTACAGCACACATGTTTCAATGAGCAGAGTTAGCAGCAATGTAGGAGCTCATCCAGGTGGAGCTTACCCTGCGGAGGGGCGGCAGTGCCCCATCCCGGGAGGTGACTACGGGTCTGAGGAAGAGGTATTACAGCAGGCATCACCCAGCTGGGTCCCTCTGTGTGTTGCCGTGGCTCAGGGGCTTGAAGTTTGGAGGTGATGAGCTAAGATCATGAAGGTTTCAGAAGGGGAAGAAGCCATGGCCCTCATCAGAGCGAGAGACTCGCTGAGGGAAGGGTGGGCTGAGAAGAAGCCTCGGGGAACACTAATGGGGTAGAGAATGGGTTGTGGCCTTGTGACAAAATGGGAAGGGGCAGCTGAGCTGAGGTGAGCGTGGTGTTTGCACAGGAACCCCATGCACAGCGTGCCCCATGGCAGAAACGTGAGGCTGTGGGGTTATTCAGAGGCCGAATAGCACAGCTTTGGCTCTACCTGCACACCAGAGCACTTCCCTTCTCAGGGTTCTCCTCACAGTGTCACTGCTGGGGTAGTCTGCTGTTCCTTTTGAAGGGTTCTGTGAAGAGACTCTCACTGAGCATTAACTTTTTGTAACAGTTTGCTACAATGTGTGACCATCACTCTCCGAGGTGTAACATTTTCCAGCCCAACTTGGAGCTGTGCTCAGTCACAGGCCTTTTCGGGGTCCGGAGATACCTGCTCAACAAAATCAGGTAAGAAAAACTCACGTCAATAGTTCTTAAAATCCTTTTTTTTTTTTTTTTTTTTTTTTTCCCCTGAAGATGAGCCTCATGAGGTATGATGCTTTGTTAAAGATGATTTTTTGAGGTATCCTGTAGTAGTGTGTAAATTGTCTTAATGTAACAATTATTCCAGAAAAAGAATTTTTAAGTAATTCATCTGCCTTTTAAAATCTTTTTACTCTGAAAAATGTTGTAAAGTGCTGGTACGAAGTTTGCATTTCATTAGATTTATTATTTTGAAATGTGCAAAAACTTTTCTAATACTTAGATTAAAGCTTCTCATGCAGTTGACAAAGGGCAGGAAGCACTTAATTAAGTTTAGCCTTAGTTATGCAATTCAAATAACAGAAAGCAATTTAAGGATAGAGTTTTGGTCTCAGTCTTTGGGCCTTAGTCTTTGTTTAAGCTCCTACTGGGCCTTTCAAGTCTGCAGTACACAAAGTTAAGTCTTTAAGAATCTTAAACAAGTGAAGCCTGATTCTGAAATGTGTATGTCTCAAAGCTCATGATCAGAAGTTGGGGATACATTGTGCTACCCTGTCATCTAGAGTACTCCATTTTCCCACATCTGTACCTGGATCAAAGCAAGAAAAAGAGTTTTTCTCAGCCTGGGGCAGAAGCACTCTGTGTGTTAGTGGTAGTAGAAGTCAGTGTTCATCTCCTGCACAGCATATATTTGATTTGTGCCTTTATTTATACTGTTATGAAGCAAATCAATGCATTAGAGACTCCAGACCCTGTCTTGCTATTTCGTTATTCTTCTGGGAAAAATCCTACAGGAAACCGTAGAACATCTGGAAAGATAGAAAACAGGCAGCTGTGTAATTTGAGCAAATCCAGCTGAGTTACTGAGGGCAGATCACTTACCAGAAGTGGTCTGTCATGCCAAGGTCCAGAAGCAGACCCTGTTATTGAACAGCCTTGCAACTGGGGCCCAGGGATGTGCTGCTTATGCAGATACTGACCTAAATTTATTTATGATTTTTTTTTTTCTTAAAAGACTGAATTCACAGAGCTATTCCATTTTACATGTGTGATGTTGCAAGAAAGATACTATACAGGAGAGCATGCAGACTTCTGAAGTTACTAATGCAAAATCACTGCAATTACATTGTAAATGGGATGATGGTAAATGATATGATTGATCAGTGTGCAGGGCAAGCTATATGAAATGATTTATCTTTCTAGTTTTGGGCTTTCTAGAGCATGTAAGACAATTTATGATTTTCTTGTCTGGAGTATCCTGGTGTTACTTTAGGAGAGATAAGAATAATCATGCATGTGGAGTTACAGCTTTCTTGGCTTCTGCCATAGTTGATAGATTCAGCTTTTTTTCAGACTGAAGTCAGAGGAACTGGGGTGATGCTGCTTACACAGGAGCAGGGGCTGTGTTTTCTGCATGCAGAGATGTCCCATAGTTGGATGCAGGGAGGCTGAACCAGATCTGTCCATCTTCTGCTCTCTAGAGTAGTCACTGCTTGTTTCCTTCCTGTAGTTTCTCCTAGTTAGCTAACATCTACATGCCAGAACTGATTTCCTGTTTCTCAATGCACAGGTTGAACTGATGTAACCCTCTTTTGCTCTGAGAGCTGAGGCCACTAAGCTTGCAATGGTATGTGCTTTCAGGGCATTTTAAGCTAAAATACATAAATCACTCTTGTGTGGCTTGGTTATCAGAGTGCTCACCTTTCCACAGTTGAGAGTCCAAACCCAAGTCTCTTAGGTCTGAGTGTTATGATACACTTCAGAGTGGGTGGGATGTTCCTGAGGTGACACAAACAACATACCATAGCACAGGCTAAGTGCTGGGAGACAGCTTTATCAACAAGATCTCTGTCTTCATAGGAGAAATCTGCAGCTTAAACTTCTCATAAAATAGTGTGGAAACAAGTAATGTAGTTATATTGTAGTTATATGGAATGTATACATTTTTCAAATAATGTATACTAATGTATACAAATAATGTATGCTTTTTGCAAAGTAGGTGCCAAGGCGACAGAAAATGTAAGCTCAATGGGTGTGTTCCACTTGGGAATATATTCCTACAGGATAGTTTGGGGCAAGGGAGGCAGGCCTGAATCTCTAGAGAGTCAGCAGTGCCTTTCTGCAGCAACATCTGGAAGGAAAAGACCTGTGGACAAAATCTCTTTGGAACAGAGTGCAGATAAATTTTTGCGGATAGTATTTTTCTCTAAATTATCAGAGAGTCTGTTTTCAAGACCATTTCTTACTGTCTTTGTTCTAAAGTTCCTGCTGGCTTCTAACCTCAGCAGGTAAATTTTTTTTTTTAATTCTTAAAATAATTTTAAAATTCTTCCCTCTGCAGAAATTTTTCATTTCAAGCAGCACTGACTGTTTATTTTTAAAAGTCACACTGAGAGAATGTCAGATGTGACTGAGATTTTTTTTTTCTTTAATTATGGTAAATGTACATTTATTCTGTTTAATGGCTTTGGCTCCACTGAATAAAGCAAATTCTGATGGTCAGTTCAAGTGAGTTCCACTTAGGAGAAGCTCAGGTAACAAAGTTTCATGGCCCAAAGAAACACACGGAGTAGTAGAGGATGTTTCACCACAGGCCTATCCTGCCTGTCTCTGGAGAGAACCCTCTGTGCAAATAATAATTTGTGTCCTCTCTTAAAGGCAGACCAAGCAGGTCACACCACTCAATCTATTGGCTGCTAGAAAACTCTCCTAAGATAAAAAGAGGGCAATAAGTCTCTTCAACTGGAAATAAAAACAAAACAGTACCTGAATGTGACAAAAATGTCAGTGCTGCCTGCAAGTTTGGGTCATGACTTTCAGTGCCTTTTGGCCAGAGAATGCTGTACTGCTCTTCAATACAAAATCTGCACTGGGAGTCTTCAAGCAATGTTTGTAATTAACAGTAATTACAATACTTGCGACCTGCTGTGATCTGAAATGTCTGAGTCTCCTTTTGTCAGCTGTTGTTACTGCTCCTGAGTAAGGGATGTTGATCTTTACAAAACTTGGCAGCACAGAATCTGCAGGAACTTTGTAAGACCCCGGGAAGAACAGTGTTAGTTTGGGAGACACAGATCAGCAGTCCACTTCCAGCAGGAGAATTTTGGAAAGTAATATGACTGACCTGTCCTTGATAAAGTTTTTGCTGATACTGGTGCTTAGAAAGCAAGCTGGAACTTACAGGGCTGAATTCTGGGGCTGGCTAATGGTTGGTCAGGAGGGATCTATGTATCTCAGGTCAGCCAAGCAACTTTGTGCCCCTGATTTGAGTGGTGGTCATCAGTGAGGCAGCTTTTTCTACCCCCTGAAAGCATATGTAATGGACAGTACATTGAAGGGGAAGCAGCTGACAAGGTATTACATATTTGTAATGTATGATTTATCTACTAGTGGCTGCTGGATACTCTTCTGAGGCTGTGATGGATGTAATGGTTGCTTCTTCTCCTGTTGACACTTCTGTAAAAAATGTAACCTGGAAATTGTTAAGTACCTTGGAAGTGACACACCGTTTACTTTAGACTTTTGTTCAGTAAAAAAGTTAACAGGACTGTGATTTTAAGGGCAGTTTCTTCAGATGGAGTGTGTGTACAGGTCTAAAATCTTAGTCATATCTCTTTTGGTCCAAATGCTAAAGATCAGCATAAGAGTGACAGGAAATATAAAAAAATTTTGTCTTCCAGTGTCTTAGCTTAAATAAAACATAAAAGCACCTAGCAAATCAGTTATAGTACTCTGTTTAAATTCTCACACCATGACTGTAACCATGGTATCTGAGCACCTTCTAGTCATGGACATCTTTCACCATGGTGTGAAATATCCTCTTAAGGATGAGCAAGAAACTGATAAACTCGACTTTTTTTGTCGTCTAGGTTCTTGCTTAGAAAAATGGGGGACGTTCATTTAATACTTGTATTCCTGCTTGTTTTTACATAAAGGCATAAAACCTTTGGAACTTCTAACTCAGCTGTAACTTAAGGAGAATTTAACCATCTGATCTCTTTGTAGCCAAGATGCAGAAATCACTTCTAAGGGAAGCTGTTGGTAATTTGTTAGGTGTTGCTTTTCTTCTCTGATTCAGTATTGTAAAATGTTAAGTGGCATTGTTTGATGGTGGCCCACCTAAGAAACAATATAAATCTGCAGTCCAGTTGACCTGTATCCATTTTGTAAGGAGAGCTGTTGGCAGGGGCAGGCTGGCCAGTTTCCCATGTCAGTAATTGCTTTCAGCATGCCCAGGCTGTGCCCTGCTGCTTCGAGGGGATGTTCTTCTTTTGTTTCCTGCCCTATATAGTCCTGTAGTTGTGCTCCTGTGTTGCATTTGCAAGTGAAACCATTTAGCAGCACAGCCTGATTGCTAGTGCTGTAAGCCCCATTATTTACAGATAGAGAAGAACATTTAGAATTTAATTACAAGCCTGACCTTCAGCTCTCTGAAGGATGGGATTGTGAATCTATTACAGATGCTCTTCTAAAAGATCTTTGACCTATGCTGCTTTCTGTCCATTTAGATCTAAGCACTCTTGGCCTTTGCAAAGCTTGAAAATCCTTCTCAAAAACGTGTTACAAGGGAAGAGCCCCTCTCAGTGCTTTTGCAGTTGCTGTAGACTTTCTATCTGCCTTGCTTCATGGCTGTTAATCCTGGGGCACGTTAAAGCACTGCTTTGAATGGCACTGGTTTGAATGGAATGAGCACTGGTTTGAAGCTTCAAATGTCCCACATTGGTCTCTGGGACAGTGCATGGTGGCCTTATCTGTTTTCCAGTGCTCAGCTCTGACACGGCTTCATCCCAGGAGTTCCCCAATAGGGATGGGACCCTAAAAGAAGCCCAAAGGGCTGGGTGAATGCAAGGCCACGTCCTGGCAGGGCAGTGCTCAAGACTATCACTAGCAGCCTCCACTGTGTCACAGTGTTTCTGCCCCAGAAATTTCCCAAAATGGGAAAAAAGTAAGCAGATAATCCTTCTGGGCTGAGGTATGTGTTACCACAAGGGGCTTCCTTGTTGCCCAGGCCAACATGACTGTATTTCTGCTTTTAGACAGGAATGCTGTAGGTCTTCACCATTTCTTTTGCTACTCGTGAGAGTGCATTTGTAAAAATTGGGCCAGTGTTACAGTATTGTGTGTTACATGTTTTTTCTTTGGTCTTTGAAATCTGTGTGGCAAGATCTGGGAATCTTTCTTCAGGCTCCATCTCTTTCAAGCTACATTCTTCCTTTTTATTAATGCTTTAGTCATAAATGTCAATTTTTGTGAAGCAGCAGCTGTAGGCCTGTGATTTGTGCAGCCATATCTGGAGTGATGGGGCCTCTGGCATCTAGCAGCAGTTAGCAATGCAAGAATAATAGTCTGAGCTGCATTTTCCTCTGTTGGCAACAGCTTTCTCAATCCATACACCCCAAATCACCTTCCTTTGCTGCTGTTCTGCAAATACTGCTTGCGACTTACTTTCCTGTAGTACTGTGTTGGTAAATAGTTTTCACAGTAGCATTTCAGCTTTTGTTTCACCCTGGTGGTGGCCATGTGCCTTTAACTGCCTTGCTGCTTTTGGTTTAGCTGGATCATGACTGTTGCATCTCTTCTAAACTGTGACCAAAGTAAACAATGACAATTTTTAAATTATTATTTTCAGACATGAACTTGAAAAATAATTCTTTTTGGCATCATCTGGGCAATAATATTAGATTTGTATAGTCTTATTCAACTGCTGAAAGCAAGGGTGACATAATTTTTGATTTTAATTCTTTTGGTCCTTGGTGTATGTGTCTTAAGACAGGTGTTAGAAGATAGAGCTAAGGACATTTCCTGGAGTGGCATCTCTAAGTGTTAAAAAAGTGTGCTCTCTGTTCTGCAGTTAGGCATCCTACAGAAGGCTTGTGAATGGGGGCTGGCAGGTCACTGAAAGTACTGCAGACAAAATAAAATATCAAATTAACCCATTCCTGTGCTTCCCCCATATTTTCTGTTGTAGACAGTTGCTGCTGGAGCCTCACCTCTGCTTCAGCCTAACATTAACTAGCATTCAACTGGAAGATGTTGTGTTTCCAGGCTGGATCACACCATGTTCCCCTAGACTTCCTCTCTACCAGGCCTAAACAATCCATGTGCCCCACCAGTGAAAGGCAGGAGCTGCCAGGCTGATCACACTGTGTACACTGAGTGGGGGCCAACTGGAATAAAGTGTGTTTGTGATCTGCTTCTGCACCCTTGCAGTGCAGATGGGCTGGTTCAGATGCTGATGGACATGGGAGGAGATTGGACGGGGTGCCTAAAATGGGGATAAAGGGTTTTGGATGAGGGAAGCAGGGGGATGACACTGAGGAGCCACTGGGAAAGGTGGGAAAGGTCACTTTTGCATAGTGGGGGAGAAAAGTTGAGACGGTGTAGTATGGAGACAGTGGCAGTGGGTGTGGGCTCATGTTCATGCTTAGTACCTTCTAATACAATAGACATTTTTACTTCTTTGACACCCCATAGAAACAGAAAAGAGATGTCTGTTGTCATTCCTGTGTTACCATGCTGAAATTAACCTACCTGCTGCTTGTCTTATTGAGTAGGGTTTATTTTGTAGCTTAGACTTTAATCCTAGCCCTGGTGTTCAGAACTGCATAACCTCACTCTGCAATACAATTGCTGAGAGCATTACCAAAGAGCATCTGAAATCCTCTGCCTCACTTCAAAGGCTGGCACACCAGGTATTTAATTGTACATGGGTATTATAAATGCTACATGTGACAGCAGAGAGCATGAATTTTCTGAGTGCTTCGGCTGCAAAACACAACTGACCTAGAGAATTTCCAAGCTTCTTCAAATGGATAGAGTTTTTCTATCCCATTTGGTGCTTCCTTCACCCTTTTAACCCCTCCTTTTCTGTCCCCAGGGCTGGTTACAGGTGCAAAAAAAATCTTCAATCAGTACTATATTCTCATGTTGTCTTTGATTTATCTTTTTGGTGCTAGAAACTACTCAATTATAATTGCTTTTTTTGCTTATTGCCATGTTAGCTATTTCCTTTAGATAGAAGAAGAAAAATTATAATTCTGAATACTGGCCATGTTATTGAACCAATTTAGTTTAACTGGAGGTCATGGATTCTTCCATGCACTTCATCAACTGAGTGGATTATTTTTCTTTGTCATTTCCATTGTCTGTGGTTGGCAACACACTGTACAAGGGTAAGTCACATCCAGGCTGGTGCAAAACCAGCCTCTCTTGCTACTAAACTGGAAAAGAGTTTAATGATATTTTTAATGAATACAGTGCTTATTAGTTGAAATAAATAAATCACAGGTCAATAGAGTACTGAATGTAGCTGCTGAGGATTTGCACTTCCTTATTAGAATTTTCCATGGGCAAATGACAAGATGCCATGGTTACTTATCAGTTAACCATCATGGATGTTTTAAGGCCACATTCATCTAGTTGTACATCTTTATTCTATTTTTTAAGAACTAAAAAACTTGGAATGAGACCCAGTATTTTATGGCTTTCCTAAAACTTTATTTAATTAAATCTTGGGCAGTTGGCAATAGTAGACCTTCTTGTAAAATCTTTAATAAAACTTTGTTACTTAAGTTTGGAAGCTGATGCATAATTTAAAACTATTCTGTAATTAAACTGATTTAGCACTATTTAGCTGGACCTGGAGATAGCACATTTGGAGATCATGAAAGGTAAACGTTGGATAGGGTTTTAACTGAATTTGTTGTGTATTTGTTTTTGCTTTAAATAGTTTGAGTGGCTCCTCTCCCTTTTCATGACTTCTCTTGCAAAATCTTTACATTCTTTTAAAATTTTTATTATTGTTGCATCTGTGTTAGTAGCAGAATTTAAAAGCAAACATCACACAAAATTGAGAACCTGTTCTAGTCACGTTCAGATTGTGTGAGATCAGACAAATTCCACCTTAGCTGTTCTTTTCTGATGGAAGCTGTGGGTGCATTGATGGAGTTTATGTTGCTGCAGCTGGCTCTGGGCATAGACTGTGGATCTGGTTTTAGCACACTGAATCCTCCAGTGCTTTCTCTGGTATTTCACTCTGAAAAGAGGCAATATTTGAGAGTGACTACAGTACCTCCCTCCCCCCTGTGATGAGCAGCTTGTCCCTATGAAATGAAAGAAATAGTTCCCACTGGATCCTACATGTCTCTGATCATGATCCCTCTGGATCATACAAATATGTCTCTGAAATCTGTCTGGAACTGGGAGGGGTGGGTAAGGATGGGGGCAAGTGGTCCATGAAACAGCATGTGAGGATGTTTAGGCAGGCCTTGGTTTTCTGGGGCTGTGTGGGATGGCTGAGCCCTCCAACCCCTTGCTGCTGTTGTGGTGTGGCCCAGCTGGGCTGCCCTGGTGCCTACAGCTGATCCTGTGCCCTACACCTTGACTTGCTCCCACCTTCATAGAACCATAGAATGTCAGATTGGAAGGGACCTCAAGGATCATCTGGTCCAACCCTTCTAATATTATTGTTTATATGGGATGTCGCAGCACCCCCTTGAGCTGAGACTTAAAACTTTCCAAAGTGGGGGAAACCACCACTTCCCCTGGGAGACCATTCCAGTGTCTGACAGTCCTCAGAGTTAAAACAAGAGGACAATTTTCCAAACAGAATCTCCCCAGCAGCAATTTGTGCCCATGGCACCTTGCCTTGTCCATGTGACCCCTTGTAAACAGGGAGTCTCCATCTTCTTTGTAAGCCCCCCTCTAAGTACTGGAACATTGTAATAAGGTCCCCCCCTCTTCTCAAGGCTGAACAAACCCAGTTTTCTCAGTGTCTTCTCATATGGCAGGTGCTCCAGTCCTCTGATCATCCTTGTCAACCTTCTCTGGACCCTCTCCAGCCTGTTCACATCCTTTTTATCTAGCCGGGATCAAAACTGGACACAATATTCCAGTTGTGGTCTGACAAGCACTGAGTAGAGCACGATGAGGACTTCTTTGTCTCTGCTGGTGATGCTCTTGTTGATGCAGCCCAGTATCCTGTTGGCTTTTTTTGCTGCTGCAGCACACTCTCAGCACACCTTCAGGGCCTGCAGCCCAGTCCACAGCATCCAGCAGCTCTTCAGGACCTTTCTGGAGTTGAATGTTCCTTCTGTTTGACAAAAAGGCAGCTTGAGGGAATTAAAAATAGCAGCAAGAAAAACCTATTCTCTAATCAGCTGAATGCTGAGGAGGGGTGGGGAGGATGATCAAATGGAGTGTAGCCAGCTCTGTGTGTTGGCCCCTTAGCACAGCATTTGGCCAGGGGGATTGAGTATACCAAAATCAGCATGTGTGATGGAGCAAACATTTCTCCTTGCAAGAAAAGATATAATAAAAAAAAGAAAAAGGTTCTGCTATTGACTTGCTATATGTACTTAAAAATGTTTATGATAGGATTTTATTGGCTTTTTCTTTTCTTAGAATTGGAAAAAAAATACCATCTTGGCCATCAAGTAGCCTGCTTGCAGGAGTTTGCCACAGTGTACTGACTGGCTTCTTACCTCTTTCTCCTTGCTCCTTATTCCTCTTTCACAGCCTGTCAAAACACTTCTGCTCTCAGGTCATATCGACACAGATGCACAGCAAATTGTCTCTTTGGTTTTTCCTGTCCCAAACCCATTATTAGGAACCACCCAAATGTGCATTTGCTGTACACCCATAACACACAGAACACCAGAAACACTTAGTCCCCCTCATTGACATGGAGCTGTCCAGAAGAAGTCATGAAGATGATCAGAGGGTTGGAGCACCTCGGCTATGGAGACAGGCTGAGGGACTTGGGTTTGTTCATCCTGGAGAAGAGACTTTCCAGTACCTGAAGGGGCTACAGGAAAGCTGGGAAGGGACTTATCACAAGAGGATGGAGTGATAGGATGAAGGGGAATGGCTTTAAATTGGAAGAGGGGAGATTCAGGTTAGACATTAGGAAGAAAGTCTTTTGCGTGAGGGTGGTGAGACCCTGGCTTGGGTTGCCCGTGGAAGCTGTGGCTGCCACATCTCTGTCAGTGTTGAAGACCAGGTTGGTTGGGGCTTGGATCCACCTGGTCTAGTGGGAAGTGTCCCTGTCCATGGAGGGAGTTGGAATTAGATGGTCATTTAGGTCCCTTCTAACCCAAACTAGTCGATACTTGTAGGAATTTTGAGAAGCAGTAATTAGGTCCCCAATTTCTCATGGTTTTCTCAGCTGGATGATTATTCAGACTTGAAGTAACTCTTTAGTTCAGATGATTGAGGACACATTAGAAAGAGATGCAGGTAGCTATCTGACCAGTTCCATAAAAACCTTTTTTTTCCCCTTCACTATTTACAAAGTGAACTAATATCATATCATAGAATGGTTGGGTTGGAAGGGACCTTGAAGATCATCTAGTTCCAGCCCCCCTGCATGGACAGGGACACCTTCCACTAGACCAGGTTGCTCCAAGCCCCCTCCAACCTGGCCTTGGACACATCCCAGCAGCCACGAATTCCCTCAGCAACCTGTTCCAGCATCTCACCACCCTCCTGGGAAAGACGTTTTTCATGATGTCTGAGCTAAATCTCCCCTCTTTGAGTTTGAAACCATTGCCCCTTGTCCTCTTATTACACACCCATGCAAAAACCCTCCCCCAGCTTTCTTGTAGCCCCTTCAGATACTGGAAGGTTGCTATAAGGTCACCTCAGAGCCTCCTTTTCTCCAGGCTGAACAACCCAAACTTTCTCAGCCTGGCTTCATAGGGGAGGTGTTCCAGCACTCTGAGCATTTTTATATCTCTCCTGTGGACACACTCAAGGAGCTCTATGTCCTTCTTAAGGGAGGGAGTGTTGTTAGGACAGTTCTAAAGAGAGCCACGTGCCATTAACCAAGAGAGCAAGAACAGAAGATGGAAATCAGTGAATATGTTCCTTGCTGGTGATGCCAGGGGCATCAGTCCCAGTCACAAGATTATCTCCTGCTCAGCACAATGGCCTTTTATTGACTTGTTAATTGGCTCAAGTGTCTCTTAGTGTTTTATCAGATATCACAATATTGTTTTACAATCTCATTTCTGGATGATTTAGGGTTGAATTAGATACACCAACGAGTCCGCTGCTTGCTCTGTGATTGTCAGTCAAGTCCAGAACCTCATGGCACATACAAATCTAGATGCCTGTGGGCAGGATCTCTGGACATTGGGGTTAAATGTAGGAAACAGGTGCCAGCAATCCACCAATTGCCAGGCAGTGAGCACGAGCTTGTGCTCAGCCCACCTGTGCCCAGTCAGGGCTGGCCCCAGCTGCAAGTAAGCAGCATTAGGGGGCCAATAAAAGGTGGTGCTTGGGGCACATGCTCAGCTCATTCCTGAGCTAGGAGCAGAGGAGACTGGTCTGGTTCAGAACACAGGACTGACCGAGATCAACCACTGCTCTACCTCGACTTCTCTCAGAGCTCTGCGCTCTTCAAAAAGTTCGTCCAGCTACAGTTAAACCCTAGTATTGGATTGTGAAGACGGGAGCTGTATTCCTTGATCAGCTCTGAGTTATACCCTGAAACTTAGCAACTTTTCCAAAGCTGTTCTTTTGTCTGCCTACCTCTCTGAAGACGTTGGTAGTGCTCCATGTGATAGGTTTCTTCCCAGTATTTATTTTAAAAGCCACCTTTTAGTTCCACATCTCTGTTGGATGTTGGTAGTGCTCCATGTAGTAGATTTGTTCCCAATATTCATTTCAAAAGCCACCTTTTTATTCCCACATCTCTGTTGTGAGTGGGCACTTTCTCTCCCCAGCAGCAGTGAGGTACAGTAATAGCTTAAAAATATGTGTGAGACAAAAAAGAGAAATGCTTGAATTTCACCATTCTCTTTCTAAAAAGACCAGTATGAGCAGTGATTTTTTTTGTAAAAGCAAAATACTAGGCTGGGCTGGAGCGCAGATATACTGGGATGAGATAGTTGGCTTATTTATACTTTGTGTTTTCCCTGTTTAAGGGAAAGATGATTCCTTCTGAAAAGTATTCAGAGATCTCAAAGTGAAAGGTGTGGGAGGATGTTACTTGTTTTGTGGTGCGTGCTGGAGAAAATGGAAAACAAGAACAAATGGAGTGAGAGGAAATGTGAAAACAATGGGAAGAGAAAAACTGCTTATAGCTTTACAGAGTAGTCATTGATTCATGAAAGCAGAAGGATAATTCCTCATTGTACAGCTTTCAGACAACAGTTAGAATATTCACTTCTATGTGATGACTAGAAAATTATCAATGAACCGACAGAAGATGATCACACACACACAAAAAAGGAAAAATAGGGGACTGAGGGAATAGCTAATAGGAAAAGAGGAAAAAAACTTAGGTTAGTGAAATGGCAGAATGGAACATAAGCAAGGAAGTGACATAGATGTCAGAGTTGGAAAAGATGATAACCTTGGAAGAATGAATTGCTTCTGTAGGTCAAGTTCAGAAACAGCAAGTCTGGGATCAAAGTAGTGATGTTTTGTGGGTTTTCTTCCCCAGAAAATTTATTTTTTTGGAAAGTTTTTTGTATCTGTGGAATGATCTCCCAGCGAAAATGGAAGAAGTCATTATTTTTAAGAATGCTAAACAATGCATTAGAATCTGATGTGCAGACAAGGTGTTCTACAGTACCTTTCAGGCCTTCAGGCTTAGTGTGGCATGGTTAACCTGATACCATGTATAACTGTGGGGTTTAAATGTTGTTAGTTTCAAGGGCAGCTTTACCATTTTTATGCATCTGTATTCTGCAAAGAAAAATTAAAGAATCACAACTATGAACAAGTGCTTTCTTTCCTAGGCTTAATATTTATAAATGGCTTTTAGAGAAATAGTGCTGTATTCTGACCTACAAACTAAATGCCTATTGCTGAAATAAACCATGCACAGGATCTTGCATGGAACAACTATGGTAAAACATCATAATATTTTACTATTGTGCAAAAATATTAGAATAATCTGAAAGCAAGTTACAGATCTAAGTAGCATGCATTATACCCATTTCAGAGAAGAATAAATAGGAAGGGGACTTATTCAAGGTCGGATGGCCTCTGTGGAAAAAAAGGAAGTGTTCTGCTTAACTGAAGCCCTGCAGATAAACTAACTAAAGCACTGAGGTTTTTTTCTCCTTAGGAAAATGGAAACTGGATCAGTCCTGCATAAACTTTAATTTTAATCTTTATTCCTTAATTTTTTCATGTCTTTAGAATTTCCTTGAAGCACAATGGAATACTAGCACCCGTTAGAAACAGCTCAAGCATTGCTTTGCTACTGAGTCTACATTTATATGATGCAACTCTTTGTAAATATTAACTGGTGAAATACTGTGGGCTACTCCTTTTTGCCCCAGCAGTGAGTTAATGTGTACAGGCACACATCTCCTGCATACTATATATTTGGCAGTCCTCCAGTACATCCCCCTGTGTCCTGCCAAGACTAACCAGTCTGTTTGCTTCTCTTGCCCCAGGGCCCTGGTAGCTGGATAACCTCTCTGCTTGAAATCCAAAGGGACAAGTAGTCTCTGTTTGCATCTGAGGGCTCCAACAGTAATCACAAAGGTGATGTTAGAGCTCTATGTTGTCTCTTTTCCATCCAGCAGTTTGCCTTGTGCACTGAGTAGCAAAGACTCTGGTGGGGGGGTGTAAAGCAATTGTGACAAGTAGTTTTCTTTTCCTAACTGCTGCTAAAAGGACATGAAGCAGGGGCACAACTGCAGGATTTCCCAGCAGTGGCTGGAAAAAAAAAGAAAGCAGAGGACCAAAGTGCACTCTTAAGGCCCTGAAGGTATTGTGAACAACATGTAGGAGTAGAGCTGGGCAGTGGCAATCCTATGAATGGTACTTTGACCACTGTTCATTTATTGTTTAAATCTTTTTAATATCTTTATGCATACGTTTATTATGATGATGCAGTATTTAAGGTGCATTTTGGCTGTAAGCTAATGTGTATTACTAATCCTTCTGAAGTTCTAATAACCTTCTTGCTATATATGCTCAGAATGTTTTGTACCCACAGATACATTGGTTTGGAATTAGTCATCTGTATGAATGTTAATATTATTTAGTTGTTCACGTATTATCTTTTTCTTCTCCCCTGCATATTCTCATGCATTATCTTCCTGTGCAAACCCCTCCTGTTTCCCATGTTTTTCTCATTTGTTTTCTGGCATGTTTCCTGTTTCGGTCTGGCCAAAGACATTTCTCAGGTGCAGAACACTGTTTCACCTAGACTGCCTTGTAACAGTTTGAAAAAGTCACCAGATAGCTAAAGAAAGGGAGAGATGGTAATGATTGTAGCAGATCTTAAATTTGAGGTTACTTCAGACTAGCTCCTACTCTGCACTTCCCAGCATGTTGGGATCCTGCAGCAGAAGGAGGGAAGTGATAAAGCCACCTGCAATCCTGAGCTCTGAAAGTGCTGATTATGTGGCGTGATGATTGGTACTGGGGCAAGAGCCAGCTGGCTGTGTGGATGTGGCTTTAGATTGCTTTCTAATAAATACCAGTTCGTGTGGCTTGGCTTGGTGTGAACGGGAAGTGCCATGCAGAAGAAATGTCACTCCAGAACATGAGTCAGAAGATGAAATTAGGGACTGACACAGATAGATATATTTCAGTGCCTCTACATTTGGCATCCTTGCACAGGCAAAATGTTCTAATAACAGCTCACCTTGTATACCTTGGATCCACAGGAAAAGAGCTGTCGGGATGAATAATGTATAAGAGACAAGGTGAATTTTTAGCCTAGCAATCAAATTTTCCAAACAGTTCATAGATGGCTGTAGGCTGGCTTTAGTCATGTTTCTTAGTGTTTGCAACTGCTGCTTCCACACCTGATCAGTGACTGACACAAGCTCCTTTCTTCATCTTTTAATAGTAAACTCTATTTATTTATTTTTTGCCTCATGTAAATTGTGGGCACACTGGCCAAGAGAAATATCTTGCCTTTGAATGAGCCCTCACAGGGAAGCAATTTTTTCAGGACCTTTCTCTACTGGGATGAGTGTACAATACTCTACTCTACTCTACTCTACTACAATACTCTACTCATGTATTTCTGAACATTAAGAGCAGCATCTATTTGGGGGAATCTGAATCCTGGTCTAGTTAAATAACTGCACAGGCAGATCACTGTAATGTAATAACTCTCAAGAGTGTCAAAGGTTTACCCAGAGAGCCCTAATTGCAACTGGGTTCACAATCACCAATTTAATGTCTTGTGTCCAGTCAAGGAGCTTACATGGTCAGTGTCGTGTTGCTGTTATTGTTCAGGGGTTTTTGGGTTGTTTTTGTTTTTTTTTACCATTCATTAACATCCAATGTCAATTATGCTAGTTGTTGTCCCATTTCTGTATAAAAAGATTTCTGATTCACATCCAGAAACATACAGACTCCTTTCATTGCCATGACAACAGCAAGACATGCCAATGTTAGCCACGTCTCCTGGAAAAAAGTCAGTAAAAAAACCCCCACAGTATTTCAATACTTCATCTATACAGCCAATTTTCTATAGTGATCCAAAATTACCCTGCACTGTGGAGCAGTAAAGAACAAACCCTAGATAAATAGTCTAATGCTGAATGCTGGGTCCTGTCCTAGGCACTGCATTACAAAAAAAGATCTTACAAAAATAGTAAGAGTGGAATTGGTCATAGCCCTGGTATAATGTTTGGACCAGAAAAGGATAAAAAGTTAAATATTGCTACTAAAAAGAAAGGTCTAACAGCTTTAGAAAGACTCAGTGTCAAAATGGGCATTATTCTGTCATTATCATAGCTTTCTCATCATTGCTTAAGATTCAAATTACATTTGATGGGATTACATAACTACATTAAAAATAATAAATAAGGCAGCAACTCATAAAATAGCAAATTATCATATTAATAATTATCAACAATTTAATAAAAATATTAATATTAATTATTAATATTATTGTAAACATAAAATAATAACAAATCATTGAGGTAAAACAGGTAGTGTAGAGCTAGCAGAAGTCTGCCTTGGTCCAAGTGAAGCTGAGGAGGAGGAAAGCCAGGAGGTGGGACTTGAGAGATCTGCAGTCATCAGGAGAGATTATTTCTGCTTCTAAAAAGAGGGAGGAGCACAGAGCTGGAGGTGGTATCTACAGCCTCTTTTCCTTGAAACCTGCACAACTGTATATACAGGCTGTGTCCTGGCCTCCCTCTGTGCTTTGGATCTAAGGTGAAGACTGTCTTGGAGATAAAAAATAAGCATGAACACCCTGCAGTCAGGATATTACAGGCTGAACTCCAGAAATGTGTAGGTTTTGAAGACCTCTGCTTATGCTTGCTGTGAAGGTGGGGAAAGGATGACTGACTTTGCCCACTGAGGAGCTGTAACTCAGGTTTGCCTGTGCCTGGGCTTCTCCCATAAAACCCTTCTCAACTTCCTTTTATTATTTTTACCCTATTAATATGTTGCTGCAGATGGCTGGAAGGCTTATCTTTCCCTTGACATACCCTTGAGATACCCAAAAGTGTTTCAGGATCCTCTGCATTTTCCAAAGGGTGTAAGTGCCATGTTGATTTCATGATAATTTGACTGTTCAGTGAGGTGGCTGATTTCTAGTGACAGCTGTAGACAATGTCAGAGCAAATGTAGATCTTGTTCTCCTTATTTTTATATCCTTTTTCTTGGACCTACTGGTACTGCTGTAGGCTAGGATGCTTTTGGCTTCATTTGTATTCTCAGGAGTTTTGATGATACTTGCCTGCTTAGCACAAAGAGCTGGAGTAGGCCTCCTCATCATGCATCCCTTACTATTTCTTTGGGTTGGGGGGATCCCAAGTGCCAGCAGGCTGCAAATGCAGACAGCTCAGGCATTGTAGCCCCCAGGGAGCAGGGGCTTCTGCTGTGAAAGAGCCCTCCTGGACTCACAGAGAAACTGGGGAATCACTTCTAGATGCTGTGTGAGACGTATCAAAGACTGAAGTTAACATCAGGTGTTAACAGTTGCTATCTAACAGACAAGTTTCCTCTGAGAATCCAAAAGGATAAATTTCAGGGTGGTTTTGGGGGGATGCTGGTGGCTCAGTATGGGATGGAAGCCTTTGGAAGGCTGGGTATGCCCTACTGTATTTTCCTTACTTTTTTTGTCCCTCTTACCCCACCTTCAGTTGGCTGCATGCTATTTGACAACAGTAATGATTGGAAATGATGTGGCAAAAATTTTCAAGGCATATGAGAAGTAGGTACTTTGATTACAACAATCTGTTATCATCATCATCATGTATACTTTAAAAAGACATATTAAAAATAAGATTTAAATTTTTTTACTACTTAAAAAAAAATAAATTAAAACTACTAAATTTGCATCCCTGATTGTTCTCATTTTCTGGACACCTCAGGTCCTAGTCTGGAGAGTGGTTGCAAAAGGCCTCTCCTGTGGCTTGGATTCTGAAGTCAAAGCTCTGTGCAAACGGAGCCACCCACACCGAGCCAGCCTGCAAGCTGGAAGCCCCAGGTCTCAGTATGGCAAGGTGATCGAGGGCTGTGTCAAGACTTAAACCCAGAAAACCTTGGGGCTTTATGAACTTAATATAAGTGTACATAATTTAAAAACATTAAACATTTGCAAACCTAAGGAATTCCTTGAGAACTGTACAACCCTTGGTAGCTGGCGGAGCCTGCAAGCCATGAAAAGCTGCAGTTAATGATAAGGTTTGTTTTCATGCTGCGGGTAAGATCTGTGTGTGGGTGTGGGGCATGTTGGCGAGAGCTGCTTCCCGGCCTGTGGGATGGCAGATCTGCTGGACATTTAAAAGTGGAATTTATTTGGTTTAGTTGTTAAAGTGTATTTCTTACATAGCATCCTTTAGTGGGCATATTTGAAATACTTAAAGAATGCTTTAAAATGTTTTTATAATTTACCCCATTTTTGGTGATGGTCTGGTTTTATTTAGCTTGGGTGGGTCAGAGATTATTTTCAAAAGAGACAACTGGGTTTTATTTTGCTGCAAAGAATCCATGAGCAGCCTTTTGGTGGGACAGAACGAAGAGCTACGGATGATGTGCTTCCCAAGCTGACAGTGTCATTTGGGTTGGAATTTGTGTGAGCTCTGCCTTTCTCAAACCTCCTGACCGCTCTGTCCCTCGGAACAAACCACTCAGGGTAGGTGGTTTGGTCTAAGAGGGTTGGTATGGGATCCGTGTGATCAGAGGGGCTGCAGGGCCGGGCCGTGAGGAGGGGAGCAGCGGTCCATGGGTACCGGGCAGGCACCGGGAGGTGCCCAAGGAAGAAAAGGAAGGCACCAACTCGGTCCTGTGTCCCCAGTACGCCGTGGCTTTCAGTGCTCTGCGAGTCAGGCTTTTTCACCTAGCGACGTCCCTAGTAACACGTGATGGCTTTTCCCCCCTTCTCCTTAATTTCCTCCGGTCCCTTTTATGGATCCCAGGGAAACTTTCGCTCCGCACCGCCCTGCAGCCAAGGTGACTCACGCGGGCAGCGGGTGCCTGCGGTGCAAACTGGCTGCCCAAGACCAGGGTTGCGGTGCCNGCTCAGGGAGGCGAGGTCGCGGCGGCCGGGAAGGGAAGGGGGGAGGAAGGTGCAGGCGGAGATGGAGGCGAGGGGGAGGCAGGTGGGGCCCAGCAGATGTCAGTGCCCGTGTGCTGGGGGTGGGAGAGCGG
Organism: Florisuga fusca; assembly: GCA_038090715.1. Lineage (NCBI taxonomy): Eukaryota > Metazoa > Chordata > Aves > Apodiformes > Trochilidae > Florisuga > Florisuga fusca. Next base: position 4,010,863 of record JAAWXA010000040.1, on the reverse strand, counting down.
CGGGCGGGCAGCGGCTCTGCTTGCTTTGTACAGGCATGGGGAGGGGGGCTTCTGGCGCCTCTTCAGAGCGGTGTGAACTGTACAGAATCTGTGGTGTGCTCCATCTGAGAGCCTCGGAGCCTGTCCTTCTCCCGTTGAGGCTGATGAAGGGGTTGTAGCGTGGCCATGCATTCTTCCCCTGAGAGTTCAGTGCATCTCTGGCTGCCTGAATCCTAGGTGGATCTGGCTGGTGTCACAGAATTCTGTCAAGAAATTTGTCATTTTGGCCTTTATCAACTCTGTGTATGACTGCGTGTTCCATGTGCCTCCCTCCAGACCTGTCACCCGAAGTGCATCGTCTCTCCCTGGTTTATTTGCTGGCTCTTATTTGCAGTACTGAAAAAAATTATGTGTACTTTTACTGAGAGATTATTTATTTTGTATTCTAAAGTGATACCCTAGCAGGTGGTTGCTTTTTAAAAATTTTTTTTGTTTGTTTATTGTGTTTTAAAGTACATACAGTTAATTTATTTTACAGTTTACTGTATACAATCTGCTCTTCATGTTGGTTTTTTTTAGGGCAGTACCCTATTGTCATTCTCTCTCCCTTTCACAGTGTATGTAGGGGAGGTTCATGTGCACCTGGTAAAACATCTTCATCTTCTGGTGTTTTAGGCCATATGTCTCATATGTAGGCAGATTGTTGCTTGCTGGGCTTTTTAATTTGCTTTAGCTGGGCCCATGTGCTGTACATATGTACACAGATGTGCACATGTATGTATATATCCATGCATACATTTTGTGTCGTGGCCTTGATCAGATTTAGCATAGTGTTCTGTGCCAATACTTCATAACAGGAACTCAGAGTTTCACATATACACATACTGAATTTAATGCTTCTTGATAGAGTCTCCATATAAACCACATCTTCCTCATTGCACAGTGGGGCTGGGGAGGACTTGGATCTCAGAACTGAGTCTCACATAATTATGGGGAAAAATATAACAGGCATTTAATCTGAAAAGGTGGAGTGTGTACCTGATCGGTCTGCTACCACTTCCCCATGTTCTAAGAGGAGTCTATTAATTTTGTATGACAGATTAAAAGCTGTAGAGTATTAATGATGGAAAAAAGGCATTGCCAATCTCCTCTACCTGCAGGAAATTTCTTAGGTGGCTTTATATGGGGGAGTTTCCTCTCAGACTGAAACATCTTAGGGCAAGTTGTCTCCAAGTATGAACAAATCTGTATATGTTTGAGGCTTTCCCCTTTACTCGTATGTTCTTTTTCAAATGTATCATGTATGTTTTGTTCATTGTCTTAATGTCAAGGATAACTGTATTTTTGTGTCTAGAGGTATATAACTTGGAGGGCCATGGTGGTGTTGCAGTTTTTTTTCCTGCAAGCTGTGTAAATGAGGTATTGATACCTAATTATTCATTAAGAATATTGGAGGTGTAGTTTTTTCTTTATTTTTGCTTAAGGACTGCAGAATAAACAATATCTTTTAATTCACTTAAACCTTGAACTGAAGAGTTTACCAGTGAAAGCTTTTTCTTCTGTTATTTCAGAACTAAATTAAGTGGATATTAGTTAATTAGGAAAGGACTTAAGTGGCCTGACTAAAAATCTCTGCTCTCTTTTTTTTTTTTTGTCTTTAATTTACCAGTTTCAGAAAGCTATAATTTTTTTTTTTAAGAAAACAGTGCAGGGATGCTTTGTGTGGCTTAAAGTATCAGTCCTGACTGGGGTGAGACCATTTTACAGATGGTAAAAACTACATATGAAGTTAGTGTTTGTATTTTGGTGATAAAATGAAAAGCATATACATTTAAATACTTCTGTTTAAGACCCATTTTTAGTATTGCACTCGTTTCCATTTTTAATGTAATCAGTCTTATTAGTCTTGTAAATATTTTGGAGTAGAGAAAAATAGCAGGCATTTGAGTTCTGGCCATAGGTTATTATCCTTTCACTACTACAGGCTTCATTTCGATACTGTAGAGATATTAAATCGTGCCATGTTTATGTATCTTGAAAGGTTTTTTCTGGCAGTAGTGTATTTTAGTTGAATGTAGGGTGCATTTGTCTATGTTTAATTTGACTTCCTGGTATAGAAGTCATTCTAGAGAACTGTGATCACTGTGTTGGTCACGTTCCTTTCTCATGATTGTTTCTCAGAATTATTCAAACTCTGAAATTGCTGTCAGGTTTTCTATTTTTTTAGTCTGTTGACAGTCATACTGAACATTCAAATCTAATACGTCTTTTTAAAAATATCTAAAGTATCCCTCAGAAGATGAAGCTCGACTTCCCTAGGGCTGCTGAAGTAACTGGCAGTGTGCTGCAGCTGCTTACAGGTGCATCATGATCGCTTCATAGTGACCCTTATAATTTCTGAAGATGAAAAAAAAAAAAAAAAGCTTGGAACCCAGTGGCTATGGAATTTGCCAGGCAACAGCAAGTGTAATAGTGACCTGGGAACTGGCCAGGTACATTCTGTGGCCTCAGCTGCCTGTTGTGATGGACCTGATGTCGTCAAGCTACTTGGGAGTATATTCAGGTGGCTCAGGCAATCATGTTCTCTGCTGGAAGCTGGACTTTAATTTATTGTTTAAAGAAGAGCCTACAGTTGAGTTCTCATTACTAGTAATATTTTTTTTTTCTCTTTTTTTCCTGTCAGCTCTGTGTAATACAGAAGTTCTATCTCAGACATTCCCTTACAATGCAGAAATTTGTACAACAAATGTTTCTTTTTCAGTTCATTATACTGAGAGTACTCTTAAGTCAAAAATTTGAAATGTTAACACAAAGTATATACTTTGATTATTTTCCATTTAAGTTGCAGTCTAATTCTTGAGTGCTTCTTTTACTCTCTGAGCTAAGAAATTGCATGATAAAGCAAAAAAGGGCTCTGTTGTATTTTTAAGTAGAATTATTTACCCCTTATTCACTCCAGAGTGATTCAAGCACTTGCTGAGTGCGCTGTCAAATTATTAGGTTGTAAGTCAGCCCTGGAGGTCACACAGTCACAGACTGGTTTGGGTTGGAAGGGATCCTTACAGCTCGGCTGCTCCAACCCCCTAACATGGGCAGGGGCATCTTTCACTCTGGCAACCTGTTACAGCGTCTTACCACCCTCTTTATAAAACATTTGTTCTTAATAACCAAACTTAACCTACCCTTTTTTAGTTTTAAACCATGACCCCCATGTCTTCTTCCTAGAGGCTCTGACAAAAAGTCCTTCTCTGTCTTTCTTACCTGCCCCCTTTATAAATGTAGAAAAGCTGCAGTCCAGCTTTCTACTGACATCAGAGCTAACTTGAAGTCAAATGAGATCTCTGATCTGGTTGAATTTTGAATGTCTATACATACTCAGATTTTGTGGTCTTCTATCCATCCCTGACCTCCTCCATTTTAAATGCATCTTAGTACATCATGTAGTTTTTGCAAGAAAATGTTGGTTAGTAGTATTACAAGTTAGTAGAAGCGCAAGTGATCATACCCTGGGAAGGGGCTGAGTGGTTGTGGTAAAATCTCACCAGGGTTTTCAGCCCTTTCCAGTGCTAAATCAGACACCTTGTTTTCCTCAAACTGTTGGAATGGATTTGATGCACAGGGATGTCTGCTTTCAAGCTCCTTATAGCAAACTGCTACTAGTGATTATGTCTGTGGATTGCCTTTTACATTCTCAGCTTTTCTTTCTGTATACTTCTGTGCATGTGAAGAGGTAATGGGTTAAATTGGTTTTTGTAAGTTTCTTTGATGAATAGTAATAAGTAACTTTTATATCTCTTATACTTGGGTAGGTTTTGTACATCATGCAAGGATATAAAGGTTTGCATTCACAAGCCAGGATTAGATTTTTTAATAATTTTCTTTATAAACATAAGGGCAAAAGAGCAAATAGATTTAAGTTCTTAGGAACTTAAAAATAACTTTGTCCTCCTTTTGTCTGTCTCACAAAAGATTATGGGAGTGACCAGCTATAACCAGCTGAAAGCATAGGTTTATATTGGATTCAATGGATTCAAATGGTGATAATGAATAATCCTCAAATAACCTAAAATCATGTGGGAAGACTGAATTTTGAAGAATATCAGTAGAACTTCATCATTGCTTAGCTGACAAACACTGAGAAACTAGGTAGAATTTAATGTTTGGAAAGAGAAGTTGGCTGCAGAGTTAATATGAATTAAAACATAAGTAATTTCGTTTCCATATGCTGAGCCTAAGGCTAATACAAGAGGGAAAGATCGTGGACATCATGACCAATAGAGACAGATATTCACACAAATAATTGCTAGTGTGTCTTTCATTGTAGCATTTTTCTTACAAGTGACAATCTGCTGTAGCTGCTGTTCTTGCTTGCTCTTTCTGCTTTTGTTCCTTTTTCTCATTGTCTTGCTGTTCCAATTTGTAGGACACCATGGCTTATTTTTTTTTCACTGTTTTACTGCCCATCTCTTATTACTTAGCACCTCTCCTGTTTTTCTTTTTTTCCCCTTCCTTCTAATGTCTCTTCTTGTCTCCTTAGTTTCAGTTCTATGTTAATTTCTATTAATCTCTTTGCAGTGTCAGTATTTAATTTATTGTTTTCTCTTTTTCTTTCTCATTACTGTTTTTATAGATTCCCCTTCACCTCCCATCTGTCATGACACTGTGTATAGACTAAATGTCTTGGCCAAAAAGCACGTTTGAGGATTATTGCCTCGCACAGTGATTGACAGTGTTTCTTGACATGGGTGAAATATTGAACAAGTATCTTTTTAGGCAACTTTATGTTCTGCTACCTTTGGTTTCAACTTGCTATGAGTAAGACAGAACATCTTGAGAGTTTTGCGTTGCTTGTAGGTTTTACACTGTCAGCCTATGACAAGGAAGGATTTTAATTAATTTTATGTATTCCTGGTTTCTAAATTAACCTTTCAAGAAAAAGGCTGTAAGTGTTTGGAGGACTGTTACCTACTGCTAAATCATACATACACAGCCCTTTCTTTATGGAAAACAGGAAAGCAAATGAAACAATTTCCTTCTAGATATACTTCGAATTTGTAAAACTTTATTAAAGATAGCAAAAGCAACTGCATTCTAACAATTGGTAGCACGTAAGGCATGATTCTTACTGGGACTTTGTGCCTCCCTTGTAAAAAAACATGAAAGACTGGAATGGTAAAAAGTTCAGGTATTACGTTGTTATGGAATGTTAGGAACTGGTAGGATGGGAACTCAGTAACCCTAGAAAGCAGTCCTTTAATTGCACACATTTGAGGTACCACTGGATCTTGAGTTCTGGATCATGCAGATGAACATACAGATGTGAGTACTGATGCTGCAGGTATGGCATCATATCAGTAAAAATGATCACATAGCAACAAAAGAACTAGAGAAGAGGCAAAGGGATATGTTATGGGTGATAAGTGATATGCAGCGCTGCTATGGAAAAAGAGAGGCTTCACTTTCAGTTGATACTGCAGAGGAGAAGTAAAATAACATTTTTTGTGTGCCATAGTTGTATGAGGAATTTTCAGGTAGAATATTGAGATAATGATTTACTTAGATACAGAGTAAAGACTGGTTTACTGGTAAGAATGTTAAATTTATGTGAATTAACAAAATAATTTATAAGGATTCTAAGTGTTTCTGCAAGAAATATAAAATGTTGCAACTTTGAAGAGATTCTGCTTGCAAAATGAAAGAGTAGCATTATCAACACAGTGATGCAGTAAAATAGAAATATATTGCATCAGGTTTTCAGTCATATTTCAAATAAATTGACTGTTCCAGGCCCACGATCAGCTATGCATACAGAACTTCTGCTTTCTTAAGAACCTGTATAAAATAAGATCCCAGAGAAAGGAAGTTTTTGAATAGTCAGTCTTGCTTGCAGTGAATTAATTGAATTATATTTGTAATGAGCTAGTAGAATTACCTGATTATTCTGAATGTGAAATCTTCCCTGAATCTCATGTAAGCCACAAAAAGCTTGATTTTTCTGGCCCATCCACAGAAATTATTTTTCACTGTTGCAAACAAAGATTTATCTACTCTTAACAATATTTAGAGCTGTAGTGCACCCTGGCTGCCATCTGTGTTACTTTTAAATTTTCTAATCCTTTTCAGAAACCACCCAGGTGACATCATGCTTAAAGTACTACCTCTAGCACAGTTTACTTGAGGACCATTCATGGTGGAAATAGAAAATGAAACTGCTGTGACCTTGAGAAAGATCATTGTCAGTGAACATACACTGAAGAACCTTGTCCATTGGAAAAAATCTGCTGATTTCTTTAGCTTAATTTGTTAACATTTTTCTTTTTCTTGCACTTTGTTTAGAAGGCTTCCTTACCCATCCAACTGGTACATTACAATCAGGCAGTTATTAGAATTCAAGCATGTGAGTTTTACAACCAGGTCTTTGCACATTCTTTAGTTTTGGTTCTTGCTATCTTTGGTGTGACTGTACAGACTTCCAGCTTCTTGTGTTACAAGCTTTTGTAATTGGGTTCCAGAAAAATAAAGTGAAATGTAGGCAGCGTCTTACCAAGGTTGCTGAAATTGCTAAGTGCAGAGAGGAGAGGGTGAGTTAGTGCTTGTGAGGTTTATTTCTCCTTAGAGAAAACTTCTGATGTTTAGGACACATAAGGTCTGCAGCTCTAGGTGAAGTTTTTCCAGAACTTTGCAGAAAATAAAGCTTTCAGTTGCTTATGTAGCACTTCTATGAGTCTGAGTACTTAGCCTCTGGTTTTGTGTGTGCTTGATTTCTGCTGTAGTCAGACTAAGTTAAAAATGTAGTGATATGTAGCTTTGCTATATTCTGGCCATATTAATACCTCCAGTGTGTGTGCTGGAGTCACTGATTTAAGAAGATGTGTTCTCTTCATGCTGACTGAAGATACTGTGTCTCATTTTACACATTTTAGTGTTTTCCAGATGGTGGTTCATCACATGGTGCTGTCTTCATGTTTCCAGAGTTCAGAAGGTTCTGGATCATACTTGAATGTCATGTTTTATTACCTTTCTAATATCTATTCTCACTTTTCCAGAAATTCATCCTGGTTTTGCTACAGAGTATTGCACCTTTACCCTTTATAAGCACTAAAGTAATTTTTTATCTCGTCCCCATGTATATTCTAGCTTTTGGGCTAGACTGCTTAGCTATTTTTAATTGCTTTGTACATAATACATAATTAATACAGAGAGTGAATAATCTTACATTTTATTCAGTTGACACTGTAAGGAGAAATAAAATTAGCTAAAGTAGAATTTGGGTGGAATGGTGAATTCTAAGCATTACTCAGGCGATTTTTATAATCACAAATGACAATATCTATTTTTTTCACCTCTCTAGTAACTCTGAGCTGTTATATTGTAATGTTGCTTCCTACAACAAATTATTCTCTTCTCTTATTTCTCTGCCTGACAAGTCATGTTTTTTTCTGAGCAGAACATGATAGCATTTTCTAAATCTTCAAATAAGAGGCTTTTGTGTTTTGTGTACCTTGACAATTGTAGGAGATGGTGATGATGACCTGGTAGTTGAACTTTCCTCTGTTGTATAACTGGTGATGAGATACTTGTGTTGGACATTATACAGGACACAGTATTTCCAGTATTTTTGATGGTCATAAAGAAAAGTTTGCAAAAAAATCTTTTAAAATCAGTGTTTTATTTGAAACTATGCAAAACCCCCGGCAAAGTCAATGGAACAGATTTGTACTCTGCTCTCTGGTTGAGTGGCAGATGGCAACAATGCAGTCAGGTATGATTAGCAGGAAGGTATTACCATTCAGGAAGAAAGTGGTAGAGAAATAGACTTTCATGATCCACAGAAAAAATTGAAACTTACAATTGTGTTAGCTGAACACTGATTTTTATAAGTTTGAAAATCTCCATGATGCCTAAAGACTGTGTTAAACTATATACCCCTTGTTTACTGTGTCCATTTGACAGCAGTTCAAGTAAAATCAGGTTTGCTTGTTATCCCTGTATTGCCATGCTTACTTGTTTGGACCTTGTACACAGGGAGGAAAGCACAGAGTTGTAACAAGCAGAAATTTCAGGTATGTACAAGCAGTGTGAAATCACTGTATTTGAAGATTTAGCTACATTTCAGAGTTGATAGTTCAGTTTTTCCTTTTAGCAGTCTGGGCAGCAGTTACACATTCTTCCTTCTTATCTGTGGGCATTTGTTATTGAAATTCTTGATGGAATACCCATGATTGCCGACATTCTCCAACACAGGAAGAACCACTCTGTTGGAGATGAGCATTATGGTGGAAAAAAACCCCCAAATACCCAGCTCCTCTCTTCCACACATTCAGGGTTTTGCCTGTTGGTAAGCGGAATGCATGTGCTAAGGAATGAAAAGCACATTTTGTGGGGAAGCAGTGCTGTTACACTCCCTGCTTTTTAAAATAGTAAGATAATACTCCTGATAGTATTCCACTTTTTTTTTGTGCAGGCTAATGTTAAAGAAAACAAAAAACCCTGCTTTTTCTTGCCTTGACTCTCATACTTCAAAATCTTCTTGCAGGAATTTTAGAGTTCTCTCTTTGGAGCTGCTTAGAGCTGTTTTTATCTTCCTGTTCCTCCCTCAAAAAGAAATTACAGTAGCAGCTGAAATAACCTTACATAGCTTTTATGCCATCTCCATCTTCCTTTAATTTATCACAGAAGTCTTTCTGTGCAGAGCACCTTCTCAGTAAGAATTAAAAAAAAAAATCTAAACCCTAGATTAGTTTATAAAATTATATTAGGATAAAATTGTCAGCTTCGTGGAGCCAGTTCTTGGGTGAGAAAATTTCCAATCTGACACGGAAAGGGAAAGTTACAGAAATTCCCTCTAGGGAGTTGTGCAGACCATTCTGTCTGGGACCTGTCTTCCCAGCTAATCTGAGAAAAGGGACATTTATCACCTTGGAAGATTTGACTTTGAACCCCATGCTAAAGTCGTCATTTAAATTTTACTGTTATCCTTGACTTCTTGCAATATAGGAATATTTGCTGCACTTTCCAACTCTCGAAGTCCTTAGACTGATGAATTTGAGAGCAACTCTTGTTTTGTAGTGTTTTTTTTTTTCCTCTAGTGAGTTATATTTGAATTTGAAGTTGATCAAAGCTGTCCCACTTACCTCAGCATGAGAAGACCTAAAAATTTCTTGGTTTCCATAAGCGGTAGTAAAATTCTGAACAAAAAAACTACTGGGTTTAGAGATTTGACAGTTTTCATATCTGAGCCAGCCAAGTGGATTTATTAGAAATTTTTAATGTTTGCCTTGTTTCCCTTCTAGAACAATCTACATTTTCCATGGATAATTTAGTAGGTGGTGGTAGGTGGCTGGAAAAAATCAGTTTATTTTCCAGTCCTATTTAACCTTTTGTATGGCACATGATATGAAAAAAACCAACTTTTTACAGCATTTGCCTCAAAATTTTACGTAGGTGTGAACTTTGACCTCTTGAAAGAATTACTCTACTTTTGAAAATAAGTAATTGTTATACAGAAGTTACTTGTGTTTCAGGCACAGGTATACAGGAAATACTTGTGGTATGTACTATAAACACTGAAATATCTATGTATTTATGTATATATTTAAAAAACTGGAACATCTACAGTAGAAAACCAATTTTGTTACATCTCCTAGTCATTTTTACTTCATATATTGCTCATGCACCCATGCAGTCAGTGGCTTGGTATTGTATAAATAAAATAAACAAGTGGCAATTAATTGCAGGATCAAGTTCCTCTTTCTTTTTCTGAGTGTTTAAATTGCTGTGGTGACAGAAGAAAGGAGCAGTATTTATAGTTTATCACTTCATGATTTATTTCTGTTTTATGGAAATAACTCATAAATTTACTTATATGCATCTCTAGTCTTTTAATCTTATTCAAGACACAGGGGTAGTTCTTACTTCCTTAGATAGTACTCAGTTGTCCTCAATAAAGGCATTTATTTGGCCTGTTTTAATTGTAATGTAAACATAATTTTAACTGAAAGCTCAATTGCTATTTTGTCATATTTAATGGCTACTTGTAACAGGGTTTTCACATTTTCATGCATGTGGTTTAATAGTCATTTTAGACATGTTTACATTTTTAAGTGATCTGTAAGAAGTAGCTGGTGGTTTCATGTTGAATTAATTCCTGTTTAAGAAAACCAAACCCTTCAATCACAGAATCAGAATTATCAGATTGGAAGGGAGCTCTGGAGGTGATCTAGTCCTGCTCTCCCCTTAAAGCAGGATTACCTACAGAACATTACTCAGCACTGCATCCAGACAGGTTTTGGCTATCTCCAGAGAAGAGGACTCCACAGCCTCAGTGGGCAGCCTGGGCCAGTGCCTTGGCACGCACCCTCAGAGTAAAAAAGTTTTTATTATGTTTAGGTAGAACTTCTTATGTTTCAGATTATGTCTGCTGCCCCTTGTCCTGTTAGGAACTACTGAGAAGAGTCTGGCTCCATCTTCCTTGCACCCACACTTTGGACACTTCAGTGATGCTGAATATTTTAAAAATGAAATATTGAATGTTCAAATAGGCTGCTGAAGACTGCATACTCTCCCAGCAATATGACAAGTTTCAAGTTTTTTCTTACATTTTGACTCAAAAGGGAAGATCTTAAATGTATTATAATTAGCATTTACTCATGTCTTGCTGATGAACACTTGCAGGCTCTTGGTTTTGTGTCTTTTTTCTGCAGCTGCAGTAAACATTGTCTTAACCACATCCTCTTTAAAATCATCATGTAAATAAATAGGTGGACAGGAATATATGGGAAATGGAGAAATTAAATTTATTGTAAACTTTGATTCTCTCTGAGATCTTGTCCATGTAGAAATGCCTACCAGCTATTTAATTATTACAATTTCATAATGCTTAGAATTGCTTGTAAGTTGATTTATTTGAATTTGAAAATGCAGCCTATTATCTTCTTCTGCTTCCTAATTATTGCATGATGTGGAGACTCCATCTCAAGCTTAGAATTTGAGTGATAATAGCATGAGGTAATTTGTGTGTTTGATGATAGTTTGTTTACATAATGGGTAAAACCCCAAACAGACCAGAAGAAGTTGCTGGTTTGTACTTCTGTGCTTGAAAACACAGAGCCTGAAACACAGAGAGAGGGTAATGAATTATGCAGTGAGATGTAGGTTTGTCTTTGGGGGTGTTGTAAATGGTGGACTGATAAAAGGAAAAATAACCTTTGTTTATGCTGCAGGTGTGTTCTTGTAACATTAAGAGAGAGCTGTCAAGGATTTTTTTTTTTTCTTATTTAAATCCTCTACACTCCCGTTAGCTCAGGAAAGACAAAAACAACAAGCCTTGATTATGTTCCTCTTATTCTCACAAGTTTAATTTTAAAGTTCGTTTCTTCTCATCCCCTTTTATATGATGATAAGAGAAAAAGCTGGCAGTGTCTCAGCTGAAGGGTAACTAACAGCTTTGATTGTTCTGCAGCTTGCAGATATTAATATTTGATGAATCTGAGCCTTTTCTTCAGGTCAGTTGTAGAGTGCAGCACCGCCAGTGACTCGCAGAGTTAAGCATCATTTTTTCTGCCAGCTTTAAGGTTAGTTTCTAAGTGGGGGGTGGAGAAATGCCTGTCCCTTCATCCTCTGTTAGGCAGCAGATCTTGCTTTTTGGAACTGCCAGTAGCATCAATCGGTTTCTCAGTCTTCAGCATCTGTTAATGAAAGCCACTTGTGTGGCAAATATTAAGCTGGATAACAAATATGAAAAGCCTTTTATCCAAATAATGTTTGTAGGGAATGCAGTTGACCTTTGACCTTGCCTTGAGTTTTGCTGTAGGTAGTCTCATGCTTTGTTATCTTTACTTTCTGTCTTGCTTCTTGTTTACTTCTAGTGTAGCCAGGTTGCACTAGCTATACTTGATTAGTTTTTCGACATACTTAAATGTTTCTTAATTATTTTTTTTCTTACTAAGTCAGCTCTGAGGCAGAGGATTGGTTTCTAATGTTATGACAAAAAACTTGGAATGCTGAGTTAGCAAACAAGCTCTGGGGGCAGCCTTACTTACCGTCAGATTTACTCTACTGCAGCTCAAGTTGCTGCCACTGCTATTTTGAAAAAAATTCTACATCCAGGATACATAGAACATTTCTTTTCAGGGCTTGATGTTTTCATTTTGTCCTGACTGTTCCCTGGAGCAAGCTTTTGAAATAGGTGTTAAAGTCCATTTTATCTGGCTTAAATAACTGTTAAACATACGTGGGCATTTACTCCCCTTCAAATGGCTGTTTGCCCAACAGGAACTGTGGTTCTAGAAGATATGACAAGTGAGTTGTGTTGCAAATTCTTTCTCTTTACCGTTGTGTTTGTTGGGTTTTTTGTTTGTTTGTTTGTTTGTTTTGTTTTGTTTTGGGGGGGTGGAGGAGGAGAAAACAGGGAGTAAGGGAAGGAGAGCTGGGCTTTTGTGGTCCATGTTTTATTTAATGCAATGACATTTTTCTGCACCTGCTGCCAAACAGATCTGTTTTTATTTAAGGTAAAATACCAAACCATTTTTTAAATAATTATAATTTTAAAACTTTGTTATGTACCTGGAAATTATGCAATAGGTAATGTTCAAGGCTTTGTCTTGTTTGTCAATGAGCTGGAGCAGGGAAGAGGGTGTATCCTCAGTAAGTTCACTGATGATACAAAGCTGGAAGTGGTGGCTGACACTCTGGAGGGCTGTGCTGCCATCTGGCATGACCTGGACAGGCTGGGCAGAGAAGAACCTAATGAGGTTTAACAAGAGCAAGTGCAGGGTCCTGCAACTAGGGAGGAAGAACCCAAGCATCAGTATGGGTTAGGGGTAGACCTGCTGGAAAGCATTTGGGAGGACAAGGATCTGGGGATCCTGTTAAAAAATTATCCATGAGCCAGCAGTGTGCCCTTGCTGCCAGGAGGGTCAACAGAATCCTGGGTTGCATAAAGAAGAGTGTGGCCACTAGGTTGGGGGAAGTAATTCTGCCCCTCTGCCCTGGTGAGGCCACAGCTGGAATATTGCATCCAGTGCTGGGCTTCCCAGCTCAAGAGAGACAGGGAGCTCGAGAGAGAGTCCAGCAGAGGGCAACAAAGATGACTGGGATTGGAGCATCTCTCTTACAAGGAAAGGCTGAGAGAGCTGGGACTCTTCAGCCTGGAGAAGAAAAGGCTGAGGTGGGAACTTACCAGTTTCTACAAGTGTCTAAAGAGTGGGTGCAAGGAAGATGGAGCCAGAGTCAGTAGTTCCCAGTGACAGGACAAGGGGTAACAGGCACAAGCTGCAACATAGAAAGTTCCATCTAAATGTAGGGAAAACCTCTTTTATTCTGAGGGTGCCAAGGCACTGGCACAGGCTGCCCAGGGAGGTTATGGAGTCCCTTTTTCTGGAGGTATTAAAAACCGGTCTGGATGCAGTGCTGAGTAATCTGTAGGTGATCCTGCTTTAGTGGGAGAGCAGCACTAGATCATCTCCAGAGGTCCCTTCCAACTCTGACAGGTCTGTGATTCTGTGAAATCCTAGCTTTTTTAACCAGTGAGAGCTCTTCACTTGGAAGATTTGGAGATCCACTGCACATAAAATGTTGACTAGTGATTTGACAGTAGGATCAGTTATTTTTGGATAACTGATCATCACACATAACAAATCATGAAATGGCTGCTTTTAAGAATAAACAATAATTGCAATTTCAAAAAGATGTGCGGGGTTTTGTTTGGTTTTGCTTGGTTTTGTTACAATAGAAATCCCAGAAAGTTCTTGTAACTTTGAATTTGAAGTTTCAAAGTTTGAAACTTTAAGTTTGACGTTTGAATTCATAGGTCTGAGCAACTGAAATACGTTTTATAAAGCTGTTGTTGTACCTTTAGACTGCTTGAAGTTTTGTGCTGCTGCAAGACAAGTACTTCCTTCCTCCACTTCTTGTCACGTGTTTCTGTGTTCCCTCTTTGTTCTTAGCCCATAGGATCAGCTTGTTTAGGTAGTTGGGGTATTACGTGCTGGCCCACACTGCAGAACTGGCACCTGCTGCATTGCCAGCTGACCCTGGAGGGCTTAGATGCAGTAAATCAGCAGTGACTACATTCACACAGTCTTTCAATGTCAAATGTGTTTTCTTTTGCTTGCACTTCAAAAGAAATGGGATGTCCTTGCCCGTGCTCTGAAGCAATCACAAACCTGGTATTTGTTGGTCCTCAGACAAGGAGCTGGAGGAAGTAAACCCTGCACAGGCACACTGTTAGCCATTGTTGCCTGGTTTCTGGGTAACTGCAGTGATCCATAGTCACTATGCTTGCATGCAGAGAACAGAGGTAATTTCTGTTTGCATGAGGGTGATGTGAAATCATGCTGCCAGCAGTGTGTTCAGGTCAAGACTGCTACCTGTCATACCAAATGGGATGTTACTTTCAAGGTGGATTAAGATATTTCTTTAGAAAGTTGCAGTAGTAGAGTAGGTCACTACTGAGAGCTCTGATTCAAGCTTTGGTCTATTTTTAGAGGTGCATACAAGGGGAAGACAACAAAAATGCATCAGTTCTCAGGAAAAGGAGCAATATTGTTCCTTTGAGGTACATGAGCAAGTTTTGAAATTTGAGTGGAAAATAGTTGGTGTAAATACAACATAAAGCAAATGAATGAGTCTTAGGTGTTTTCTTAATGCAAGACCTCATGAGAGGTGCTGACTTTGACCAGAGCTTGGAAGTTTAGAAGTTTGCCTTGATTTGCCTTACAAGTGCAGTTCAGATCAAATAGAAGTTAGCAAATCCTTCCTTCCTGACAGATGAGAAAACACTTTTCCTTCCTGAGCAAGGTCCTGGATGTAGTAAGTAATGTCACTTGGAGGCTGAGCTGTTGGTGTGTTTTGTAGTATGAATAAAGAGAAGGTGTTTCTAGTATGAAACAGAAAGAATGCTCGCAGCCTTGGAGTGGTGGTTAACTGGTGAGGGTCCAGTTTTTATGTGACAGACATGTAAGGATTTTGTCTGCTGTAACACAACTGAAGTTACTTGGGCATGGCTGCTGAGGTACAAATAAGGTTCATGATCAAGGTGCTAATCTATTTGAGAGAAAAAATTAGCTGGAACAAAAGCGGGTGTTTAATAGCACAGAATGTGCTCTTTTTTTGGAGGGTAAATTGGCAGAAGAGCTTTAGTATAATTCTCTCTGAAATGTCAAGTCAGAGACAACATAGTTGTGTTAGATACCCATTGCACTACAAACATTACAGCTGTAGTAAGCCTATCCTCCACCCCCCAAAGATTTAGTTTTAAATTAGATCAAATAGGGCTTAGACTATCAAAGAAAACAAATCTCTTCCTCAGAATTTACTACTTTTTGTTGAAATTTTGATACATTAGAACTTGAAGGGTCAAAGAACAGAAACTGATCATAACCTACAGTTAATGATTATAAAAGGACTCAGACAAAGCTGTTTTGTACAATAGGACATAAAGCATTTGTGGGCTACTTTAAACAACGTTTCTTTTTTAAAGAGCAATTGAAAACACTTCAACACCAGTTGGTTAGCATTTTATAATATTATATAAAAGTATTTCCCTTATCTAACTCTTCTGGAAATGCTTGCTAGTGCTACTCAGGATTGTATGTTCTTTTGTGATGACCAATGACCCATCTGTGGTTTACTAGATTTTTTTTTTTCTTTTGAGTCTCCAAATGATAGATTCTCTACTTAGAGGAGAATTTCTTGTTCTGGAATTGTGTAATCTTCTATGTTTCCATACTAAATTTCAAACAATGCTTCTTACTACTTCAGTCTTACAACTTCTCACCTGCATATGCTTTCTTCCCATGTGACGTGCTCATCTACAGTGACAGAGGTGCTTCTGCACTTTGTGTTGTCATTGTTTCACCAACTCATTAACCAAAGTACTACATTGTTGGTTTCAAGATAGAGAAGATCTCTCAAAACTTAACTAACTTGATTTTTTTCCCTCTTTTAAGTTCAATTTTTGTCTTCCTAATGTACAGCTGTATAAACTTACACCACCTTAGTATTTGGAAGCATTTTATTACAGCATCATTTGCCTAAATAATACTGTATGCTTCTGAATATACAAGATGCTCTTTGGAAGTTTTTTTTAAAAAATGGCTTACACTTTCATTTTAGAGGAGTATGGGTAAGAGCTTTGTGTTGAATGAGCATTGGGGAACTACAAGTGGATCTGCATATTTGCCACACTGCCTATGCCATACATCTATGTTGTCTTTTCTTGAAAAAAGGATTCTCTAGAGAAAACAGTCTGCTTTTCCAGCACTGTATTCTCACTTCTGAAAGTGATCAAAGAGGACTTGTTGACATGTTCAGTTTAAAAGCTGATGCACTCAGATTAAATTTAAAAAATTTTGGTATACTGTAATTTATGTGTTACCTCTCCAAATCTGTTTATTTATTTTAGATTTTGAATTTTAAAACCAGGCATGAAAAATCTAATTCCATCTAATAGTTGTAAACCTTGAAACTACTTTTCACTTAAGCCAATTTATAAGTGGGTTAAGAGCAATCAAATTGCATACATGGATTTTGGAACTGAGGTTTTAAACCACCTGTTTGTAACTCAGATGTTGGTGCATCTCTGGTGTAATCTCTCAATTAGAAGAACCAGATCTTGGTGGTCAGCGAAGTAAGCTCACTTGAGATTAGGTCGTGCAAAAGTCTGTAGAGAGGTGTATTCTAGCGGCTAGTGCTAGCCAGAAAAACCTTTGTAGTATGTGTTGAGGAACCCTGTTTTAACTCCAGGATTCCCAGGAATTTTGTAGCAATTTCACCATAATGTTTCAAAGAGTATGAATTCACGTAAAAGTGTCCTGCTTTCTAATGTGTTGGGTTTTTTTCCAAAAATTGTCAGCAAAAAAAGAGATTTCTCCACCTAATTATGTCTTTGATATGAAAAATGTTGGTAATCTGTTTAGTTGATTTGAGAACCAATTTGAACATTCCTGGTAAAGCAGTGTTGTTGCATTATTGAATTTTCTTTTTACCTCCGTATTGTTACTGATCCCTTCCTTAAAAGTCCATCCTAAAGCTTTGAATATTTTCAAAGCAATGCATTATACAATGCATTACTATAATGTACTACATTATCTTGATAATGTAAATTTACTTGGAATAGTTTTGGCATGTATTCTGCTCTGGAAAGCCTATTTGCTGAATGAATAGGATCGGCATAATGTGCCAGTCCAGCAGCCAAGCCTTCTGTCCTGGTTTGCCTTTGGCATTCTGATGTGCATTGAAAGGAGATCTGTAGCTTTACCTTAGAAAGGGGAAAGAGTGGCTTGTGATAGCAGGACTTAATAATATGCTTGACAGGTTGAGCCCTTAGTTATGGCCTGAATTAGTGGTCTCTTTTATTGTAAAATGAAGCTTTACACAGGTGCTTTGTTCCCTTGTACAAAGTTGTGTGTGATCTTGGGCATTCTTTGAATTCTGTATCCTTGCTTTTGTTGTCTATAAAGTAAATGTTATTTTTTCTAGAGTGTGTTTTCATTGAAACATAGCAGAATTAAATCTGCTTTGGGTAAATTTTTGTACATACGGATTTAGAAAATGCAGACTGACACTAAACTTGTTAAGGGAGCTGCATACACATACTTATTTTTTTAAAACTAGGATAAGAATTAGTCTGCAAACTATCTTTTTTTTATACTACTCCTAAACTATTCTGTTAGTATTTGATCTGAAATCCAGGTTGCAGTAATTAATGTACTCCTAAAGTGGAGGATCTTTGGTAGTCCGTGTTGATTGATCTTTTGCTACTTCCTTTCTTAAAGGATTATTAGGATTTCTCCTTCTATGAGTGGTAAGTTCTGTATAGAACATTGCACACCTAGTTACATGGTTTTTTTATTCTCAGGACTAATGGCAAAGGACTGAAAACAAACATGGCAGCAATGGTCCCACCTGTGAAGCTGAAATGGCTTGAACACCTAAACAGCTCCTGGATCACAGAAGACAGTGAATCTATTGCAACAAGGGAAGGAGTCTCTATCTTATACGCTAAGTTAGTCAGCAATAAAGAAGTAGTGCCATTGCCCCAGCAGGTTCTGTGCCTCAAAGGACCTCAGTTACCAGATTTTGAGCGGGAATCTCTATCTAGTGATGAGCAGGACCACTACTTGGATGCCCTCCTTAGCAGCCAGCTGGCACTGGCAAAGATGGTGTGCTCAGACTCTCCGTTTGCTGGAGCACTTCGAAAACGGCTCCTTGTGTTGCAGCGTGTCTTCTATGCACTTTCTAATAAATACCATGATAAGGGTAAGGTGAAACAACAGCAGCATTCACCAGAAAGCAGCTCTGGATCAACAGATGTGCATTCTGTCAGTGAACGTCCTAGGTCAAGTACAGATGCACTTATAGAAATGGGGGTTCGGACTGGATTAAGTTTGTTATTTGCACTGCTAAGACAAAGTTGGATGATGCCTGCCTCAGGACCTGGCCTCAGTCTTTGCAATGATGTTATCCACACTGCAATAGAGGTTGTGAGCTCTTTACCACCCTTATCTTTAGCAAATGAAAGCAAGATTCCACCGATGGGGTTGGACTGTTTGTCACAAGTAACAGCATTTCTTAAAGGAGTAACAATTCCAAACTCTGGGGCAGACACTTTAGGCCGTAGATTAGCTTCTGAGTTGCTTCTTGGTTTAGCTGCTCAACGAGGTTCCTTGCGATACCTTCTTGAATGGATAGAAATGGCTTTAGGTGCTTCAGCTGTAGTAAACACCATGGAGAAAACCAAGCTGCTGCCAAGTCCAGAAGGGATGATCAGCTTTGATTGCTTTATGAGTATATTAACACAGATGCGACGATCTTTGGTAAGTACAGCAGCCTTGATTTTTCTGCATTGCAGAAGTAGTTGCATTCTTAACTTTATAGTTAATTAACTTTGCTTAATATCTTAAAAGAGGCACACTTTTTTTTTTGTACTTTTTGCAGTGTTTCCTTTGTTACCCACCGTGTCTGTCTTTTCTTTTCCTCCCTGCCCATGCATTTCCTCATAGGTAAAGGAGATGAAACAGCAAAGCAATGCCTGTGTTTTCACTTCTGATGTTACGATCTAACTTCAGGAAAAGCATCAAGGATATACTTGATCCACTGGCACTTTACACTAAAGTTCATAGCAAAAAAATTAGAAAGCATGAAACCGTTTGCTTAGAATTCAAAGTTTTTCAGTATGCTCTGTTTCCTGTTCAAAATTATTCACATTGGACATTTCTCCTCTCTGGTTAACCTGGACCTCTGCTTATAGATCTTTGCAAAACCAGTAAGATTTGAAATGTCTAGCATTTTTACTAGTGTTCAGAAATTAACATGATAAGAAAATGAGACAAATTGTTCGGCAGTATGGCACACTGCTTTGTATGTTGAGTGCTTCTGGTCCTAGGTGAATATGTGTTTTAGAGCTGTGAAATTATTGCACAATATGCAGTCAGCAGCTGGGGCAAGCTTCTGCCACATGCGCTCACACTGAAACAGGGAAGGACTTTTTCCCAAGTGGTCATTCTTTTTTTCTTCTCTCGGTCTTGTAATACTTGCTGGTAAACATAAATTATAACAACTAAAAAAAAATTAAAGAATGGACACCAGAAGAAAAGCATGGCAGTTTCAGGATCTGAATTGGATTGAGTACCCTGATGGGCAACTTAATTTGTTGTTGCTTTAGAACTAGATATAGAAGAAGAGAACAAAATGTTCAAGATATGTAAACACAAAAATAATGATTAGTAATTTTAAAATTAAATAATGATCACTTCAATATGAACACAAGTTACCTGCAATTCAGAAGAAAATGGTATTAGAAAATGGTATTATTAACTCTAAACGCAGGTATTTTCATCAAAATGAATAAATAGGAATGTTTTTGCATTGTATGTGTCACATACATGAAGTGGATGCAGATGTCACAACTCAGGGGAGAAAAGGTCGTTTACTTACACTTAGAGAAAAAGTTTTAAATTTTGCTTAAGTGTAAGAATAAATCCCTAACGTATTTTGTATGGGTGCACTGTTGCTCTGTGGAAGTGTTTTTCTCATAATAACATTTAAAAATTGTAGGGATCATCTGCTGATCGAAGTCAATGGCGAGAGCCAACTAGAACGTCTGATGGCTTATGTTCTCTGTACGAGGCAGCTCTGTGTTTATTTGAAGAGGTATGTCTTGAAACAAACTTGACTTTAAGGTAGTTGTAGTTTACTTCCTACTTACACATCTGAGATTGGGGTGTGCATGTGGGTTTGGTCCAGTCTCTGCTGAGTTATTCTGGAGCAGAAGAGGAAGACAGATAAACATGAAAAACTAAAATGTAGAGAAACAAAGTAATTCAGGCAAGCTAAAGATACAGTGCTGGATTGTCTGTATTTTAGGCAGATAGTCATATTGAAAGAAAAATAAAGTCGCATTAAACACTGACCACATGGAAATAAATGAAAATATTACTGGATATTACATCCCTCATTTCCATAGGTTTGTCGAATGGCATCAGACTATTCAAGAACATGTGCCAGCCCTGACAGCATTCAAACAGGTGATGCTCCCATTGTTTCTGAGACCTGTGAAGTCTATGTTTGGGGCAGCAACAGTAGTCATCAACTGGTAGAAGGAACTCAAGAGAAAATACTTCAACCCAAGCTTGCTCCAAGTTTTTCTGATGCACAGACAGTAAGTGACATTTATAGTAGTACATTATGTAGCATGTTACAGCTTCATAGTTACAGTATGAAATTGGAAAACAGTACTTTATTTCTGAGTGTCAAGTTGTAATGAAGATATGCTCAGAACTCATCACAGAAGGTATTTTACTGAAGGCATCTCACTACTTATATTGGTGCTTGGAAAAACTGGTCGTTTCTTTTCTAATGGCACACATCAATATCCATGTAACAAGAATGATTGAGTTGCTATGAAATGCATTTCCCTGCCTGTGGGTTTGGTTTTTTTTTTTACTGTTGTTTAAAAGGTATCTTAACTACTCCATCTTCTTTTCCACTGGTTTTCACACCAAGGAGGTTGCCTAGTTAAGTTAAGTTGCTGGCACAGCTAGCTTAATTAGCTTAGTGAAACTCAGCGTACACTGTGCTCTTTCTGCTCTCAGACACAGATTCTGCAGTTGCAGCTGAGCACTTCTGTTGATCCGTGACACAGAGTAGAATAGTTTGCTTTCCTGGCTTTACAGTGTTGACTTAAGTAAAAGCATTTTTTTTGGTCACTGGACAATTCAGGTGCATTTTCTGAAATTGTTTCTACTGACGTCACTGTTATATTTCATATGCCAATGGACTGTGGGTCCAGGCATCATAAAACAAGTTTCTGCATTCAAATGCTTTCTTTAAAGAAAACACTAGTACACAAGAGTGAAATGAGTGGTCTGAGTGATTGAGCTACTCTTTGATATACACCCATACAACACATTTGTGTGATTTTCCACTGGGACAAAGGAATTTTTTCTGTATCATTTATTGATGATCGTTGCTTGCTTTGCTTTTTAATTCACAATTGATTGGGCTGTCACCATGCAGTCCACCACCTGTTTTGTGTAGCTTTATTATGTGTTAAGATTCCTATAGGAAATTATTGTAGGGTTCATTGTTTTGCTATTAGCTGCTTCTTTAGTTGTGCACTGACTTTCCAATAGAAGCAAGTTCTTACTTTCTTAAAAAATTTTAGACTTATTTCTTTGGCAGTTATCAAAATGTATGCTCTCAAATGGCAGTGGATTTTTAGCATTGGGCATATTTCTGTATTCATGGAGTCATAGAATGTGTTGGGTTGGAAGGGACCTTTAAAGATCATCTGATCCAACCCCCCTGCAGCGAGCAGGAACATGGTACCACTGGTACTGGTTAAAAATAATAAAAATCTGCATTTCTTTGTCAAGATGCTACTCTTGTCTTTCTAATCTTAAAAAATTAAGAAAACTTCCAAGACTACCCATTTCCATCCCCAAGTCTTGGAGATCTGAAGGTAGCATGAGTTCTATAGTCTGCAGAAGAGATGGAAATGAATTAGAGATCAATTGCTATTTACATCCTGTACCTCAAAAAAACAGATTTTCTCAAAATACTTCCCAAGAATTTGAATTTTACTGCTTGCTGAATTCCAGATTGTCCTTATTTTTTACATCATGTATATATGAAAGGATTATATAAAGAAGCCTTGCATTTTGTTTGAAAATACAGACCTGTGGACCCATATGTGAATTTTACATTTATCTAATCTTTTTTTTTTACATGTTACCCTTCTTGTTTATAGATTGAAGCTGGACAATATTGCACCTTTGTTATTTCTACGGATGGTTCTGTTAGAGCCTGTGGTAAAGGCAGCTATGGGAGACTAGGACTGGGTGACTCCAATAATCAGTCCACTTTGAAAAAATTGACTTTTGAGCCTCATAGGTCTATTAAAAAAGTGTCCTCTTCAAAAGGATCTGATGGTCACACTTTAGCATTTACAACAGAAGGGGAAGTTTTCAGCTGGGGTGATGGTGACTATGGCAAACTGGGACATGGAAACAGTTCAACTCAGAAATACCCCAAGCTTATTCAGGGTCCTCTGCAAGGCAAGGTATGTTTTATGTAGTAGAACACCTGGTTTTGTTCTGTTCAGTTGTGATGTATAAAATTTGAAATATATAAAATCTTAAGAAAAAGTTCTGTGTTTTATTGAAACTTCTCTTTAAAGCTGGGTCTGCCTTCAGCAAAGCACTAGGGATGTATAGATACCTTTAGCCCTGTGATTTGGACAATGACATTGTCAGTAGGCCTTCTTGTAGTTTTAAGTGTGTAGCTTCCTCATGTGCTTTGCTGAACTGCAGTGGTGTTCCAGGAGATGGAACTTCTGCTCCAAGAGCTTTTTTTATCTGTACCATGAGGACTTTTTGTAAATGAGTTTTTAGTGGCTTCATTTGAAATGTAGCTTTGTGTTGTCCTGCAAAGCCTTCTTTTGCCTGTGTTTTTACCAGTGTTTTTATTGTCCACTGTTGCTGCTTATTGCTGCTGTAAGACTGGGATATCATTGCTTTAAATTTGCTTGACAAAAAAACCATAACCAGTTTATATCTAAATAAACTTTTCTCTGTGTAATCATTTCCACTTATCAAACACTAAATAGAAAAGATTGCAAAGACTAATTTATGTGTGTACTTGCTCCATATGAGAACCAGTTGATATATGTAGACTGCTACTGAAACTTTTATAAGGTTTCCTAATCAATTTGCATATAAACTTGATTTTTATTTTTGCATGGACTGTAGGTTGTTGTATGTGTGTCAGCTGGATACAGACATAGTGCTGCTGTTACAGAAGATGGAGAGCTATATACTTGGGGAGAAGGAGACTTTGGAAGATTAGGTAATTTTAAAATCTCACGAGATGTTTTTGAAATAATTCCAGTGTGTCTGGTAATTGCACTATACATGTGACACAAGTGTGTGTAAATAAATGACTGTATTAAAACTAGTGCAGAGATTCTTAAAGGATTTCATTGCAGTTAGTTTTACAAAGATTCTATTTTTGAGAAAAAAATTCTTTTAAAGAAAAGCTGTCTTCATTTATAAAACTACATATGGTTGCCACTGCCACTTAAATATTAACACTGGACATTATTTATAAACTGGATTTCTATATAAGCATCATCTTGTGATGGTGGGTTCTTTGAACAGTGATGAGTAACTGGCTAAAAATACCCAGGGTCTGATTCTTATGTGATACTAATAAAGATACTTGCAAGTTTTCCAGAATGGCTTGATGTAATTTTGCCTTAGTATGTCTAAAAGTTAAATTTAACTGAAATTTCAAAAATAAAAAAATAGATATTAAAGACATGACTGATTTCACACAATCCTTTCCTCCAAGAACCTGTGTCATTCTGTTTGTGGAAATGCAGAGCCCATTTCTTCAAAACAACATATTACTTGTTTTTAACTCAAAGCATCTAAAATGAAGTATAAATCAGCACCAGAGTTGCTTACACGTGCACTGCTCTGGGCCTCTCTGAGCAAAGAGCTCACAAGAGCCTGTGGTGTCTGTGCTCTGCAGAGTGCCATGCCCATGTCCTGAACTAACAGGACATTTGTGATCTCTGACACAGCCATTTTTACACTGCCTGTTTTAAGTACCCACTTAGCTCTTCAAAGTTAACTCTGGTATCTCTGCATCACACTGAAGCCATCCCTGCAGCCCCCATGTTGCCCTGCATTTCAGGCTCTTCAACATCAACCCTGATTTGTTTGCTAGAAGTTCACTTGTCTGTTTCATCATCTTTGCTCTGATGATTATATTTTTCATCATTGCTGGTATGCCCAATGTAAAACCACCTGTCTCAAGCAGGGTCAGCTCAACCAACAGATTCTGCACAGAAAATGGCTTCCAGTTGGGCTTTGGTTTTTTTCTGCTGTCTTTGGTCATGATCATCAACCAGGGGGTTAAATACAAATATCTGACAGGGCAGAAGATGAGGACAGTGTTTTACAATGTAAACTGCCACAGGTTTTCAAGGTGATCAGTACAAGTGCTGAGCCTGTCTCTTCTGTTAAGAAACAGCACTTGTTAGAGGTTTAACCTGCAGTATTGGAGGAACTGTGGAAACCTCATTGAGATTTAGGTTCATATAGGAGGGCTTGGGGCATGCAGTGGTGTGTTCAAATGAACAGCTAAAAAGTAGCATTTAATTAGGTTGTAGTAACTTGTTCACATTTGATCACTTGTGGTGACCATGTAGTATTCTCTGTTCTCCATTTTAAATCCCTGTCTGCAGAATTTGTGTAGTTCACGGTGAATCATGCTTATTACAAAGTATGTGGTACTGTAATGTATTTGGCTTCTGCAGAAAGGACCAGTTAGAACTGTGACTTTCTAAAACTTACTAGTTTGCTGCTTTTATTTGCCTGTGCAGTGTGCACACTTCTGTTGACAGCCGTAGGTGTGATATTACTTTCTCTTCCTCATGCTGTTCAGGCTACCTGCTGCCCAGTATTAGGCAGTGTTCTAGCTAATCTACTACTATTAAAGGCAGTTGCACAAGTGATTATTTTTTATTTCTTTTAAACTAGGTAGAAAATAGTCCTGTGATTTAGTGGCAGTAAGGTAGGAAAAAGTGCTCTTGATTATGTCTTTAAAAATGAAAAGTTTGTTAATTTTTCTACAGATCTCTTCCCAACCTTACTACAGGTTTTTCCAAAAAGGTGGCACGAAGTATAATTTGTGATAATTAATAATTCTGGGGTTTCCAAAATCTTGCTGAAATTACAAACCATAAATAGGTCTTAAATCTTCTCAAAAAGAAAATACATTGTTCTTTTTTCCTCAGGTCATGGTGACAGCAACAGCCGCAACATTCCAACCTTAGTGAAAGATATTAGCAACGTAGGAGAGGTTTCCTGTGGCAGCTCACACACAATAGCTCTGTCAAAAGATGGGAGAACAGTGTGGTCATTTGGAGGAGGAGATAATGGTAGGTACAACTAACATTTTGGGAATAATTTTCCTCTTATTCCATCTAACTCGTAGCCACAGTACTGCTCGTTGTTTGGTAGCTGTTCAGGAAAAGAGTTTCAGTAAAATCTGAACACAACATTTGAAGTTTAACTGCAAGTTTATACTAAAGTATAGACTTTAAAAATGGATTATCAGAAGAATGAGAGGTTTCCAGGGCAGAAAGCTCAATGAATGCATAAACAATTCTGGAAAAAAATCTTTGCTGCTAACCTTGAAATAAATTCACTTATTTGATATGACAATAATTCTCTTTGTGTACTAGAAACTTTGAAGATGCGTTTAAACTGCATCTTGGAGAAGCATCTCCCATCTCCAAAGAGAAGGGCTTCTGAGCTTCATTGCCATCAGATGCTTTGTCAAACACAGAATCATTCGTTATGACTGTATTTAGTTACATATGGTTATGCTACTAGACAAAAATTAAAACTCAGATTAAAATTGCTGTATTATTGCTTCCTAACCTAGTGTGGGAAGTGAGGAAAATGTAAATTACATAAATCTCATAATCAAATTGGTGGTTAATAAAACTGGGTAGGAGTTAGAATTTAATTCAAAAGCAAGCTCTGACATGCATGTGTAGAGCTCTTTCCACTCCTCTGTCTCCCTCTTTTTGTAATTTCAGCTGAAAAATCATTTTCTAGCAGGACAGGAATCTTAACCTTCACAAATTATTGGGAGTTTACTCTTCTATTTCAGTAAACTATAAACAATTTGGCTTTTGGATGTTAATGATCAGGTACTAAAATGTTGTAGAAAAGCTAAAGCAACAAGAATCTAAGCATAATCTTTGTAGAAATCATAAGTATTTGTAATATAATTTGTTTTTCTCCTCCCTTTTGAGGAATGTTTTTCTGTCAATACACTGACGTGTTCTAGTGACAGTCCTTGGTTTTGAGGTAATTGAAAGGGGTGAAGTTGTGGAGACAAGTAGCTGTTTTCAAGAGAAACTTAAAAGAATAATAAGGAAATAAAAATACTGAAGTTTACCCAAATGTACACAGTGCATGTTAAGAAAAAATGCGGAAAAGTTGTGGTTTTTTTCAAGAAGGCAGAAATTTTTAAATCTAATTTTTTTGCCAAATATTAAAAGATTTGGAAGGTTTTAGTAAATTGAACAATGACTAGTGTAGGTATGTGGAATTAGTACTTGAATTTTTAAACACACTGTAAAAGATCTGTATTTTCTGAAGTTGGTAATTGCTGCAATTGAAACATTTTTTGGAAATCCAAAAAGTTCTTTTTGGATACTTGCAATTGTTGTAGTTTACATATTGGAAATACCTTTCACTGATGTTTCTTCCTTTTGTAGGCAAACTTGGTCATGGTGATACAAACAGAGTATATAAACCTAAAGTTATAGAAGCCTTACAAGGAATGTTCATTCGAAAAGTTTGTGCTGGGAGCCAGTCTTCACTTGCCTTGACATCAACAGGGCAGGTAGGCAAAAACAAGTTTTCACTCAAACGATGAAAGCTGATGAAGATGATGTGGGTTCATTATTTCAGCAGTTATTATTTTGACTGTTGATAACAGAATTCAACTGTTACTTAAATGTCAGTAAAGTTCTTGATCAGTTTGACCAAAGAGCTGAGATTCTAATGTGCTAGAGTAATAAAAATGTGCTGAAGAGTTATGTATAAGTACACTTTTTAAGAGCCTTGTCTAGCTGTAGAAAATGAATTATTTTGGGGTTAATAAATATAATCAGTGCCAAGTGTATTCAGGAAACAAAGTGGGTTCTGGAAGCAAAAAGCAGTGACATGCTTGTAATTTTCAGTGCATTAACCAGCTCAAGTGGTTAAGTGATTTACTAGTTTTAAACAATGTACCTGTGTTTTAGACTAGGGGTGCTAACTGAAAATTTTGTTTCTAATCTGACACGGAGATTATATGAAATTTATGTTAGAGTCATGAGAGTACTGTGCATGTTTTGTTGAAAGCATAATTGCAATTAATGTGCACATGGTTATCTGGTGTTTGGTGCATTCATGATCACCAGCAATACAAATCTGATGTGCTGATGTTTTGGGGTTTGTTTGCTCTAGGTTTATGCGTGGGGCTGTGGTGCATGCCTTGGCTGTGGCTCTTCAGAGGCAACTGCTCTCAGACCCAAGCTTATTGAAGAACTGGCAGCTACAAGAATAGTTGATATTTCAATTGGTGACAGTCACTGTTTGGCACTTTCTCATGGTAAAAAAAAAAAAAAAAAAAGGTGTAAAAATACATAATCTTCTCTTGTTTAAAAGCAGTTGTATCTCAGGTTTTGTTTTCTACTTTATTTATGTTTCTAGATAATGAAGTTTATGCCTGGGGAAACAATTCAATGGGACAGTGTGGTCAGGGAAACTCTACTGGTCCCATTACCAAACCCAAGAAAGTGAGTGGTTTAGATGGAGTTGCGATTCAACAAATTTCAGCAGGAACATCCCACAGCCTTGCCTGGACAGCTCTTCCAAGGGACAGGTATAAGTTCTTACCCCAGTCCACTTTGGGATACATGTAACTCTTTCCTGAGATGACTACATTGTGTGTTTCACATATTCTTCTGCTTGTAGTGTTTTGGCCATGGAGAGTCTTTTCTTCTCTATTCCTCTCTTCCCTCCTCATGTTTTCTTTCTTCTTTGTAAACTGTTATATATTACAAGTGAAAATAGAGTGGCACCAAGGATTTGGATATTAGTTCTTTGTATATGAAGAATTTTTTCACCTGTTAAAGAAAAATTAGCTCTGTTTACAAAAATTGGCAAGTTAGGCAGTAGGAGGAGATTATTAAAATTTAGTATTATTCAATACTGAGTATTAAAAATGCTCAGTGTGTTTTATTTTGTGCATTGTCTATGGCTTTAGGCAGTTTCCTTTGGTGCAGCAAGGAGTAAATGAAGCTCAAGACTTGGGGAAATGAAGACATTTAGACAAATTACTGACATGGGTTTAGACATTTTAACAAATTTCTGAGTGGTTACATGTTAATTTAAACTGAAAACAGGTACCTAAATAAATAATTTGATATACAATAACTGAATTAATACTTTTTTACACCAAAGACATGAACAAGTGATTGAAGCGAACCCTTAAACTTTAGGTTTATATATGGACTCACACAAAGAAATAGAAAAACTTATATTTGGAAGTTAATTCATGAAATATTTCAAATTCCCTCTTTTAAAGGGAACTGATAATTTAAAAAATAGTGAGACTCAAATAGTACTAATGGTATTACTCTGAATTCTCCCTGCTTTGTATGAAAGTCTCCTTATAATCCAGCATTTGTACTAAAACCAGAGTACTGGTCAGCTTTTGCATGAGTCAGACTACATCTGTATGGCTTTATATTTGTGGCGTTGTAGGTGTGATTGTTCATAAATGAAGAGTGATTTGTAAAGACCTTCACAGAAAAGAGAGCAGAAATAACTTCAAGGATCAGGAAGTTAGTCTGCCTCAATCATATTAATTTATAGTAAGAAAAAAATTGATTTGGTCAAGCATGTACTCAGCCTACTTAAATTGTGAATTTATTAAGGCAGTTGTAATATTTTCTGTAGTTAACTCATTTCATTTTGATGTTTGATTCCAGGCAAGTTGTGGCATGGCACAGACCCTATTGTGTAGACCTTGAAGAAAGTACCTTTTCACATCTTCGTTCTTTTCTTGAGCACTACTGTGACAAAATCAACAGTGAAATTCCCCCTCTTCCTTTTCCTACATCAAGGTATACACAACATATGCATATTATAGGTGGTTAAAATTTTTTTTCTTTACAGCAGCGATGTGTGGCTTAGTCCTGGATAGTCTAATCTTTAGCAAGTCTAAGTCTATTTTATTTGCTCTTTCAGGTGCTGTTTGTTTGTATAACACAGGAGTTTTTCAGTGCCTCAAATGTAACAGAAGCTTTTGTCTGGAATTTATTTTAATTATGTACCGAATTAAACATTTTCTTTCAGACTTATCCTTTAAAACACATTTTTCTATGTAGTTGTAATGCATTTACTGTTTCTGTACTTCAGTCCTGCTTTGCAAATTCCTTCTGTAACCAGTTTGAGTGGGTGCTTACTGACTCTAATCTACTGATAAACTTAGAAAAAAACCCCTCCTCAAATAATAATCCATCAGTCCATCCATGCAGTTCTAGACTAACATATGTATGGTGCTCAGACCAGGAGATGGATAGGTGCTGTTGTCTTCTGAGTTGGAGTCAAGGCTCTGATGAATCCCCATGTCTACTTAAGGGCTTAGTTTATTTTTCCACAAGTGATTTTAGCTTATGAGACTCTTTCATTCTTGAAGCTCCAGGTCCAATCAACTCTGAAAAAATAGAAATAGTTCAGAATAAATGAAAGACTTTTTTAAAGGTGACGTATGACACTGTTATTCAGGTTTTGTCAAGTAGCAAAAGTGTTGTCCATCTAAATGAACACAAGAGAGAAAGTTACATTTTTTCAGGAATAGATTTTTCTGATTACCAGCAACTATTACCAAAGATCCTAGTGAATCTTTTGTCCTTGCTACAAAATTTTCTCTTGTAAGAAGACTAGAAACTAATACTCTGACTTTGCAGTTTTAATATGATCATTGTACTCTTAAATCTTCTGGAGAAGGGTACATTATTACTGCTTAAATGTTCTTTTTTTTTCTTTTATGTGAAGAATATATTTGTCTGTTCATGTGTTTTGGGATGATTTTGCCTTCTAATTCATAGGACTGTTTTCTAAACTGAATACTTCTTTGAACCATTGGCCACAAAGATTTTTCTTTTTTCTGATTTTGATTCTTGTCAGCAGATGGGCAGTAGGTTTTGAGAGGAGCTTTTTTAAAGCCCCAGTTGTAATTTCCTTATCTTTCTGGTATGCGAAATCAAATGAGAGCTAAACTGTTAGTTAACAAATAAGTGAAGGGGGACAAGAATAATAATTGGAGGTATTAACAGGGATCTACTGCTTTTCACAGGGAACATCACAATTTTCTTAAGTTGTGTTTGAAGCTGCTTTCTAATCATCTTGCCCTTGCACTGGCTGGAGGTGTAGCTACCAGCATTCTTGGCCGGCAAGCTGGTCCTCTTAGAAATTTGTTGTTCAGATTGATGGATTCTTCTGTCCCTGATGAAATTCAGGAGGTAAGTAATGCTTTTTTGTTTAAAGGCACAAAGTCTGCTGCACTCCTTTTTCTTTGAATATATAGTTAGAATTTTCTCTCACATCCTGAACTTGGCAGTTAGATTAGCACAGTTTTGACTTAATGGTGTTACTTGTTAAAATTAAAAAAATTAATCACTATCACTTTTTTATGATCTGAAAGCAGAGGAGAATGTTTGCATGAGAATATAAAAAAGCTTCTTTTATTTTGTAACATTTTAATTATTATTGCTTGTAATAATGAAGGACTTTTCATATTGTGGACTGAGTAATAACTTAGTTGAGTAACTTCTCCTAAGATGGCACTCTTACATGAAAGAGCAACTTAGAAGGAATGTTTTATTGTTTTTACATATTGTTGGTCTCATTTCACTTCTTCACTGTGCTGCATATCCTACAGAATAGAAGATTAGTGTGCTATTGTGTGGTAAAATTTTGGTGTTTTGAGTACATCATTTATGATATACTGTATTATTTAAAGATAGACTTGAGTTGCTGCTTCCCCTCCCTCGAAAAATTAATTTCTTCCACTCTAATTTTAGGTTGTAATTGAGACTCTGTCAGTAGGAGCAACTATGCTACTGCCTCCATTGAGAGAGAGAATGGAATTGCTACATTCTCTTCTACCCCAAGGTCCTGATAGATGGGAAAGCTTATCGAAAGGACAGGTAAGGTCAAGTAAAAATGTGCCATGCTTTCAAAGCAGTTGTGTTTTGTTTTATTTTTTTTTCCTAGAACATTTTGAACAGTGAGATGAGTTGCATTTTCAGAGTGCAAGCACCTTATTGGTAGGATGCAGCACAAAGCCCAACTTAAAAAAATCTTTTGCCTGGCTTAATCAGAATCTAGTGAGGTAAAGACCACTACATGTGTTCTCACATAGAGTTTGACTACAAAAAGGGTAGAATTGCTGTGTTAGCATATCTGGATGAGTTTAAAGCTTAGATATTTTTGAGTACTAGCTTGATTTAGCAAGTCTTGGCAACAGAAAATTTAACTATTTTCTTGGAAGAATACTTTTTCTACACAGATTTTGCCCTACTTTTTTCCTGTATTGAATATAAAGAATAGGAATTGCTGAAGACTAGTAGACTTGCCCACTATCCTACAAATGCAAGGAAAGACACTGAAAGAAAATCTGCTCCTGTCCTTGAGGGTAGTAGTAACTGAAGCTTCAGCAGTATTCTCAAGTTAAAAATTCAGAGAAACTCTTGTTCAGTTTTGTACAAGAGGATCCTGGTCAAATGCTTTGTTTCTTTGTTTTATAAAATGTGGAACAGACTGGTTTACACTGATATTGAAGCTGTGGAGAATCTTCTAATTCTAATTTTCTAAAGATTTCTGAAGATTAGCATTGGTACAAACTTAAAACCTGACAATTACTAGGGTAAGCCTAGTTAAGGTTTGTCAGAAATCATAACCAGAAGCAGTGGGGAACATGACTGAGATTGGAGGTCATGAGGTTATTGATCTGCATCTGCCACCTTCCTTGGACTATCATGTGCTGTCCAGCCTCCCGCTTACCCCTCTCAGTAATCAGACAACTAGAACAAGCTGGAGAAAGCATTTGTTTCAATGTCTAAATAATCTCTCTTAATCTCAGATTTTTACTAGGTAGGGTCATATAATTCAGTATATTTATCTGTTCCCTAATACTACAGATCTGCAGAAAAAACTGTTATGGATTTTTTTTGTCAAGTCCTTAAACTTATTTTCACGTCTTAATAGAATACTTTTATTGCATAACTATGCCTGATGCTTTTTCCTTCTTGTCTCATTATGTTATCATCATTAACAGATAGTATTTTTTGTGTCTAAACCTTCTTCTTTAGAGAATGCAACTGGATATTATTTTGACAAGCTTGCAGGATCACACCCACGTAGCTTCCCTGCTTGGCTATAGCTCACCATCTGATGCCACAGAAACTTCCTCCATATGTATCAGCTATGGAAATCTCTCTGATCAAACATATGCTGTCCAGAGCAGTCATCCAGATACTCACCTAGCTGAAATCTTAATGAAGACTCTTCTAAGAAACTTGGGATTTTATACAGTATGTATAGGCCTTACATTTATTTATTTAATGGTAACTGCTGTTAAAGAGCAGTTTTCCCCCTCTTTCAGAAAATGGTGCTGGTTTTGTTTATCTGAAGTAGCACTGTTGTATGTGTTAGTGTGGACTAAAATTTCTAACTTTATGGTTCCAATGTTACTGTAGTGGTATTCATTGATTAATGTACCTTATGTGAATGTAGGTATATTTTACTGCTATTAGTTTGGCTTCAGAATTTTTTTGAAGATTGGATGTAACATATCAAAAAGAACATCACTGTTTGGAATCCTTTCTGCCTGCGTAATCTCAGCCACCAGGGAAAGATGAGCAGACACCAGGAATGTCAGTCTGTTTAATATATTTCACTAGAGTACCTGTGTCCTCATAGTTCAGCAAGTACATGGCAACCATCTTATACTCAGTGTGTCAGACAGGTTGATGTTCTTAGCTGTATAATGGAAGAGGCAGATGGGAAGTTTAGGGGAATGTAAGAGCAAGTTGACTCTTTCACCTTTTCACTCAACTAACCAGTTAAATAGAAGAGCAAAAAGAAATCACATATTTTTACTTCTGTCATCACCTGGGGGTGAGGGTTGGTGGGGTTTTTTGTTTTTTCCTCTCAGCCTCCTTTTTATGTATCAGCCCACAATACATTCTAAAGGGTTATTTCTTATTTTAGCATCTTGTGATTTGGGAGTCTGGGTGGGGAGCGAGTTCTGTCATCCAGTTATAATTGGTGAATTGAACAAAAAATATTTCTGCGTCTGAAAATTCCCTTTTTAGAATAGAAATGTTTGCTTATCAGCTATCACAATCACTGCTGTGATTGTGTTCTCAATCGTTGTAGCTTCAAGTCTGGTTATCCCATGATCCACTTGACATCATATTATTTCTTTGATAATCACAGACACACATGATGAAGGTAAAAAAAGCTTCTTTCTAAGGTGGTAGTATTACAGAATTTGGAGACAGTCAGTTGTTTTTTTTCCCCCCTTTTTGTCATAACAGGACCAAGCTTTTGGAGAACTAGAGAAAAACAGTGATAAATTTTTACTGGGTACATCATCATCAGAAAACAGCCAGCCTGCTCATCTTCATGAGCTTTTGTGTTCACTGCAGAAACAGTTGCTGGCTTATTGCCACATCAACAGTGTTAGTGAGGTATGTGCCCTTATTTTTATCATTTCAGAGGAGATAATTAATTCAATATACATGAGCACTGCATGTGGTAAGATTCCTGTTGAAAATCTTCTGACTATGTGAAAGCTAACCTGATTTAAATAATGAACCCCTTAAATGCATTGACAGGCTTATTCTTGTTTGTTTCCTCCTAGAATTCCAGCAGTGTGGC
Organism: Florisuga fusca; assembly: GCA_038090715.1. Classification (NCBI taxonomy): domain Eukaryota; kingdom Metazoa; phylum Chordata; class Aves; order Apodiformes; family Trochilidae; genus Florisuga; species Florisuga fusca. The sequence continues at coordinate 3,976,856 of JAAWXA010000040.1, read as the reverse complement.
ACTGCTTCACAAACACCTTCAGCTTTTGTTGCCTCATGCTACAGATATCTATTCCCGTTCTGCAACTCTGCTGAAGGAAAGCTCTTGGAATGGCAGTGTTGGAGAAAAACTGAGAGGTAAATGTTAATAGAAAATCAGTAATAGTGGAACTGCAAACTTAGGGTGATTTTGTTTTTTTTAAATTTAGATTTCAATATTATAATACCTTATTTTCCCTGTATCTGCATAAAGCAGACACTGCAGGCCTCCCCCGAAAGGAGAAGATGAAGTGACTACCCAAGGATAGCATTCTGTTTCATGCTTTTGATACATTTTCAATATAGGAATAATACAGAATAGAGAGGATATTGACCCTGCATTATTGCTTCAGTTTCATCAATTTTATATTTCTCTTTGTAAAAGTGCATTTTTATGAGATTACAGAAAAGCACAAAACTAAAGTATGGAATGGATTAATATTTATTTAACTAGTTGCAATCCAACATGTACAGCTGAGACATTTTGAGACAGCTGAGCTATTTTTATGCAGTTCTGACTTAGGTTTGGCATACGATTACATTCTGAGTTATAGTTTGTTTCTTTGTTTCTCTGCAGATGTAATTTATGTATCTGCTGCTGGCAGTATGCTCTCCCAGATTGTCAACTCCTTATTGTTACTGCCAGTGTCAGTAGCTCGGCCCTTGCTGAGTTACCTGCTTGATCTGCTGCCACCTTTAGACCGTCTGAATAGACTGCTACCTGCTGCAGCCCTTTTAGAAGATCAGGAATTGCAGTGGCCACTCCATGGTAAGTGTCACAATTAATACAGTCAGAAAAATAAAGAATGGCGTGTTGCCTTTTAATGCTGGAAGTTTAACTTTCCCTTTAAAGATGACAAGTTTTTTAAAGCTAAGTGTCTTGCTACACCTCCTTTTCAGATTCTTAAATGTTGTGCCCCTGTTGTGGAATACTTTGACATGCAGGCAGACTTTTGTTCTGTCAACTTAGAATATTTATTATATATAAAAATACCATCCTTGTAAAAGAAATGGTAATTTTAGAAGCAGATTATGTCAAGCTATAAGGAGCCCATGAGTAACATCAAGTACAATTACAAGCTCCTTGTGGGACTTCCTAAAACTGGACCATATCACTTCCTTGAACTCCAGCAGGCTTGGTGCCCAGACCACTTTACAGGGAAGCCTGTTCTGGTGACTTGACCACCCTCTCAGTGAAGAACCTTTTCCTAATGTCCAGTCTGGACTTGACCTAATGGTAGCCAGTAGATAATTTTGTTGTGATCTCTTTACTTTCATGTGCAAATTTCCAATTTTGTGGTCTAGCAGAACTTTATGCTAGAATCATGACTTACCTGCTAAATTTTTGAACATATGCCACCAGATATTTCTAGTGCCAATGAAATAGAAAATCAACAACAGAGTTACCTCTGTTGTAAGGTACCAGGTGGCAAAGGAAGTGCTATACTTCCTTGCCATCCACTGATTTTTTTCATTAACACTTTGGCAAAATTTTCTGCTTTAATTAGGTACTGTTTCCAGTTACCATTTATATGTGTTTATCAGAATATGAAAATGAAAGAATATGAAAGAAATATGTATTGGACAAAACAGGTGCTTGGGCACGTCATTGAGGGCAGACTTCATTGAGCATGAATGGTTGTGCCATAAGTGGTGATGTGGCCTCTGCTGATGCCAAGATTATAATGTTAATCTGTTTGTCCTAACTGCTCTTTCTTCAGTTCACAGGTTGTTGACTGAGGGACAAATCTGCTGTTAACTGGGAAATAGTAAAAATATCTGTCATTAATTTTAGTAATTTTGGAACTGTTTTTTTAACAGCAACGGTGACTAATATGACAAATCACTGCTTATACTTTTAGGTGGCCCTGAATTAATTGATCCTGCTGGAGTGCCCTTACCCCAGCCTGCCCAGTCCTGGGTATGGCTTGTTGATCTGGAGAGAACTGTGGCTTTGCTTATTGGGCGTTGTCTTGGTGGAATGCTCCAAGGGCCTCCAGTGTCCCCTGAGGAGCAAGATACAGCCTATTGGCTGAAAACTCCACTTTTCAGTGATGGAGTGGAAATGGATATTCCTCATTTAGGTAAGCTGTTAAAGTGCAAGTGTCTGATTGTCGTAAATATTTGTTTTTAGTTTTGAGATTTCTGATGATGTTTGAACAAGTGTATGTACTTAGGGTTTCTCTTTCAGCCTTGTCTAATTATGTAATGATATGAAAAGTTAGAAAATGGATATTTAAATATATACTGTAGATTATAAAGCATCTTGTAAAGACATACAGCAGAAAAATCTGCAGTTTCTCGGTGCAAGAATTAACAGACTTCACTGAGTTAATTTTAAACTTTTTACTCTTAGATTCTCAGCATTTAAAAAACACATCAGGGGATCCGTTGTCATGGTTATTGTTGAAATACTTAGTGGTATTAATTAGAAATAATCCTTTTAACAACAGACCTCAGTCTTTTTGATCTACCAAAAGGTGTTAACAGGAAGCAGGATTTGTGTTTCAAGTCATCTCTTCCTATCTGAACAGTGCACTTGATTCTGCTTCTCTGTGGCCTGTTTCTTTTCTCTTAGTTCACATCTTCTTCCTCTGATTACAAGTAGACTGCTTCAAGGCTTTTTTACAGCAGACAGGTTTTTGAAGTGAGCCCAAGTCTGAGGAGAGAGTAATTGCAACTGTATGGCTGTATAGCTCAGGTAGAATTAATGATACAAAATTATGGTGTTGAAGTAGAGCTAGATAATGCTTCTAAATCTTCATACATTTTAGGTAACTTGTAACTCTAAATAACTTTATTCCTTATTTAATGAGAGTTTGTAGTAGGACAACGAGATATCTTGATTTTATTTTTTAAAAAGAAAATGGAAAGTGCAAACTGTTTTACACACTTTCAAATAGAGGTGTGTAATCCTCAAAATTTGCAGATTTCAACTTCTTCAGTATTTCCCTTCTGTTAGACAAATGCATGAGCTCCTTATTAGAAGTGGCCTTATCTGGAAATGAGGAACAGAAGCCATTTGATTATAAGCTGAGACCTGAAATTTCTGTCTATGTTGATTTGGCCTTGGGTTGTACAAAAGAGCCAGCAAAGAGCCTCTGGATCAGTATGCAAGACTATGCTGTTAGTAAAGGTAAGGCGCTGGAAGTACATTGTCTATGTTTAGACTGTATCTGGGGCAAAACTGCAGCAATTTTTCTATCACCCAATGACCCCTCCCCATCTGAGAAGGAGAATCAAGAAAAGGAGAGGAGACCTATGGATTGAGATAAGAAGAGAAGTAATGAAATAGCCAAACAAATATTAATACTAATGCCAATATAAAGTATAGGTTACTCACACCCCAGTGAACGTGCAGCGGTCACAATAAAGAGAAAGGCAGCCCTCAGGAGTGGGATGACAAGCAAGCTCCTCCAGGGATGGTGACACTTGAGAGGAGCAGGAGGATTCCTCCTTTTTTGGTAAACTCCCCTTTTTACTTAGTGTGAGGTGGATGTGGGATGCACCTGTCAGCCATTTCAAGTCAGCTACCCTGGGGGTTGCCCCTCCCCACTTGAGCTCCCAGCTGACTGGAAACTGCTGATGGCCTCTGCATACTATGTCTGGTATGTGATTCTGTCCCAGCAACACCAGGACATAGGTGGGTGTGTGTAACCAGTAGCCAGTTCTGATCAGTCTTTTCTGTTTTCAGATTGGGATACTGCAACTTTGAGCAATGAATCACTCCTTGATACTGTGTCCAGATTTGTTCTTGCAGCGCTTCTGAAACATACAAGTTTACTTAGTCAAGCTTGCGGTGAGAGCAGGCAAGTAACTTAAAAACCACTCCTGTAAGTTCACATTCCAGTTTTTAAAAAGAAATTTTGTATGATTTTTTTGCCTTTTTGGGCCTCTTCTTCTGTAGGTACCAGCCTGGCAAAGCATTGGCAGAAGTGTACCGTTGTGTATATAAAGTTCGGAGTCGCTTGCTTGCCTGCAAGAACATGGAACTTATTCAGACTAGATCATCCTCAAGAGACAGATGGGTAAGACTATAAATCTCTTTCCAGTTCTCCAGGCTGTATTATCATGTTAGCTTCATATATGTTGCTGCTATTTTATTTCTACATTGTTGAAAACTTTTTAGGAGTTTTCAAATTAAAATGTTGAATGTATAATTAGAAGTCCATTAATGTGTAGGACATGTGGTGTTAAATCAAGCAAATGATCGATTGACAGTATTTGACTCAAGCACAGCCTGAAGCCTGCTTTTACCTGTAAACGTAGCACTGGTATTCTGCACCATATCAGCCTACAGCTTAGAGGTAGATCACTTAGCTGTGTTGATCATGTCACAGCTTAACCTGGCTGTCAGTCCAGAACTGAGCTATGTGGGCATTGGATCTCTGTTCCTCTTTGTACCTCTCTCTCCTCCTTCCCTGCCTTACTTACCCCTTTTTCCTTCCTCCCTAGCCAAATTCATATCTTAGTCCTGCCATCACCTTAAGGCTGCTTGTCCTTGTCAGTCCTACATGGATGGTAGACATGATTAAGACTGGGCTTGAAGCTAGCATGATGGCAACTTCTGAATCATTTTATTAAGTCAGGTCAGAGCTGATGGTGGGAGTATTCATTGAGTTACTCAGGGTTGGGAACTGTTACCTGCATTACAAGGTAGTCCTTAAAGTAGGATGTGTGAATCCACTTACTTTCATTGAAATAAGAGTAGGAATCTTCTTAGTTTCATTGAAATAAAAAGGAGGAAAAGAACTGCAAATTCAGGACTGTTGAGAATAAAAATGGGAACATATTTGCTATCACATTAAGTAACAAAATCTTGTCTATCAAAATAAGTTTTAACATATTCATGTCCCCTTTTAATGGGAGAAAATTTTGAGACAACAGCATGGGGTTGCTGAAGGTTTTGAGGCTGAAGTGTCAGAAGTTTGATAGTAGAGTCTTAAGTGAGCATTACAAGGAGATGTTTTTCTGCAAATAATCTGAGTAATAGTTACTAAAAGAAAATTAAAATTTCCAACTTAAGTACTTACAGTTTTTAATGTAAACAGCTGTTTTTGTTTGTTTCACACAATTATCAAAAGTATCATTTTTTAAGGAAAATTAAGGTAATTTATTTAAATAATTAAATACTTGTATATATTTACCTTTCATTTTGGTGAGAATTAATTTGACTGTTTGCTGTTGTGTTGTTGTTGTTCTTTTAAATCAAGATGTTAGATAACCAAGAATCTGGTGATGTTGATACTCAAGAACATTCTTTCACTCGTACAATTGATGAAGAAGCAGAAATGGAGGAGCAGGCAGAACGTGACAGAGAAGAAGGACACCCAGAACAAGAAGATGAAGAGGAGGAAAGAGAGCATGAAGTTATGACAGCTGGTAGTAAGTACTAGTTATGTGTGTCAGTAGTGCAATATGCTTTTAGAAGGATCTGATCCAAAATGGAGACATTATTTAAAAGATTATGAAAGATTTGTCAGCATAAAGATTGTGAGAAGTTTGTTTTTATAAAACGGTGTAGTGCTTTTATTGGGTCACAAAAGTCTTGATATAAGGGAATGTGAATACTTGGCAATTGGTCTGTCTTTATGAGCAATTCTCAGGGCATCTGATATGTACCAACACTCCTTACATGCACTGTCTACAATGTGTGTATGTGTGATTCTAGAATGGGTATCTGGTGTATATGTTACCTGGTCAGAAGATAGAGTATGCTTATGCTTTTGCTGCCTGATCTGCAGTTATCCTGGGTAAATGCTCAGTGTTCTCAAATTCTACCTGGACATAGTTTCTTGGTGCAATAAAGGAAATTGTATCCAGAAATATCCAGACAAGTAGTATTAAATGCACAACTAAGTAGGAAGATGATGACTCTTTTAATGAAAATCCTAAGTGAAAGTGATCCTGACATGCAGAGCTCAGTTTGAGTCCTTGATCCCTTGTTACTTTCAACTATAAATATCAATGAAGGAACTGTTTGGATCTACCTTTAATTTTCTGAAGGGGAACAGAAGCTTTAAAATTAAAATTACTAAGTCAAGAGAGCTGTGAGTCTGGGCAGAGACAATACAATCTCTCACAAAGCTTCTTTAGTAGCATCTGGTGCCTAAAACAGCAGCAGAATTAAGCAAAGTAAAGGCTAAAGATATTGATGGGATCTTCACTGACCAAAGCCAATAAAAGCCTGAAACTGTTTCATATTGAGTTACAGATATGCAGCTGTCTGAAATACAGATTTATAGAAGCATAACTTTATATGTGTCTTTTAAAAGGCAAATGTGAAGTAATCTCTTTCTCTTTGATGCTATCCAAACAAGAGTTTGGTTGCACTAAGACACTGAAAGAAAGTTTACCTTTCTGTCAAAACGCATATCCATTGTACACTTAGCATTGTGTGAATGCTTCATTTATCTTGTTTGCATGACTTCTTTTGTAGCTTCGTATTAATAATGTATTATTTTATATCTGGCCCAAGATGTAGATGAATATTTCATTCTGTGTAGCTTTGCCTAGAAGTTAAGACCTTCTTTTTGTGTTGCATGTTACAGAAATATTTCAATGTTTCCTATCAGCCCGTGAAGTAGCTCGCAGTCGGGATCGAGATAGGATGAGCACTGGGACAGGGACTAGACTTGATGATCCACCTCCTCAGGCTCAGCAGGAACGCAGATTCAGCACTGATCTGACAGAAGGGCAAGATGTGTATACTGCAGCATGCAACTCTGTGATCCACAGATGTGCCTTGCTGATCTTAGGAGTGAGCCCTGTTATTGAGGAGCTCCAGAAGCGAAGGGAAGATGGACAGTTACACCAACCTCCCCCTTCTGCTCCGGAGGGCATCGGGCTCATGACAAGGTGGGGTTTGCTGACTGCTGAGAGTAGCTGCCTCTTCCCTTCTTCCTTTATAATTGATTAGATAACCTCAGTCTTCTTCGGAGGGCTCTTACATTTAGTTCTTTTCTAAAAGAAGATTTTTGCCTAGAGCAATGTTATACTTTGTTGAGGATAGTGGTTTTTTGCAATTTTCTTTGTCCACATTAACTAAATCCTAATAAGAGTTGACTTCTGTGTGGACTACATTTACATTTCAAAGTTAGCCTTAGTGATGAATAGTAATGAAGTCCACATCATCATGTGTACAGATAATGTGAGGTAATTGGGAAAAATATTTATTTTTCTTAAAATTCATGTGTTTGGATTTTTTATTACCATATTTGTATTTCCTTTAACATTAGCAATGCCCTAGGTAGTTTCCCAAAAAATAATTGTAGGATATGTTTAAAACCAAAAGTTTCAAAGTCTGTTATAAGTGTTGTTCATGGTTAAGTTTTATAAATATTCCTGACATACAGGAGTGTTCACAACAGTGTTGTTAGGTATAGGAAAATAGGAAAATAAAGCCACGCAGCTCATTGAAATAGAGAGGTGTGTAAGTTAAATACTGTAGGTATTACATAATGTATTTTAATTTTAATAACCTGAGATATTCTAGGTTACACAGTTTTATTCTAAACTTGATCCATTTAAACTTCAGTTTCAGTTTTAGAGATCTTTTTTGTATTAAAATATAACAAATGAATTGTGTAGCAGGTGCTACTAGTGACCTCCTGAGTCTACCTCAGCTCCTAGTGTACAGAAACTCTGCTCTGATATTTGAAATTAAGATACTGATGATGAGTTAAGATTAAGATTATATATATATTCAGTACCTTTTATTCTTTTTGCTTCTTTTTGGAAATACAGTCTCTAAAGCATGGGTGACCACCTCTGTTGTTGTAAAAGTTTGTTTCATCTGCAGTGTATCAACTTTAGGATGCATTTTATGGGTGGGTTTTTAATAAGTTCAGTGCTTTTTCACTGGGTATTTCTGTATACTCTCTGTGATACTTATGAAGGCCCTTTGGTTGTCAGTTACTTGAGGTTGCCATTTGTTCAGCTGAGCACTAAGGGTGTTGAGTAGTAACAAAATTTAGTAATACCCTTTATAAACATAAGAACTGAAGCTATCAGAGCACTTCCTTCCTTGTTGCTGTGGTTTTGTGGTGCTCTGTGATAGTTTGCTACCAAATAAAACTGTGGTACCTCCTGCGTTTGATTCTTGACTCCTACTTTTGCCTAATATCAGTATTTTCTTTCTGTGTGCACACCTGAAACAGGAGTGAAAGTCTCACTGCAGAAAGCCGCTCAATCCATGCAAGCTCGAACTACAGACTGATTAAGTCAAGAAGTGAATCTGATTTATCTCAGCCAGAATCAGATGAGGAAGGTTATTCATTGGTAAGTAAAGCAGCATTATGTACTTAGAGATTGTCAATATGCTATTTGGGTGGAAAGTCTCAAACATTTGTTTAGGACTGTGTTTCAGTATAGGAATCTCCACGATCGTATAGATGGAGATTAGTACAGGAATAGCCACCATTGTTGAGAGAAAGCAATGGTGCTAAAAACATTATTATACCTCTATTAACTCTCACACTTCTGTGAGTGAGGGATTTTAAATACTCAAGTATTATGCACCACATATGTTCACCTGAAGCAATAAGGCTTTTATTGATGTTTTAATCTAGAGTGGAAGACGAAATGTTGATTTGGATTTGGCATCATCACACAGAAAGAGGGGTAAGTTTTATTCTTCACCTGGTGAGTATTAACCTGATAAATATGTGAGAATTTCTTAGGTTAAAATGTGTTTGCAGTTTGAATACTTTGAATCTTACCAACATCAGAACACCTACAGAACCAAGCAGTCACTTCTTCCATTACTCCAATATAAATCAGGTTTTAGCTTTTGTACCACTTCCCGTTGCTACTTCATTCTGGGGAATCTCAGTCAGCTTCTTCACAGAAGGTAGTGGAGAGAGCAAAGGGTATTTGTTCACACAGAGACCAAAAAGTCCCACTCCACTCTGGGTGATGCAGAATCTCTGCTAGAATCACTTTTCTGGTGTATTTCTAGAAATCTTGGGAAGAGGTTAACAGGAATGAGGTTGGGTTATGATGTGCCTTCATTACAGAAGCCTTAATACTGGTATGTCAGAGTTGCAGTTTAATAACCTTCATCATCAAGCAGCATAATGAGGCTGCTTGTTTTTGCAAGTTTTTTGGAGTTGTAAAGCAAACTATCAGTGGCAGAACTCATTACACTTCAGTTTGTAAATAACATGGAAAGGAATTCCTTGTACATGGATCATCAGTTGAACCAGTTAAGCAAGCATAGAAATTTACTAGAGATGTTCCTGCTGTGACAGCAGGATGTGTGTTTGCTTTCGCAGTGGTAGAAGATCTGATAGCCTCTGTCAGCACTCTGATCTGCAATATACTCTTTGAAGTAATTGTTTTTAGCTTTCCCATCAATGTAACACAGAACTTGTCACTTGCTTTCCTCTATATCCTAAAAGTAATCCAGGAAATCGTCTTGGATTAGGCATGAGATAAAGTATATTTTATGGATTGTGGTTTCTGAAGAATTGGTTAGACTGATGAGGTTCTTTTGGTCATGGGTCCAGGAAATAAGAAATAATGCAAGAATAGACTTTTATCAACCAGCCAGTCTATAGAGGCTTTTCATTCCAGGAGGTTCAGCACCAAATTTGTAAGACTCAGGAGAAACAAGTCGTAAATGCAGTTGATGTATTCAGAACCTAAAGAAGCTCAGATAATTTGTTTACAAACTGAATACTGGAAGATTATTTTTGCTGTCCCATGAATTTTTTGTCTGGTCTTGGCAGATAGCAGTTAGTCATCATGCAAAATGAACAAAACCTCTTCTACTTACACTGGATCATATATTTATCATACATATTATATATGTATATGTATATATATATATGACAGTTTTGGTTGATACCCAATGCCAGTCTCATCCAGTGACTGCAGGGTGCATTTACAGGTAAACATTCTTTATACCTATATCAAGGTCAGGAAAAGATCCACAAAGATCTGTGTAATCAAGTGGACAAGCTGTTCTGCTTGGTGCTATTTAAGGTCTTTCATTTCTTATGAAATGGTCTGGGTTTGTGAATCCTAGTTGATCTTCTAGAACTGAAACATGCCCCAGTGTCTGGGGAAGATGCAACTTGCAGCCATTTTGGATTGTCCACCTCTTGTAACACACCAGCACACTGAAGTGCTAGAGATACTCTAATGCCTATCAAGGATGTTATCCTTGGTAAAACCCCTTCAGTTTCATCTTCATGCTTGTGATATACCATGACTAGTAGAGGGGACATAAATTCTTACAGCATTTTCACTTTATGCTGTGCTTCATCCTGAGTTGCTGGCAAAAGTGGTTAAGGAATTTCATCAGAACAAGCTATCTGCATTTGAATTTGCCACATTTTTTAAGAACTGAAGACATAGAAAAAACCTAGTTTCCTGTTTATGGCAAGTAAACAACTGTAGAAGAGAGAACCTACAGAAGACTACAGTGTTGTTCCTCAAGCTGTTCTCCAGATGGATTTTTAGGTGTCCCTGAAGCAACTGTTCGGTATTTTAGTGAGAATTAAGCAGCATATTTACATTTTCGGAGATTTTATTTTTAGATGTTATTTCCATAATCATGTTAGTGCCAAATGCTCCTCAGACTTCCATATACAATCTGCTTTTGAGTGGAAGATGTGGAATTTTTGTCCCTCTAAATGAGGAGAAGGAGAGGAAGGAAACGTATTCCATACAGATACTGGAGAGGTTCTCTGGTGAGTGCAGAGGACAGTCTTGCTTTACAGTAGAAATATTGATGGGAAACACTTCTCAAAGTGCAATTAACATAAAGTAAAGCCTCCTGCTTTTTCTTGTCCAATTCTACAAACCAACAGTAACTATTGTTGCTTTGAGGCACTTGCAGATGAACTTTTCAAGCTTTTGTTGGTTTGAATGTAGAGCTGACAGTTACATGGGAAAGAAAAAACCATAGGAACCAATTCTCATTTATTTCAGTTGAAGTTTATTATTCAAAAAATGCAATAATTTCCTTTTACACATGACTTTTAGAATATCCTAGTGCAATTTGCAACAGTCCCTTGAAAATACTTTTAAGTGTTTCTCTGTAAGCTGTCTTAATGTAGTTGACAGGAAGAGCTAATTGGAAAGCAAGTTTTTTTCCTGGAGAAATTTCCTTCTGTCGCCAATATTTTTTTTCCTGTAGTCTGTGCTGTTTTGGAGACTTAAAAGAGGACTTTCACTAAATAAATATCCTTAATATATGATCATGAGGTTCCTTCCATCTATTCTTAAAAAATTTACTGGAATTTAACCACACTTCTTGTGACAGAATTGTGGCCACACGTGCTGTTGCCAGATGAGGTTTCATAAGGTTAATTTACCTTCAGTTGTACTCTATGCAGAGTATTTGATCATTGCAAAGCTATCAAAATAATGTAGTGTGGGTAGGACATAAGTGGGTGGCTCTTCTGTAACAAGCAAGAGAGTAATCCCTCTGGAGTGTATTGGCTTGGCTTATTTTGGAACTTCCGTTTATTGAATGCAGCAACACCTCACTATTCATAATTCAGATCACATTTCTGTAATAATTGAATCTCACTCTTGGTCTGATTTTTATGGTACAAAAGCTGGTTTTATTCATAAGTTGTAATATAGAAAACTAGCAGTAGAAAACCTACTGATACAGTAAATTGTTCCTGTGTTCTTGCAGAGGAGCATGGAAGGAAAGCATTCCCTTTTTACTCAGTTAACATCTTAATCCAATCTTTAACCTAATTAATCTGTTCAGAAATATGACTGCAGTATTTTTACTTCAGCCTGAGGACTGTTTGAGTATCTTACATAGTTACTTCTGAATTAGTAAACTTTTTGCTTCCATTCCTGCAGAAAAAGTCTAGGTCAATACTTTGGCCTTAAGAGGTGATGAGCACATTATTATTATTTTACCTTCATATCTAAGCCCTTAGGGTTTTTTTTCCCAATTTTGCAGATCCAGAGAGCATGCCTGAGGATGTTGTACCTGCAGGATACTGTAGGCTGCATTAAATACTTAACAGTAAAGAATGGTACATAGCAGTGCAATCATAAACATAGTTATAGGCAGATAAAGGAGAGTCCTCCAGTCTTGGATTCACATAAATCTTAACTCAGTGAATCTCAGTGTGTTTGTGTATAATAGCTAGCTTTTTACTTTGTTAAAAAACTAACTTTTAACTTTGTTAGCTTTACTAACACAGTTGGGCAACTCAGAAAAAAGCAGCAACTTAAATGAAATCCAAATTACATTGGAATGTTTTGTGTACTTATAATAATACGAGTTCTGCCTTGTGAAATTGAAAGATTATGTTTGAGTAAGGGATGTAAATATGTCTTGGTCTATGCATAGAACTGTGTTAGAAGGGATATAATTTTTTCCATGAAAAGAAGATGGAGAATTTGGAAATTCTGTTACCTAGGCTATACTGATTTAGAAGAAGAGTAATATTATTTTCCCCACACTTTGCTGCTCTGTATGTTGTAGTGATTGAGATGAGACTGAGCATTTAAATCTGTCAGAATAATGTGAAGGAGAGATTTTATGTTCCCTTCTGTTTCATTCAAATGTTTGCTTTTGTCTTCTGATTTTTGTGTGGTGTAGTGTATTTACTCCTTTTTGGCCAGTTGAGCCCCAGAAAAAAGAAGAGCTTCAAGCAAGTAACTGATGGCATGTTTATTTTTTTTTCTCTATAGCTTCCCCTACATATTTTATGTTCTATGAAGTTTGTATTGCAGCTATGCCATGTTCATTTAGAAAACTCATCAGGCTGGCTCATAAGAACAAGTAAACTTTTTTTTTTAACTGTAAGCTTAAAGTTTATTCATCTGTGAAGCTCTATTTGTGTGATTGTAGAGGCTCATGGAAGTGCTAAGCTGCAATCAATTCTGTGTAATTGATATTACACAGAATCAAGCTAAGCTCTAATACACAATCATAACTTTTGATTCTTCTATTGGTATTTAACATCTTGAAAAAAAAAATTTACTTTGTTTACAATTTATATGCCCTAATTCTGAAATGTTTTAAATTCTGAAGTATAACACTTGGACATTGGACATCTTTGGTTTTAAATACTATACTTTTAGCTATAACATGCTTGGTTTACATTTGCTCTTTATCTCGTAACTCTGTTGTTGGACTCTTCTCCCAGTCCCATAGGGTTTTGGATTGTTCTTGCATTCAAGCATTCTTGCATTTAATAAGGAAACGATCAACTGAGAATTTATAATTTTCAAATAGGAAATAGTTAAGGTTTTTATTGATATAACAGGGGAGGTTCTTAAAAAGTTTGTTAACTATCAAAATAAAATTTTCTTCTGATGTGCTGTTAAGCCTTGAAAGGTCTCCTAAAGCCTGTGGCTTAGGACTTGGGAGTTGCTTTTTGTTTCTTTACAAATCTTTTGATTCTGTGCTGCGTGTCACAGTGGCATAGAGCAGTGGAGGACAGGCAGCTCCTGTTGCTTTGGGATGCCTTCAGCTCTCCTGCTCTTGAAAGGCTTCAGGAGGCTTCTGAAATACTTGTTGTAATGTAGGTAACATCCTGTGGGCTTAGCTCTCCCTTGGGCTCTGGTTACTGTGTTTATGCAAAGAAACTCTTTCCCATGTGAAACCAAGTATTTTAGCACCCTGTTACTGTGTTCTATTTATCTTACGTTTCGCATCTGTCATTTCAACAAATAACTTAGTTTTTAGTAGAGAACTTTAAAACAAGTATTATAAGAATTAATATTGAAATTAGAGTGAGATATTTGTCTTCACTCGTTTGAAATATTGTCACTTAGTATAAAGTGTAAAATAAAACAACAGAATTTTAAAAAATTCTTTGACAGTTAACATGACAAAATACATTGTTCTCTGTAAATCAGTTAATATTGCTGTGTATATTACCCAGGGTATATTAACTGTGTAATATAAACCAGCAGAAATTAGAAAATGAGGTTATGCTTCACAAAGTAGTGTTTAAACTTAATCTTCATGTTATCCAAAATAAATATATATGGGTATATTTTTGTCAAATGCCTATATGACCTAAGAACTGTGATGGTTCTTTCTGAAGCCATTGCAGCCTATTTAGTAGCAAGTGTAAGGAATACTATCCAAATGGACATGTTTCAGTGCATAAAAGGAAATAGGATGTGAAGAGATTTTCATAATTCGTAGCCCTGAATTAAATGTTTTTGCAAGTAAGGGATTGCCTGATTAACAAAGGAAGAGGAAAATTTCACAGTATTTTTAATTTCCAAATTATGAAGGTGCAGATTGTTTAACAGGATAATAGCATTTTGCCTTTACCTCAGGAAAAGAATAGTGTAGAATGATTGTGAGATGTCCTAAGTTCACAAACTGTTGCATCTTTCTTTCCTGGTTCCACTGAGGAGCTGCTTACAGAGCTGCTGCAGGTAGTCAGTGTTTGAAGGAGGTCCTGAAACTGGTATCCAGCTGTTGCCATTGGAACATGGCCTCCCTGATGAAAGAAAGCTTTCAAGAGTTGAATGTGTTTGAATTTGTGTGACTTTTTCCTGAAAATGGCTATGCTTAATAGTATTTGAGGCCAATGCCCTGCATACAGATTTTACCAACTGAAGTGTTAACATAGGTTTACAGGGGTGCTGTGAATGGGGAGTGATTCTATAAATGCTGTCTGTAGTGCATGGTGCACAAGAGACATTAATATGTTGAAATTCTATTTGGATTATTTAAGATAATTCAAACTGGAATTTTAAAATTAATTTAAACATAGATTAGTTTTCCAGATAGATCTCCAGATGTTATCTGTCTGTACAGATGGAAAGTTCTTTTGTACAGGGTCTGTCCTCTTGTGATACTAACTCCAAGTCAGCTATAGCAGCATTTACAAAATTAATACAGTACCAACTTCTCTGTTCATATGTTTATTTAACTGGCATCTGTCTTCAGTAAGGGATGGAGTTCTAGAATAACTTTTTTGGGAATGAGATCACATACATGTTGATAAATAAGTTCCAGTGCTGTGGATTGATGACTGATGCACTTTTGAAGAACTACACTTACTACTGATGGTGAAGTTTTAGGTAGTGTAATGGCATGCCAGTTTAATAGGAAGTACTTGAAAATAGACTCATGATATTGCCAGATGACCAAGATAAAGATCTAATACGGTCTGTAGATAGTATTCAGTGTACATGTATCTAGTTAACTTGAATCATAACCAAATAAATGTTCTTTGTTAGTTTAAAATAAAAATATTCTGTTCTTTTCTGTAACAGTGAATCCTATGAATATTTCATCCAAAATGACATTGTGCTTTTTCAGACCTATAAAATATATAGTGGATTAATTAAAATAATAAAAAAAAATCCTCTTGTTTTATGGTTAGGCCTTAAAATCAATAATCAAAGTCCACATTTTGTGTTGTGGCAGATCTTTTCTTTAATAATTTGTCATTTAGCTGCAAAGTGGTTTTATTCGGAGTTCTAGCTTTAAGCTAAGCAATTTTAGTGGCTTCTATTTTTTCGTTTCATCTCTTGGCAGCGTGTTGCTATACTGCTTAACAGAATTAAAAGAAGCGTGCAGCCTTTCCATTGGGGAAATTGCTGTAAATTTAAATCAAGTTTTTCGGTCTGAGTTGCTTAATGCATGGTATAATTAACATGAATCTCCATTTACCACCTATATGATAGCAGCAGTTCAGTCTTCACCTGCTCTGAAAATGTGTTACTTGGTGAATTGGAATTTATGGGTCTTCATTGTGTACATCTTTAGGAGCAATACACAGCCAGATGGAATCTTTAAGTGACTCGTGGGCTCGACTAAAACACAGCAGAGATTGGCTCTACACTTCCTCCTACTCCTTTGTTGAGTCCGATTTTGATCTCTCAAGATCCCTTGGAGTTCATACTTTGATTGAAAATGTTGTCAGCTTTGTAAGTGGAGATGTGGGAAACTCACCAGGGTTTAAGGAACCAGAAGAAAGCATGTCCACCAGTCCACAAGCATCAATAATTGCAATGGAGCAGCAGCAGCTGAGGGCTGAGGTAAGGTTCAGTTTAGCACCTTTTCTTACTCTTAGTATGTCGTGCTCGTTTTATGGATTTTTTAAAACACTGTCTAAATTCTGTCTGTTAAGGACATTTCTCTTTTCTGTTAAAATATCTTAACCGGAACTGGGAACTTTATGTAAACAACTCTAAAAAACCCTTAATTCCCATTTTTTTTTAAAAAACAAAGTGTCGATGAGAAAACACTTACATCCTTTGTTCTCACTTATGGTTGAAGATAATCTAATTTCTAAGGCTACTTGCTGCTTACTTTATACTGTCTTTTGCCTGTCTTTATTTTTAGCTTCGTCTGGAAGCACTTCATCAGATTCTAGTGCTTTTATCAGGGATGGAGGAGAAAGGCAGTGTGCCATTAATGGGAAGTCGTCAAGTACCAGGGTTTCAGTCTTCTTCATTGCTTACTTCTGTTAGACTACAGTTTCTTGCTGGCTGCTTTGGTTTGGGCACTGTAGGACATGCAGGCACCAAAGGAGAGAGTGTAAGATTGCATCACTACCAAGTATGTACTTTAATAGTTTCTGATGCTTTAATAACTGGGTGATAAAAATCTGTCAGTCCTTACAATATTTATCTGTTTGATCCAGGATGGTATCAGAGCAGCTAAGAGAAGTATTCAAATTGAAATCCAGGTGGCTGTACACAAAATTTACCAGCAGTTATCAGCTACATTAGAAAGAGCTCTGCAAGCTAATAAGCATCACATAGGTAAGTGAGAACCAGATTTGCAAATTATAAGCTGTTGTACTCTATGTTAGAGGACATATGTTTAAAAAAGCAGATCTTGATATTAGGGACCAGAGTTCACTGAGTTATCTGTGTTACTTCTTGTCCTGAGAGAGAGAAGCTTTCTTAATTGTCTTTTAAGTGTTCCTTAAGTCATTCATTTTCTTCAAGTGTTAAACCTTTTAAAGACTTTAAGTGCTGTCAGCCTTTCTGTTCCACATGGCACTCATGTCTTATGTGCTTCAAAGTGATTTTAGATCTTTCAGGGATACGTAGCTTTCTGAGGAGTTGAAAAGTCTCAGATCTTTTTTCCTTTGCTCATGTACATTTTCTTTAAACTCAAAATGAAGAACAGCCCATCTTGCCCTTTTTGGAAGCCCTTTCTCCTGTCTTTCTAAACCCATATATTGCTGTGTGCTTCTGTCCTTAAGGGATAGCTGGAACTCTGCACCTCTTTGTATCTTTGTTCATGCACTGATTCAGAGCTTCAGTACAGGGGATAATTCTATGATCTAGGTTGTTGTTCTATGGTCCAGGCTTATGGGCATTCTTGCTTGAGTTGTTTTGTTCTTTCACTTAAAATGAAGCTGGAACTGGAAGAAGTTTCTTGAGAATGAACCTGAAGTACAAATAGACAATTGAGTATTTCACTCGGTTATCCTTGCCTTAGAAAGATGATTCTGGTTTGGGATTTAGTCTCAGAACACCCGTATCACAAAGTAGATCAATGTGATTCTTCCTTGGGCAACCTTGACATAAAGGTTGCATTGAGTTAAAGGGAGCTACACTGTACATCAGAAAGACTACTTTGAAGCATCTGACAAAGGTGATTCTTTACTTGATAATTTAATTCATTAATTAAAAACAAATAATCTGCTCTTCTTGTGTCTTAGTACTCTTACTCTAAACAGCCTGTTAATTGAACACAACTTTTTTTAATTGTAGAAGCACAACAGCGTCTTCTGTTGGTAACAGTCTTTGCACTAAGTGTACACTATCAGCCTGTTGATGTCTCCTTGGCCATCTCCACTGGTCTGCTCAATGTGCTGTCACAGCTGTGTGGCACAGACACCATGTTAGGACAACCACTGCAGTTGCTGCCCAAAACTGGTATTTCTCAGCTCAGCACAGCTTTGAAAGTAGCCAGTACAAGACTACTCCAGATCCTTGCTATCACCACAGGGTAAGTATCAAATGCTCCCTTGCTTTCAGAAAACTTAATCATTAGGTTTTTCCAGCAGCCTTTAAAAATCTTTTTTTGTGTGTGTAAGCTTTCTTTAGGACAATAAATGTTGTTCAGAAGTTGTAAGTTAAGGGGATGGGTGGAGAGTAGTCACATTATTAATTATAAAGATGCCCATAATGGTGATAAATATTTTTAAATTGAAAGTGAAGAGTTTGGATCAGAACAGTTAGAACTTTATGGTCTGTAAACACTGCATTTTTCCATTTTTCTAGTTTGTATCTACATCCATTCAGTTGATTTGGTGAAGCTTTCTGCTGCTGTGTAAAAGTAATTTACGGAAAAGCAATTCTGATAATGTGGTAGAAGTTCTTCAGACCAGTAGATTATGCTTCTTTTAAGAATACAAAGTCATTTCCTGAGGAATACTGGCCTCTGCTGGACCAGGGACCAGCATCCAAAATCCTGTCAACATTTAAATATTTAGTCTAATTCATTAAAGGAAAAAACAGCAGAGGAAGTATTTTGTATTTGGAGCAAGGGTGTAATTTTATATTCAGTACATGCTGCTTCATTTCAGCATTCATACAACACATTGCTTTAACCTGCCAAATCCATTGCGTATAAAGACCCCAGAACCCTGCACCAAAACCCAACTTCAGAGACAACACCCCATCTTTGCAAGCTGCAGTGGGATTAAGTTGAATTGACTAAGTTGTTCTTTTGCCCCTAGGAAGTACTGGAAATGTATCCTTTGATTTGATTTCATAGACTGGACAGTTTTAAAGTCTTACAAATAGAGCTCAAATAAGAATAATCTGTCAAGCACATGGTGAAGGGTGACGAAAAGTAACCTGCTGCAATAGAATGAATTAGCCTAGTGCTTTGTTAGGCCCAGTTGTCACTTGCACTGAGTTTATAGTTCTCTCTTTATGTTATTTTTCCTCGAATCAGCTGCCAAATACTCTTTATTTTTACTATTTTGTGTTTGTGTATAGAACCTATGCAGACAAACTGAGCCCAAAGGTGGTCCAGTCTTTGCTGGATTTACTGTGCAGTCAGCTGAAGAACTTGTTGTCTCAAGCTGGTGTGATGCTTATGGCTTCCTTTGGAGATGGGGAAGGTGAGGAAGATGAAGTGGAATCAAAAAAGGCAGATTCAAGTGGGGATAATGAGAAGAGAGACTTCAGAGGTAATTATCTTCAGTCACTTATGTCACCATTTTGAAATACCAGAAAACATAAGAAATCACTAAATGCTGAAGCCCTCACCCAATTTACTGTATTTTGATTCTGGTTGAGTCATTCTTAACTTTGTAAACTAGATAAATTAAATTTAAATTAAATAAAGTCATAAAATAATTCTCTGACACATTCCCAATCCTCCTGATGTGCTCAGAGTGGGAAGTATAAGAAGTCAAGGCTGGTAATGGAGGGATGGTTGAGGGGAAAGTGTTTTAATTTTGTCTTTGTTTCTCACTGTCCTAATTTATTTTCCATTGACAATAAATTAAATTCATCTTCCTGATATTGAATCTGTTTTTCCCATGCTTGTACCTCTTAGTTCAGGCCCTTTGGCTCATGAGCTTTTTGTCTTATTTCCACCCTGTGTTCCTGAGAAGTGGGAGGGCAACTTAATGGGCACCTACCAGCCAGACAAAGTTAACAGCTTGCCAACATTTAATAGCCAATCACTTCATTTTTACTGACAGAACAGTTTGTTGCCAGTAACAAGGACTGCTCATAAGGTTGTAATAATAAGGTTGTAAATGAAAACTATTAATTTCACTTCCTAGCTGCCCTCCGAAAGCAACATGCAGCAGAGTTGCACTTGGGAGACTTCCTTGTTTTCCTACGTCGAGTTGTGTCTTCAAAAGCAATTCAGTCAAAAATGGCATCTCCGAAGTGGACAGAAGTACTTCTTAACATTGCTTCTCAGAAGTGTTGCTCAGGTACAATCCTTTCAGAAAGTGCTCACTGGTTACTTGAATTTCTCTAGTGCAGTTCCTAAAAATGGGCCCTGTTAGAACATGTGTTACATGGTGATCATCTGCAGCCAACTCCAGTAGAGGTACACAAGTGACACTTTGGAGAGCTGTGCACTGGTGGCATGCAGCTGGCCTCAGGTGCATGCCTGATACAGAAGTCACTTTCTGGGTATTAACAGCCTGTTCCATCTTTAGGAGTTCCCTTGGTTGGCAATTTGAGGACTAGACTTCTTGCACTTCATGTACTGGAAGCTGTATTACCTGCTTGTGAATCTGGTGTTGAAGATGATCAAATGGCTCAGGTCTTTATATTTTGTTATAAGCTTTTACACCTGCTTCTTTAGAAAGTCTCATTAAACTGTTCAGTGTTTCATAGGTTTGTTCAGAATCATAAATCAGATGAGGCTCAGTGTGGATATTTGCTTATCTAACAACAGTACATATTTGTACATTTATACCTGTGAGGCCAAGTAAACCAGTATTATATTCTTTGTTGTCCTTCTCTTGGATTTTGTAATGATCTAAATTATATTCTCTACACCAGGTTGTTGAACGATTATTCTCACTGCTCTCTGACTGCATGTGGGAGACTCCAATAGCTCAAGCTAAGCATGCAATTCAAATAAAGGAGAAAGAGCAAGAAATGAAGCTACAGGTAATGATGGTTTTACTTCCTCTTTTGACTGAATGCAACCGACTTACATTTACCACAACTGTTTTGTCCTTTTTGCTGTAGAAGCAAGGAGAGTCTGAAGAT
Organism: Florisuga fusca; assembly: GCA_038090715.1. NCBI lineage: Eukaryota > Metazoa > Chordata > Aves > Apodiformes > Trochilidae > Florisuga > Florisuga fusca. Next base: position 3,956,172 of record JAAWXA010000040.1, on the reverse strand, counting down.
GAAGATGAGAATCTTCCCATACAGGAAGTGTCCTTTGACCCTGAGAAAGCTCAGTGCTGCATAGTGGAGAATGGGCAGATTCTAACTCATGGAAGTGGAGGTAAAGGCTATGGTTTAGCATCCACTGGAGTTACTTCTGGGTGTTACCAGTGGAAGGTAGGTTGCATTATTTATAACTATTATATTATTTATGTTTATTAACATCTCTTATTTTGTTCTGGAAATGTACTATGATTTATGAACAACAGATACCTGTGTTTTTTCCTTCATGGCAGCATTCTTGAGTAAATTACGTTATGGCAGCATCTGATTTACAGTTGTACTCCATCTTAAGGGGCATTTCCAACCTTAATAATTGTATGATGTTACGGTTTTAAATCCAAAGTGAAGAGTTTGTGGCTGCTTTTGAGCACTGCCATTGCAGTATTTCAGGTGTTGCTTGTTTGTAGAGTTGATGGCACCAGTCCCTAAGATCCATTGGCAACCCAAACGTGCATTGTCTTGCAAAAGCTGACTTCTGAAATATGTGGATTGTGAATTTTTTCTTAAGAAAACACTTCAAAAAAGCAGTTGGTTTTCTAGAAAAAAGACACATGAGCTTGTCTGACTGACAAGACCAGTTTGTGATACATTATCTGGATTGGCTTTTTTAGGAATATAGGTACATATGTGGTTGTGGTCCTTTGTTAGTGCTATCTTTGAGTATAACACACTTCTTTTTTAATTGGAATCTGTATTTGAATATTTTATTTGAATCTGACCCTATGCACCAAGATGTCATTTTAGAGATACACCATGGGTTTAGCTTATTAGCTTGTTATTTTTTATTTTTTAAAAGCTTCCGAGCAAAACAGTTTCATATATTAATAAATATGTGTAAGGTGAATTTTCATTACTTTAGTATGTTCAAATGTATATTACTGCTTTCTTTCCCCCCCTGCTTTGTTTTGCTTTGCCTGCTAGTTCTACATAGTGAAGGAGAATCGAGGGAATGAGGGCACATGTGTGGGAGTTTCTCGCTGGCCAGTGCATGATTTTAACCACCGCACGACCTCGGACATGTGGCTGTACAGAGCCTATAGTGGCAACCTCTACCACAATGGAGAGCAAACCTTGACTCTCTCCAGCTTCACCCAAGGAGATTTCATCACATGTGTATTAGATATGGAAGCAAGAACTATTTCCTTTGGCAAAAATGGAGAGGTATTTAACATTAATTGGTTTTTTTGGTGTTCTTTGCAACAGTAATTTGACATTGATAGTTTCAGATAAAGCTAAGCATTATAATGAAACACATGGCTTCAATATTTACAAGGATTATAACATAGGTTATGACTTTGTCACGTTTATATTTTTGCTTGTTGAGGTGTTTTAAGTTTGAGGCTTTTTTTTTTTCTAGGAGCCAAAACTAGCTTTTGAAGATGTGGATGCAGCAGAGTTATACCCATGTGTTATGTTCTACAGCAGCAATCCAGGAGAAAAGGTAACTTAAATGTTCATTTGCATGGGTGTACTGGTTTTGACTGGGATGAAGTAAATATTCTTCATAACAGCCTGTATGGTGCTTTTTTTTCTTATTCTGACCAAATCGATTTTGATAATGCAGTGTTTTAGCTGTTGCTGAACTTTGTTTGCATAGCATTCAGGCTTGGTTTCTCATTCTGTCCCTCCCAGCAAGCAGGTTGAGGGTGGGCCAGAGGCTGAGAGAGAATGCAGCTGGTGAGCTCACTTGAAGTGCCTGACCAATAGGGTATTGCATATAATATAGCACCATATACAGCAGTAATACTGCAGGGAAGTTTGCCAGGAGTTTCTGTTGCTCAGGGACTGTCTGAGCATCAGTCAGCTGGTGGTGAGCAATTATGTTTTGCATCACTTTTTTTTTTCTTTTCATTTCTCTTTCATTTATGAAACTTTCTTTATATCAACCTGCAAGTTTTCTCACCTTTTGCCTTCTTACTCTCTTCCCCATCCTGCTGGGGGAGTGATGGAGTGGCTGTGGGGGGCTTAGCTGCCTTGCTGGGATTTACACTTAAAAAAGGTCAGCAGTCTGGCCTTTCTAGTCTGTTCTCTGTGTCAGTGTTAGAGATGTGGAGATTTGGTAGCTAACTAGCACTGAGAATGGGACTGAATGTTTGTTTCAGTTAATGACACGAAGCACTTCATGCTTGCACACTAATTAGATGTTTTATAAATGTATATTCTGTGCAATCTATTGTGAATTTAAGATAAAATGGGTCTTTTAGAATTGGTGGACAGACTTAATCATTCTACGCACAAAATTGCATTCCCCAGGATCCAGGGAGAATGTAGGACTAGGAATTCTAAATAGTCTTAAATTAGAAACCATGAACTGTTGTAATTTCAGCATCCTTGAGTTTGAAGAGATGCCAGTTTTGATCAACATTCAGGTGGATTTCCTAGGAACCTGAAGGAAAAAAAAAAAAAAGACAATGCTTGTAATTTTTTCTCTTCAGTAGGAAACTCATGTGTTTATAAAATGAGCTGCATCGGATATGATGAGAAGAAAACATTTCAACTCTTTTTTTTAACACTTAGGTGAAAATCTGTGATATGCAGATGCGTGGTACACCGAGAGATTTGCTGCCTGGTGACCCCATCTGCAGTCCTGTTGCTGCAGTGCTGGCAGAAGCCACTATCCAGCTCATCCGTATCCTCCATCGCACAGACCGTTGGACACACTGCATCAATAAAAAAATGATGGAAAGACTGAATAAAATCAAACCATGTCTTAAAGAAGCAGGCCAAAAGCTGAAGAAAAGTCGCTCAGTTCAGAGTCGGGAAGAGAATGAGGTGAGAGAAGAGAAAGAAAATAAAGAAGAAGAGAAAAGCAAACATGGTAGGCATGGTCTGGCTGACCTGTCAGAACTGCAGCTGAAGATGCTCTGTGTGGAAGTGTGGCCTGTCCTGGCAGTAATTGGTGGAGTTGATGCTGGTCTCAGAGTTGGAGGTCGGTGTGTACACAGACAAACTGGACGTCATGCCACCTTGCTTGGAGTAGTGAAGGAAGGCAGCACATCTGCCAAGGTCCAATGGGATGAAGCAGAGATTACTATCAGGTATGCTAATTTTCTATGCTTTTCACTATCCAGTGTTTTTCACTATCTTGTTTCAGAGTTGATAAGTATTGGCTAACTAAAACATTACTGCTGTCTTAATTTACTGCAGCTTCTTGGTTAGGCCTGTAAAGAACACTGATTTCTGCTGATTTCTATACTTCTGTCATTAATGGGTCTGAAGGCAGACCAGGTCTGAGAACAGGTGTCTTTTCCGCATTGTTATTCCCTTCTTAGGGGACTGGAAATTGCTCTCTGTGGCTTGAGGAGTGGTTAAGGTCAGGAGATGGGAGCATTCTCTCTTCTTAATGATGGGTTGGATGATGGTTTTCAAATTAATGCTATGTTGAAGTAGTGATTGTGAAATGTGAAAACATTTTGGGATAATAAAGGAATGTATGGAAAATAGAAGATGTGTGGAATTAAAGGCTGGTGAATTTTTGCCCTGCCTAAAGTGAACACTACTTGGGTGTAGCAGTCCTAAATATTACAAAAAAAAAATCCATGAATATGGATGGACAGGTAGACAGACAGGTTTGAGGGGTTTTGGGTTTTCTGACCTGTGTTTTTAAAAAGTCACTGTCCTTTCTAGAGACTGAACTATCATAAGCTATTAGTAGTGTGCTTCTTGTGATGAAGACTTGAACAGGAATGTGAGGTCAATCAAAGCTTTTCCTTAATGTGAAAAAACTTCAGGAGTGTTTTCTTTTGAAGCTTTTATAGCTATTCACAAATTCAGCTCAGGTAGGTCACAAAATCTGGTTTAAGGCAGTTTTTCTCGGTAGAAGTCTGTTAAATAATTCTAAATAATGTAGCAGAAACCTCTGTTGGCACAGAATTGGTGCCAACAGAGAATTTTGGTGGCTTCTGTGGTACCTCTGGATTTTAATGCTTGTTTCTGGAAACCTGTGCATGCTTTGTTGGCTTTGCTCTGATACCATACCTCCCCGTTTTCTGATCATAACCTCATTTTCCCTTGTTTACATTTATTTTTTAGAACTGGTTTGCTTGTTCTATTAAATATACTTTGCATCTTACTTTGCCTACATTATTTCCTGTACTTTCCTCCTGTCTCTCCCTCACTTGCTTTTTCCTGTGTCATTCTGATCTTTATGAAAGCTTCCCAACTTTTTGGTCGCCTAGTGATACTCCGTTGTATAATCTGGAGCCCTGTGAACCACTGCCTTTTGATGTTGCAAGATTTCGTGGGCTGACAGCTACTGTGTTGCTGGACCTTACCTATCTGACTGGTATTCATGAAGATATGGGAAAACAAAGCACCAAGAGACATGAGAAAAAACACAGACATGAATCTGAAGACAAAGGGGAAATGGAGCAGAAAACAGAGAGTGATGTTGGGTCAGAGCTACGATTAGTACAGAGTGCTGATGATAACAAAGGACACAGTGCAACAAGCTCTAAGTCGGAAAATGAAATTGCTTCTTTTTCTCTAGAGCCATCAACACTAGGTATGGAATCCCAACTCCAACCTGCTGAAGGAAGAAAAAAGAATCATGAGCATATTCCAAGAAGTCACGATATAGTGCAGTCAGAAATCAGAGCGGTACAGCTCTCTTACCTTTATCTTGGTGCTATGAAGTCACTTAGTGTTCTTCTTAGTTGTAGTAAATACGCTGAACTGCTGTTAATCCCAAAAGTCCTGGCAGAAAATGGTCACAACTCTGACTGTGCCAGTTCTCCGGTTGTTCATGAAGATGTTGAGCTGCGTGCTGCCTTGCAGTTCCTGATGAGACACATGGTGAAACGGGCGGTCATGCGCTCCCCCATCAAGCGGGCTCTGGGACTGGCAGACTTGGAACGAGCACAAGCCATGATCTACAAATTAGTGGTTCATGGGCTGCTGGAGGATCAGTTTGGTGGCAGACTCAAACAAGGTACATTTTCAAAGTGATGCAAGTAGAGTGCTAAGTTGTTTTTTGTTTCTTTTAAATTGAGTAGCAACAGGGGTAATACAAACCCCATTATCTTGTGTATTTGTAGTGATTATACTTGTGAGGAATCTAAATTGGGCAGAGAGTGACTATTTTGTAGATGCACTACTGACTTCTTTGCCTTTTCCACAAATCACTATTTTAATGAAATGAATGCATGTCAATGAATCAGAAATGCAGGCATTGCTGATTTGTCTTTAACACTTTTTGAAAAGGAGCAGCTCTGTATATACTTGTCAGAAGGGTTTGTATGTGATGTAAATACCGTAACACTCAGTGTTGTTAAACGTGATTGTATGCAATCAGGTTAGCAAGAAATGTTGAGCACGTGTGTTTTCAGGGTGTAACTTACTCATGTTTCTGTCTGTGAAAATGTCTAAATCAGTTTGGAGTTTTGAGTGCTTGTTTTCTGAGGGTTTTTTTTCTGAGATATTTGGTACTGCTCTGACAGAGGTTGAAGAGAAAATCAGTATAATCCCTTTTCTTCCTGAGGATGTGGTTATTACAGTATGTGTCTTTAGGGAAACCACTTAAATCAGTTTAAAAACATGAACATATTTAGAATATTAGAGCTAATTACTGTGCTCTCTAGTTCTTAACTATCTTAGGGACTTCAAAACCAACCAAAGAAACCCTTGAAAAACACTGGTCCTTACAGAGCTGAGTTAAAAATAGCTCTCTAGTTAGTCAGCTCTGTTTCTGGATCTGAGACTTCTTTTCCTTCTGCCTATGAGAGAAATCCTAGCTGTTACAATCATAAATCTAAATGTCATGAGATCTAATGAAATAAATGGCTTCTGTTACAATCTGGAAAGATGTACATACTCTTTACCTGGTATTGGTATGACACCAGCAAGAGCCAGTAGCCTGCTTTCTTTACAGAAGTTCATCAGTTATTTGCAGAGGTATTTGTGTGGTGACCATTTTTGTACAGTCCTCTCTTTGTAAGGAATTTTAAACAATGGTTAATTTTGGAAGTTTAGCCACAGCTACTATTTTGTGCTGTGCAATTCTATTACCATTCCTGTAAGATCCTGTTTATCTGTTGCAGAAGTAGATCAACAAGTAGAAGAAGGTGATCAGTCTCAGCAAGCCCAAACACCTGTTACAACCAGCCCTTCTGCTTCTAGCACCACATCTTTCATGAGTAGCTCTCTGGAGGATACTACCACTGCTACTACTCCAGTGACTGATACTGAAACAGTCCCAGCTTCAGAATCACCTGGTGTTATGCCTCTTAGTCTTCTGAGGTGAATTACCTTCTTAGCATATATGATTTTGTGGGCGCAGAGAATGAGTTGTGTGATTGATATGCAACATATGTTTTTGCATGTCTAAACCACTGAGAATGTTAATGTTTGTAGTTATTGTCAGGAACTGCCTCTGCAGAGGACAGAGTTGAATTTGTTACTTCACCTTGCAGGACGTGTGTTCTAGAAATAAAAAGTTGTTGAGCTTTTAACATACACTGTGTATGTATGTAAAATGTGAATTCTTCAAGACAGGAGAAAATATCTTCCTTATGTTCTCCTTCAGTTCTCATGTTTGTTTGGTATAGTTTAAATTACTAATCTTTAAAATTTTGTATTTTTAACAACTAGTTGCTGGTTCTCAAACTAGAGTAGATCTTAGTTTGGAGGTAACATCCTACAGGCTAACACTTTTTTCATCCTACCTTCACACACTGAAATGGAAGTAAGATAAAGCCAGGTAATCTGCAGAGGCTGTTTGAGATGTAAAAGGAAGTCTGCTTTATATTGGGAAAGAATAGTGTTCCAAGTTTATTAATTCTGTTGATGTTTCTGACCTGTGTTCTTTAAGTGTTTGCAGATAGACACTGACAAAAATCACAAGCATGTCCTGTTACTTGTCCTGTTACTAGTTGAAGCAAAATACTCGAGTTATTAGCCAGGCTGAGTTCTGAAAAAGTGGGGAAATGGCAAGAGTATTTACTTCTCTTTGAAATCTCTTGAGTTTTTGAAATCTACAGAGTTTTACTGTATTTTACCTTAGCCTTGCAAAACTCAATTGCTGTAAAGTGCTCTCTAATTTGATGTTTTTCTTGTCTCAGAACTTTTTCAGCATAGTTTTTCATATATTCTTTTTTATAGGCAAATGTTCTCAAGTTATCCTACTACAACAGTGCTTCCAGCACGACGTGCTCAGACTCCTCCAATCTCCTCTTTACCAACTTCTCCTTCAGATGAAGTTGGAAGGAGACAAAGTTTGACTTCTCCTGACTCCCAGTCTGCAAGGCCTGCCAATCGTACAGGTAAACTTCTAGTCAATATAGGGAGAAATCTGGACAAGTTAGTAAATTAGTGGAAACTTAGTGTAGTTTTTTAAGACATTGAAAACCTGCAGGATTTCTTTTTCATGCAACCTAACATGCAAAGCATTGTTCAAAACCTTTTGAAAGCCATCTTGGGGCAAATAGGTAGATTGTTTAGCTGCAGACTTTATCAAGCAAATGAAATTAGTTTTTAAAAGCTGTGGAGTGGAATACAAAGTACACGTATACAAGAAGAATGCAGTATAATTGGTAATTGCTTCAAAATGTTACTTCAGTTTGGGCTTGTTTTCTTGGTGCTGTGCTGCTGTTCAATGCACAAATTTTCTGTCTTTTGTTGGATCATATGCCACAGAGAAAACAAGAAATTTTTTTTTTTTTAATTCATGCACCATCCTTTTAGTTAGTATTGTTTGATGAGATAGGAAAGGTTGCTCAGCCTTCATAGGCTTCTTGTGCTGCTGTCTGGAACCATGGCTTCATTACAGAAAGTATCCCGCTGTGTGGAAAGTAATAGAGAGGAAATTTGTTACAATTATTTCCTTATTAGAAGCTTATATATCAAAGTATATGGAAAAGCTATGGAAGCTACAGGTAATCTATAACTATAAACATCAGTTTAAACTGAAAAAACCCAGATAAATATAAACCACTTTTTTTTTTCTAGTGGAATACTTAATTTTTAACTTCTATAAACATGTATGGGAAAAAAATTTGATTTTTTCACCACCAGTGACATCATAGAATCTTAAGGAAAGTGTGATTTTCCTGCTGTCAGGTGCCAGAGGAGAAGCAGATGCACAGAATATCACAGTGCTGGCCATGTGGATGATAGAGCACCCTGGAAATGAAGATGATGAAGAGCCCCAGCCAGAAGGGACTGCAGATTCACGACATGGGACAATAGTCTCTGGAAGTGGTGGAAAATCTGGTGATCACTGTTATTTGCAGTCTCCAGGTGATATCCCTTCTGCTGATGCCACTGAAATGGAAGAAGGCTTTAGTGAAAGGTAAAAGACAGTTTTCTCTTGGTTGCTTGTAATCTGTTGCTGACACTGAAAATCTCACCAGTTCATTGCTGCTGACAAACCATGACTAATTACCATTGGTAATGACAGTTAGGAATTTTGTTATTACGTGAGTAAAAGCAAAGATGCAGTTAAATTAGGTGTACATGGTACATGTATTTTCTGGGATGGTTTCTGCACAGAACCTGGGAAGAATGTAATTAGGCATTCCTCCTGAAAAAAAAACTTAGACGGAGCAGTGAAAAATGTGAGGGCATACAGCTTACATTTTACCTAAAAGACCTAGTGAGGAAGCAAAATTTCATTGTAGGCTTTTTTTTTTTTCCTTCAGTGTATTAATAGACAGATATTTTTCTACATTTTTCTTTTTTAAATTAATTCTTGGGTTGTTCAGAGAGGATGAAACTGAACTGAAGTTTACATTCTCAGTCATCTTCCCAACCTTAAATCTCAACTCTCTGTTAAGCAAGGAGGAAGGATGTTTGTTTTTCTTTGGTTTGTTTTTGAACCTAAAAGTAGTCATTATATTTTGAAGTGACAGCTATTGGGAATCATGCTAACTTTTTTGGTAAGGAGGAGGATGACAATTTCTAGATGTATACTGAGAATGCTTTATTCAGATTCCTTGATCTTACTGAGATACCTATTTTGAAGTTTCCTCAGTTACTAAGTAACTCCAAATCGTGTTTCCTGAAGATTTTAGGCAGAAGAGGTAATGACTGAGGTGGGAACAACAGAAATGCTAGTTTTACTTCTTTTAAAAAGGAGGAGAAACTTAGTTTGAGCTGCAGTTAACACTGATGGCATGAGTGCTCTCCCCAGATTGTGTGTGGTGCTTGGGCGCTGTGGAAGCATCAAATAGGTGTGGACATTGCTGCAGCTCAAAGGACAGTGATTACATGCTGTAGTGGAACTGGAAGTTCTTGAATTCCAAATTCACCTTTTTTCCTTCTGTGAAAGAAAGAGCAAAGTCAATAAATACGACTTACTGTAAATATTTTTCCCTATGCACTGTATGTGGCTCTCTAAACCAGTATTGATTTCTCTGTATGTTGCAAATTCTTGTAGCTCTGATCCCATGGATCATGCAGACAGTGCAGCTTCTGCAAGCGGACCTCCTTCCAGAAGTAGGTCAGCTGTGACCAGGAGACACAAATTTGATTTGGCTGCCCGAACGTTGTTGGCACGTGCTGGTAAGTGTCCTGAGAGACTTCCCAGGTCTCGGCTTATCCAGTAAGTGAAGAGGGGAACTGGGACTTGAAGGTTACAAATGCCTCCTTAACACTTAACTGAAGTGTTCACGGGGTAATAAGTAGATGGTGTTTGGCTGCAGAGTTAAAGCAGGAGGAAGTTAGAATTACGGTAATCTTTATTACCTGCACAATAAAAGTCCTACTTTCCTTGTGTTTTCTTCCCACTTGAGCGGGATTATACCGCTCTGTGCAGGCCCACAGGAATCAGAGCCGAAGAGAAGCAATATCTTTGCAGCAAGATCCAGGGGCACTGTATGACTTCAACTTGGATGAGGAGTTGGAAATTGACCTTGATGATGAAGCAATGGAAGCTATGTTTGGCCAAGACCTGGCTAGTGATAATGATATTCTGGGAATGTGGATCCCAGAGGTATTGGATTGGCCTACCTGGGTGTGTGTGACTGCAGCGGGGGCTGCTTTAACTTTCTGCTTTTTGCATGGTCATGTTTTTCAATTTTAAGTAACAGTGCATATGCTTCCAGCCTGTTGGAAGATACCTTACTAAATGTCCACAGTGCTTAAAATCTCCTTGTGTCGCTTCTACAGGTACATAATTTTTCTTCTCCCTCCCCTGAAAGATGAGAACAGAACTGGTGTAGTTTTTATGTTGGTGATACTACTTAGAAGTCAAGTAGGTGTTTCAGATTGCTTGTTCATGTGGGATAACACACATAGGTGTTTGTTCTATTTAAAATAACAACAACAACAACATAATCTGATCTGTAGGAGCATCATTTGTACTTGGATCAGTTTTTAATTTAGTTAGTCATGTCATCTGTTACATTCTCTAGGAAAGGCATGGTGACAAGTCCTCACTCAGTTGTTTTGTAGCCTCACTAAATACACATTTGTAATTGATTGATACAAATTATCATTATTGTTGCTTAGTTACTCTGAAGGCTGATAGAAAAAAAAGGGTTCTTTTTCCTTTTTTGGATCAGGTCTAGTCAAATTCTGAGGAGAAGCAAAAATTTAAAGACAGCATTGAATGTGAACTAGACAGTACATGAAAAGTTACTACTGTCATTGAATTTCAATTCAGATCTGAAATTAAATAGGAATATCTCTTCTGAAACTATATACCTGGATATTTTTTCTTATCTCTTCATTATGTCATAAATTGTCTCTTTCTGTTTGGCTTTGTGCAAGTTAACCACATCAATATCACTCTGTGTGCGTAACAGAAATGGGCAGGAACACCCCTCTAGAAATACTGGCTTGTTTTAGATCTAATTTGAAGGTATTTCTTCTGTAGAAATAACGTGTGAAAATCTTATTGTGCAGCATGTTTGTGAATCTGAAGACAGAGAAGAAGTTGTGGTTTGTGAGCTGTGTGAATCCAGTGTTGTCAGCTTCAACCAACACATGAAAAGAAATCACCCGGGCTGTGGTCGCAGTGCAAATCGCCAAGGCTATCGTAGCAATGGTTCTTATGTGGATGGATGGTTTGGTGGGGAATGTGGGAGTGGAAATCCTTACTATTTATTATGTGGCATCTGCAGAGAGAAATACTTGGCTCTGAAGAGTAAATCTAAAACATCAACTTCTGAAAGGTACAGAAGTACACAATAGCAGAATACTCTGTGTCATGAAAGAAAGCAGTGCAAAAATTCTTACTGACATCAGCATTCTAAGAATGTGATGGAAGAAATCAAAATTCCTAGTAGAATTTGTCTGTGTTTTATCAGAGGTTTAAAATTATTCTCTGAATTCAACTAATGAATATATAGACAAAATACTGATCTGATATTTCTGTTTCTTCAATGAAAAACAAGGAATTCTGTTGGGATGTTGCCTACTCTTGCTCACCTTTGAAAACTTAATTTTTCCCTTTTGTCTGGCAATTGCAGTATTTTTTGTGGGCCTTTTGTACATTAGTATTGCAAAATGTTCCCCCCCCAAACACTTTTAGAACCCCAGTTTATTAGTCTCTCTGTTACTAGTCATTTCCAAAATCATATGCATTGGCCTAACAGTAAAGTAGCTGAATAGTAAACCACGTTTGACATTATTAAGCATATATGTAACTTACTAGATCCCTTCACTTATTTTCTTTGTTACTTTTTTCATACAGGTACAAAGGCCAGGCTCCTGATTTAATAGGTAAACAGGACAGTGTCTATGAAGGTAAGTTTCTAAGTTGATAAAAATATTAAATACTTTGCACTTGCAGAGTGTTCTATTTTCTCAGAGAGATATTTCCATGCAAATAAACCTGACATGAAACTGTACATTAAGGTATACTTCAAAATCTTCTTTGGTCCAGATGTGGTATTTTAGGTCTTTTCTAGTTCAAATTGGGAAAAAAAAAACCCCAGCAGTGACATTTTTTCCTTTTTCTTTCATCTACGTAGTTGAAATAGCAAACAGTGAACTTTGGGTGATGAAGTATTTTGGGTAGGTGTTTTATCCAGAGCTGCACACACAGGCCTGATGTTCAAATAGATTTCTTCAGCTGCCTTTCTAGGAGCAGTTAATTAGCACAGGTCAGAGTCTCAAAAGTCTGCCATTAGGCTTATTCTTTTATTTTTAACCTTTCTGCTAGCTGAGAGTGGCCTGGGGATGGTTTTCACTTTAAACAGATTATTTGTATTGATTGTAGAACACCTTTCCCAGATGATTCTTTGATTTGGGGTTGTTTTGTGCTAGATATGATGACTTCTATTTCTGTGTTGTGAAAAAACAGCTAGTCTGATGCTTCAGAGTCCTCCATGAAACTTGTCTGCAGTAGGAATAAAGATCAAATTTAATAGAGAGGGACAGGAGTGTGATTTTGTTTTGCTGATTTACTGTGATATGTCTATGTAAACATCAGAAGATGAGTTTTATGACTACTGTGTTGCAGATGAAAATCCCCATTTAAAAACCCTGTCTTGTTTACAATTAATTTTAAAATTAATTTGCTCTTTTAGCTTTTTTAACCAAATCTAGTTATATTTCTCCAACTATAGAAGACTGGGATATGTTAGATGTAGATGAAGATGAAAAGCTGACAGGAGAAGAGGAGTTTGAATTACTGGCTGGACCTCTTGGGTTGAATGATCGACGTATCGTGCCTGAACCTGTCCAGTTCCCTGACAGTGACCCTCTGGGTGCTTCAGTTGCAATGGTGACAGCCACCAACAGTATGGAAGAAACATTGATGCAAATAGGTAAATTTGAAATGAGCTTGATTAAAAGGACAAACACCTCCCCTTTATAGGGGCAGTGTAGAAATGTGTTGACAGTCTTTCCTGTGCCCCACCCGAGGAAGTGAAGACAGGGTTCTGAACTGTCCTTTTGTTTAGAGGGGAGTTAGAGAGAAGGGTGTGAGGCATTTATAATGCTCTGAAACTCTGCTGTGACCCTAGTCCTACAGTGGATGCCAGTAGCATGTTTTGCAGAACTCAAAGATAGATTGATGGATTTAATTTTGAATTCAGTGACCAGCCTATTGAAATGCAGGATCAATATGTAAGTTTGTAGGCTCCTCTAATGCAAAAGGAAAATAGAGGAATTAAAATTTACTTGAGTATTGTCAAGTTGTGGTGACTGCACAACTTTGAAATAAGGAGTCATTAAATTAGGGAGTGTATTTTGGGAGTGTATTTTCCTCTCAGTCANACCTCTGATGCAGAAAAATACTTCACTTCTTTGAAGCTTCACTTAAAGGCTAAATGAAAGTGTTCTCCCTGTACATGAAGTCAGCACAATCACCCTAAATCTTTCCTTAGACTAGACCTTAACTTGCATTACTTTTTCTGTCAGGGTAGTTAATGTCCTTGTTCAGCATTCCGTGCAATAGGGGCCTGTAGAGCATGGGGCTGAACAAAGCAGAGCATCATTGCAAAGCATGCCTAATACAGTACACATTGTACAGTTTATTTCAAGAATGTAGCTAATGCTTTCCACTGGTTAATGTTTGCTTAATACTAGGGACTAACATACCTCAGCTTTGGTTTTAAATTCGTTTTTGCCATTATTACTTTGGTATTTGTAGGTGATGACGTGTTTGGTGCAATAGAAAGGGACTTCTGGCGACTAGTGGAAATGATGGCACCATAAGAGTGTGGAATGTTACAAAGAAGCAGTATTCATTGCAACAGACTTGTGTGCTCAACAAGCTGTAAGTTGTCCTTGTATAATAGTCAGACATTTAATTTAAGCTAGATATGTGCAAGATAGTGAAAAGAGCCAAGCCTGCAGTACCTCCTGCACAGTCATTCTCTTATTTTTTTTCTCTGGCACTGTTGCTGTATTTATAGCATATAAAGTAGATTAAATAGCTTAAAACTGAAAACAGAACTTAAATATCAAGCTGCTAAGAGTCAGTATAAAGAGATCATGCTTAAAGGGTTTAAAGATAGTCTTAATTAATTCATGTAATGAAAAATAAGTAAAACAAAAATTGTCCTATGAAAAAATGTGAATATCCTTTAAGTGGACAGGGTTCCTGTGGACAGTTCCAGTGTATAACATGATAACTACAAGTTTGATTCATGTGACTTCTGGTATTCAGAAACTGAACTCTTCCTCCTGAGAGTATCTGGGAAGTAATCTTGTATCATTTAGATATGTCCAAAAAAGAAAAAAAAAAGATGAACATTTAATTCTTTAGCACTGCTTAGGTGTGTTTAACTCAGGAGACAGAAGAAACAGCACAGAACTGGTTGATCACTGGTTGTTGCATGATGATTTCTTACTGGTTGTTTGAGTTCTTGTTTGCTTGCTGCTGTTTGGTGCTGCCTTAAAAGCAACAAATAAGTGATGATCATTGGCAGAGATGTGTAATTCATGTGAGAAGAAAAGTGTGCTTCCTCTGCAGTAGGTTCAGAATTCAGGACTTTTATGGGCTTCACTGTTAACAATCTCAATAATTGCTTTAAGTACAAATGCAACACAATTGTATTTGTATTCTTTATTGCAACAGGTAAGTGCCAGTTCAGCTTTAAAGGCAGAAAAATTGGTATTTTAGCCCTAGGAGATGAGCAGATGAAAAGGCATCATCCCTTCTTTCTGATGGGATTATCTTCTCTTGCTTTGAGAATAATTCTTGTCTTTCTGAGTGCAGAGGAACATTATTTAGATGCTACCAGATTACTGTTCTCTGATATATTATGACTGTATTACTACCTATGATGTTAACTTTTAGCAATAACATTGGGACATGTTATGTTAGTAAGTTAATGTTGTTAGTAATAGTTACAGCATCCCATATTCACAAATTAAATGTCTCCTGCTTAAGCAAGAACACACCAAAAGTATGCTGCTTGTGTCTTCCAAAATATGGGGATGATACAGTGTTTGGTCTAACATGGGCATCCTGGTATAATATGTAACATTATAGCCTGCATTTTCCTTTTAGTAAAATCATTACAAACTGCCTGTCGTGTGTGACCTTAAGGGCAATAAAACATACCAGTGGTCCTGCTACAGTTAGCCAGAGCAAACTTTAAAACAGAATTTGAGAACAGTGTAACAACATTGTAAGGGGAGGAAGAGTTGAAGCTGCAGCAGAGAGCAGGATGTACCACTTTCCTTTGGTCCAAACTGTTCTCTTTCATTTCAGGACCTCCCAGAACGTTTTGCCCTTACCAAAACTGTGAAATGTGAGACCTAAATAGGCAAAGCTAAAGATAATTAAACTTATTTTTCTAATTGAAACTGAACGTCAGATTTCTTACCGTGGAAATAAGTGGAATTTCATTCTGTAGTTTGAAGTGGNCTGATCCCTTGCCCATCCTGCAGGTGCTGTGTGATTGCCCCCAGGATGATCTGCTCCATAACCCGGTCAGGCTGACGGGCCTGTAGTTTCCTGGGTCCTCCTTCCGTCCCTTTTTGTGGATTGGCGTGACATTCGCCAACTTCCCATCATCTGGAATGTCCCCAGTGAGCCAGGACTGTTGGTAGATGATAGAGAGAGGCTTGGCAAGTTCTTCTGCCAACTCTCTCATCACCCTGGGGTGGATCCCATCTGGTCCCATAGACTTGTGGGGATCCAAGCAG
The DNA here is from genome assembly GCA_038090715.1 of Florisuga fusca. Lineage (NCBI taxonomy): Eukaryota > Metazoa > Chordata > Aves > Apodiformes > Trochilidae > Florisuga > Florisuga fusca. The sequence goes on along the minus strand of JAAWXA010000040.1, from coordinate 3,940,587 downwards.
CTCAGTAGGTCACTGACTGTTTCCTTCTGGATTACAGGGGGGCTGTTTAGATTCTTGTCACCTTCTATAAACTCCAGAAGCCAGCTGTCTTCAGGATAACCTCTCTCACTGTTGAAAACTGAGGCAAAGATGGTGTTAAATACCTCAGCCTTATCTTCATCTTTGACAACTATATTCCCACCCATGTCCAGTAAAGAATGGAGGTTTTCCTTGCCCCTCCTTTTGCCATTGATGTATCTGTAGAAGGACTTTTTGTTATCCTTCACAGAGGTGGCGAGATTCAGTTCACGTTGTGCCTTTGCTTCTCTAATTTTCTTTCTACAAGACCTAGCTATATTCCTAAATTCCTCCTGAGTAGTTAGCCCTTTTTTCCATAATTGGTAGGCCCTCTTCTTAACCCTAATTTCTTTCAAAGTCTCTCTGTTCAGCCAGACCGGTCGTCTTCCCCACCGGCTCGCCTTTCGGCACACAGGGACAGCTGCTCCTGTGCTTTCAGAACTTGCTCCTTGAAGTACGTCCATCCCTCCTGGACCCCTTTGTTTTCAAGGGCTCTTTCCCAGGGTACACTCTGGACTAGTCTTGTGAATAGGCCAAAATCTGCCCTCCAGAAGTCACACGTAGGGGTTTTATTGACGACCCTCCTTGTATCCCTGAGTATTGAAAACTCTATTATTTCATGATCGCTGAGTCCCAGACATCCACAGACCACCACATCTCCCACCAGCCCCTCTCTGTTTGTGAAAAGAAGGTCAAGCGGGGCTCCATCCCTGGTAGGCTCATTTACCAGCTGGAGCAGGAAATTCTCTTCTATACACTCCAGGAATCTCCTAGACTGCCTCCTCTCTGCTGTGTGGAGTTCCCAGCAGATGTCTGGCAGGCTAAAGTCACCCACGAGAACAAGGGACGACGATTTCGAAACATCCGCCAACTGTTTGTAGAATAATTCATCACCCTCGTCCTCCTGATCGGGTGGTCTGTAACAGACTCCCACCAGGATATCAGCCTTGTTGGCCTTCCCCCTGATTCTGACCCACAGGCACTCCACCGTATTATTACTGACTTCCACTTCTACAGAGTCAAGAGACTCTCTAACATATAGGGCTAACCCTCCACCTCTCCTACCCTGCCTGTCCCTTCTGAAGATCCTGTAGCCGCCCATGGCAGCACTCCGGTCATGGGAGTCATCCCACCACATTTCCATGATAGTGACTACATCATAGCTTTCCTGTTGCACGATGGCTTCTAGCTCCTCCTGTTTGTTGCCCATCCTGCGTGCATTGGTGTACATGCACTTCAGATGGGCTGCTGATTTGTCTTTTAACTTGGGCTGTCCACCCTTGGGCTCCTTTCTGGAGAGCCCAATTTCAACCCCTCCCCCCCTTCAAACCTAGTTTAAAGCCCTCCTTATCAGCCCTGCCAACTTATGAGCTAGAGTCCTTTTCCCCTGTTAGATAGATGCAGCCCACCTGTTATGCTGAAATGAGGCCCATAGTCAAAAAACCCAAAGTTCCTCCGATGGCACCAATCCCTCAGCCACCTATTGATAAGATAGGTTTTCCTACTCCTCTCTTCATTCATCCCCTCTACTGCAGGAAGTGAGGCAAACACCACTTGTGCTCCTGTCCCATCAACTAATTGACCCAGCGCCTTGAAGTCCTTTTTAATCACCCTGGTACTTCTTCCATTAATGTCATCACTGCCAGCCTGGACTACCAGCAGCGGATAATAATCTGAGGGCCGGATTAGCTGAGGGAGTGTCCTACTAATATCCCTCACCCGGGCCCCAGGAAGGCAGCAGACCTCCCTGTGAGACAGGTCTGGTCGACATGTAGGGCCCTCAGTTCCCCTCAGAAGGGAGTCACCAACTACAACCACCTTTCTTTTCTTCTTTGTAGCTGTAGTTATAACCTGTCTGGTAGATGGGGGGCAAGCAGGAGACCTTTCAGACAGATCTTCCNGATCACCCAGTGACCTTAGTTTGTCTCTTGTGTGTTGGAGCATCAGTGGCAAGTATCTGGCTGGAGCTACAGAGAAGATGGTGAACATTTGGCAAGTCAATGGTATGCTCTTAGCTACCCGTGACACTTCATGACACAACATGTTGCTAGAGAATCTGCTGTGTTGAACATTTGTTTACCCAAGCATTTAACTGTGTGTGTTCTCCAGTGTAAATCCCTACCATCTTCCATAGTGTCTTGTAAACCTGTTTAATTAGAGGAAGGCACTAACCACAAATGGATGTGGGCTTTACAATTAATTCAGTAGAAAACTGAGCAGCATATGAGTCCTCGCTGGATCAGAAATGCTTAGGTGTGAGACTTGATCTCTTAGCAGTTTTTCTCTGTAAATGCTGTCTTCCTGCCATCTGCAAGAATTACCCTTCTGCATGCAACAGGGCCATTGTGAAAATTGACTGCAACAGGTGGAGGAAAGGTTGCTTGAGTGAGCAGACAGGAGGAATGTCTTCTAATGACAGTAGGATGAGTGAGTCTCGTTTAGTTATTTGAACAAGAGTCATGGAGAAGCATATAAATAAATACATGAGGAAGATGAGGCAAAGCCAAGGGAGAAAAAGCAGCTGTGTAAGAAAATGGGCAGTGTTAACACAGAAGAAATATAAGTAAATTGTCCATGAACAACTTCAGGCAAATTTCTAATGTTCATAAGATTGTGATGTCATATTTTATAAGGAGGAATGACATTTGGGAGAGAAATACTATAAAATGATTTAACTAAACTTATGAGATTGCATTGTGGTGAGGGGACTGAAACCTGTAGTTTCCAAACCTCCAGTCTCTTGTCTTGCACTTAGGAAAATCATGGGTTACACTGCTCATGGTAATAGACGATCCACAGGAAAAGTATAAATTTACTGAATACTGAAGAATTTAGCTTCCGTCTGTAACAAAACTGTCACTTGACTGATAATAGAGATATGCTAGCTTGATTTTGCCTCTGTAGATTAGTGGACCATTGCTTCTTAGAGTTACACCTACATAATGCATTTGCAGTATGTCCTAGCTTTAAATAGGATCTCTTCATATTTTTCCATGGAAAGTATTTTTGCTGTTTCTTTCTGAAGGTGGAGTAGTTTTAAGAAACTTTTTGTCTCCTAGGAGGAAAAGGACTGCTAGATCTTCAGCCTCACTGGGTGTCTGCTCTAGCTTGGCCAGAAGAAGGGCCAGCTGCAGCATGGACAGGAGATGCTCCAGAATTATTATTAATTGGTCGTATGGATGGGTCTCTTGGTCTTATTGAAGTTGTAGATATTTCAACCATGCACCGAGTAGAACTGGAACACTGCTACAGAAAGGATGGTAGGTGATTGTATCATTGTTTAAGGAGAAAGTAAAGTTGTTTTTGTCTTTTTTTTTCTTTTTTTTTCCCAATTAAGCAACTGTATAGTCTTACTTTTTCAATATTGTTCATGGCATATGACTTCTGGTACTTTATCTGGAAGCATCATTCACTCACATCTGAGGGGTCTCCATCTGCACACTGATTCCACTAGGGCAGGGACTGACAGTTTGTAGCAACCTGGTGAAACCCTGACCCTCCTTGCTGTCATGTATAATCAGTAGAAATTCCCTGCAGTGTCTGCTCTGTCTACAGATAGCATGGAGTCAGTGTCATTTGAATTACTGAACTGTTGCCATTTGCCTCTGTAGTTCCATTCCCAGGGGACATCAAGTAGCAAGCACATCTTCTCTAGTATTGAGTGGTTTTGCCTATGGATACTTCAGGAAATTGGCAGAGGCAATATCTAAGTGTGCTAAGAAAGGCTCCAATTGTTTCAGTGCTGTTCTTAGAACCGTCTGTGGTTTACATACATGAATAACAATCAGACTTCTTGTTTTCTTTTCACCCTATCAATTGTTTTAATAAAAGGATTAATGAAAATAGTATTACAAAATTATCTCAACACTTGTCACTACGGAGCTGTATTGAACAACAGTGGGAGAGCCGCCAAGGCTCCAAACTTCGAGGTTTTAGGTACAAAAGCAAACCAATAGCCTGATAGGTGCTGTGGCTAGGGTTCCATGGGAGGGTGAGGGCAGCAGATTTTTTTTCCAGTGTTCACTCTCTTTGTTTGGGATCCAGGCCTGTTTGTGTGGTAATTTGGAGCCAAATTTTACAATGCCCAGGGGCTCTCACATGCTGGAAGAAAAGAGAAATGCCATGACAGAATCTGATTTCAGAGGGGTCACTGTCTTACCTAGCAGTACCAGCTCACGGATGCCCCTTTTTTTATTTCCACCACAGGCTCTTAAGCCAGGAAACGCAGGCAGCTTCAACAGAGCTGCCAGACCCCTCGGCGAGTTCCTCATCGAACCGCCCTACAGCCACCCCTCCTCTCGGCCCTGTCTCCGACCTCCACCCGCCCCCTGAAACAGCTCCCGGAACAGCTTTTCTCACCCACTCGCTGCCCTCTGCTCCCTTCACAGACAAAGGCAAAGTTGTCGCTGCTGCTCCGGGTGCTCCCCCCGGCCAGCGGTGACGGAGTCGGAGCCTCCTATCATTCCTAACCTCGGCAGCGGTCGACCATTGCCTCAACCCTCTGAAAGTGGTGGTCGACCCCCGACCGGCTTCAAGCCACCGCGAACCTTTCACCATGCGCCGCCGACCCCCGAGGGCCCGCCTGACCCTTCCCAGCGGGGTCCTGCTCCCCCATTTCCCTCACATGAACAAAAAAGCGTCCTCCGAAAAGGCCGCTACGGACAGGCAGACGCCCCGCTCCCTCGGCCCCACACAGAGGAGCTGCTGTTTGCTAAGAGGAAGGGGAACCCGGGAGGGGCTCTGCTAACGGCGGCTTTTGTGCCCCCCACCCCAGGAGTTTCCCATCCCCACCCCCAGGACACGGCCCCTGCCAAGCTGAGGACAATTTCCCCCAAATGTCTCTCAGGGAAGCTGCCACCGAACAGCCTGACTGTGACACTGCAGGGATACACAGTGTTCTGCATTTACAATCACCGGAGAGGTGAGAAAATGGAGCCTGGACAACTCCTAGGATGTGGTGATGCGTTGAGCCCAGGATCACCCCTCGGTCCCAGGATCAGAGCCCAGGTCCCATACAAGAGATTTCACCACATGCTGCACTTTCCAAACACCACATTTTATTTGGGGACCATATGAACTCTTGGAAGCGATGCCAGAGGCCAGGAGGCTGCACCTCCTGCTGCTCTGAGGAGACAAGGAAAGCAGCTCTGGCTCAGCTGTGCCCTGCCCAGCTGTCCAAAGCCACCTGGGCCCACATGGGGACACAGACCCTGCCCAGCATGGCNACCAGCAGGTCCAGGGAGGTGATTCTTCCCCTGTACTCAGCGCTGGTGAGGCCACACCTCGAGTACTGTGTCCAGTTCTGGGCCCCTCAGTTTAAGAAGGATGTAGAGGTCCTGGAACAGGTCCAAAGGAGGGCAGCCAGGCTGGTGAAGGGACTCGAGCACAGGCCCTATGAGGAGAGGCTGAGAGAGCTGGGGCTGTTCAGCCTGAAGAAGAGGAGGCTCAGGGGAGACCTCATTGCTGTCTACAACTACCTGAAAGGAGGCTGTAGCGAGGTGGGAGCTGGACTCTTTTCACAGACGACCTTCAACAAGACAAGAGGACACAGTCTTAAGTTGTGCCAGGGGAGGTTTAGGTTAGATATTAGAAAGAATTTCTTCACGGAGAGGGTGATTAGGCTATGGAATGGACTGCCCGGTGAGGTGGTGGATTCTCCGTCCCTGGAGACATTTAAAAAAAGACTGGATGTGGCACTCAGTGCCATTGTCTAGCAACTGCTCCGGTGGGTCAAGGGTCGGACTAGATGATCTCTGAGGTCCCTTCCAACCCGGCTAATTCTATGATTCTATGAAATATTGAGAAACAAACTCTGCTCAGAGTCATGTGTATCTAACAGCACGCACAAGTCCCCGCTCCTCCACCAGGATGGTCTCCCACATGGAAGCTCTCCACACCAACCTTCTAGTGCCCTTCAAGCCAACATCCCAACAACCCCCCCAAAACCCCACATCCCTGCCCTCCAGCAGGAGAGAGGAGCCTCAGAGCTGCCCTCCTCCCCGTCCCCGTCCCCACCCCCTGCCCGGGGCTGCGTGGAGGCCAGGGGGACCCTCAACACCCCAAGGGGCTCTTAACAGGCAGAAAGCCTCCGACCAGAGCAGGGGGCCGGGAAAAGGGACCTCCCCTGACTACAGGGGGGCACCTGCCAGCTCCCTTTCTCCCTCCATTGAGCAGACAGAGGCTCTCACCGGGCAACACAGCAAGAGGCCAAAGACCCCAGCACAGTGACAAGCGGGAGGGCCGGGGCCTGGATCTCTCACGGCCGTTACGGCCGTTGCAGCCGTTGCGTCTCTAAGGCCGTTGCGGAGCTGAGGGCGGCGTGGTGGCCATACTTGTGCTGGGATTCTCACACCTGCATCTATGCTCACTGGTAACAGACCACCTTTGCAGCATATTAACAGTAATTAATACATAGAAACAGGGACAGCCATTTCCAAGAGCTCCAAACTCTGATGGACTCAGCTTGGTATGAAGGGAGGATGTATAGTTTCCCCTAAACAGAAAAACCCTAACAGGTCAACAGATATTGCCACAGGTAACCAGGTAGAGCCAATGCCCAGTGTACTGCTGAACAGACCATTGATGTCACACACAACAAAGCCAATGCCCTTTGCCCAACATTCCCAATCAGCAAGCAACAATCAGACTAAAGAGGTTGAAACTACCAGTTGTAGCAGAGTCCTGCTTTTCGCTTCCTCTCAGGTGCCCCAAAAGGACCTTCTTGAAAAATTGCTGCAGGAAGGAGCCCCCAGCCCCACACGGAGGAGCTGCTGTTTGCTAAGAGGAAGGGAAACCCGGGAGGGGCTCTGCTAACGGCGGCTTTTGTGCCCCCACCCCAGGAGTTTCGCATCCCCACCCCCAGGACACGGCCTCTGCCCAGCTGCAGGGCATCAGCCCGAGTGCCCGGCCCGGCTGCTCATGGCCGGGGCTGCTGCGGGGCTCTGACACGGAGGGGAGTCAGCCAGGACACTGCGTGCTCAGGGGCTGCACAGAGACCAGCTGGGCACCAACAGTTCCTCTTCTTCCTCTGCAGGGCACAACCCAGAACTGCACACAAAGCTGGAGCTCCACAGCCCTGCTCAGACTTAGTCTACATGAGAATCATCAACCCACAGACAGCTTTGTTTTTTCCCCAAATGTCTCTCAGGGAAGCTGCCACCGAACAGCCTGACTGTGACACCGCAGGGATACACAGTGTTCTGCATTTACAATCACCGGAGAGGTGAGAAAATGGAGCCTGGACAACTCCTAGGATGTGGTGATGCGCTGATCCCAGGATCACCCCTCGGTCCCAGGATCAGAGCCCAGGTCCCATACAAGAGATTTCACCACATGCTGCACTTTCCAAACACCACCTTTTATTTGGGGACCATTTGAACTCTTGGAAGCGATGCCAGAGGCCAGGAGGCTGCACCTCCTGCTGCTCTGAGGAGACAAGGAAAGCAGCTCTGGCTCAGCTGTGCCCTGCCCAGCTGTCCAAAGCCACCTGGGCCCACATGGGGACACAGACCCTGCCCAGCATGGCTGGAACCTCCTGTAGCCTCTTGGGCAGCTCCTGATGAATCCATATGGTGCCAAACAGCCTCCAACAGGGTATCTTGTTTGGGCCTGCGCTCAGCCGCATGAATCCAGCTGCTCTAGGTCTCTGTGGGAGAGGTCAAAAACTCTGCAGACACCCTGGTGACCTCCTGGAAGTGACAGAAGAGGAATGCAGCAGCTGCTTCTCCCAGCTCGGGAGAGTTGTCATCAGCTGGGAGTCTCTGGATGCTGATGCAATTCCTCACCTGTAGGTGGGCTGTAAGAACTCAGCACCAGCTGATGATGCCCATGACACTGAGCAGGACTGCTGCCAGGTGCAAACGTTCATCATCATCCTCAGGTGTGAGCAGGACTGTCCCCGTGGAGGTGTGCTTGATGACAAGGCTCATCATTCAGGTGAAACGCCCTCCATTTGAAACTCAGCCTTCTTCCTGCAGCTGCCAAACCAAGCCCTGAAGACAAAGCAGTGCTAGGGTTTACAAGAGCTTTTGGCTGAGAGAAACCCTGACTCCCCTCCTGCCCTGTGCCTCCTTGCAGCACCACCCTAAAGGGTGGAAGGGTAACCTGGCTGTCCAACAAGCTGGGGCCAGGACACTCACAGGGGAAGAGGTAGCAGCTGATGTGCAGGTAGCAGGAGGGGCCAGGACAAATGCTGTGTGCTCTGCAGGCTTGGGGACCATCATCCCACCAGGACCTTCCCCCCAGCGCAGCCACTTCCTCCTGCTGGGATGACATTAGGGAGGTTGAACTGGGAGAGCCAGGGGACCGGAGAGTTCTGGGGGCACTCGTTTGGACAGAGAGAGTCGAGCACAGCCTGGGGCTGCACATGAGGGAAGGTCTGGGGAAGAGCAGCCGTGACGGGGCGGTGGTGAAAGTACCGTCAGGAAGATGGGGGCAGCAAGATTGTCCTTGACCCATCTCAGCAGCAGCAGAAGCAGAGGCCTCGGAAGGACCATCTTGATCTCTCCATCTCCCTGACACTCTGCAGGATGTGCAAGGTCTGCTGTGCTAGGCACCTGACTGAGGCATCAGGGTCATTCTCCAAGCGCTTGAGGGCTGCAACAGGAAGCAAGAAAGAAAGAAAGGAAAGTGAGCAGAGGTGAAAGCCTGCTGTCTGCACAGACCCTTCTACGCAAGCCCCATCCCTCTCTTTCCCTGACTAGGAAGAGCAGCTGGGAGCAAGGGAGCAGCTGGAAGCTCAGGAATCCCAGGCTCCCAGACTGGGGTGGGCTGGAAGGGACCTTCTTAAGGATCGCCTAGTGCCAACCCCCCACCACGGGCAGGGACACCTCCCACTAGGCCGGGGAGCTCCAAGCCACAGCCAGCCTGGCCACCAACACTTCCAGGGATGGGACAGTCACAGCTTCTCCCTCCCCTGCAGCGGAGCCAGGAATGGCAGCACCCTGCCCAGGCTCTCTCCCCACCAGCTGCCCCACCAGCACCCCTCTGACCCTACTCACCATCCCACACAACCTCCAGCGTCCGTTTGGATCGATTCCTCGCCAGGCGCTGCGCAGCAATCCCTGTGCACAGAGCTCCCGTCAGACCTCCCCCTCCCCAGCACTGCGGCAGCACAGCCCCCGGCCCGGCCAGCTCGGCCGCACGGCCTCCTGCCCCTCCGCAGGGATGGCCCCGGGCAAGTCCCCGAGGGCGCTGCTGCCACTGAGCCAGGCGGCCACCAAGGCCACCTGCCTGGCCAGGGCAGGGCAGGNATAATTACAAGTTTGATTCATGTGACTTCTGGTATTCAGAAACTGAACTCTTCCTCCTGAGAGTATCTGGGAAGTAATCTTGTATCATTTAGATATGTCCAAAAAAGAAAAAAAAAAGATGAACATTTAATTCTTTAGCACTGCTTAGGTGTGTTTAACTCAGGAGACAGAAGAAACAGCACAGAACTGCAACCAGTTGCATGATGATTTCTTACTGGTTGTTTGAGTTCTTGTTTGCTTGCTGCTGTTTGGTGCTGCCTTAAAAGCAACAAATAAGTGATGATCCTTTGCAGAGATCTGTAATTCATGTGAGAAGAAAAGTGTGCTTCCTCTGCAGTAGGTTCAGAATTCAGGACTTTTATGGGCTTCACTGTTAACAATCTCAATAATTGCTTTAAGTACAAATGCAACACAATTGTATTTGTATTCTTTATTGCAACAGGTAAGTGCCAGTTCAGCTTTAAAGGCAGAAAAATTGGTATTTTAGCCCTAGGAGATGAGCAGATGAAAAGGCATCATCCCTTCTTTCTGATGGGATTATCTTCTCTTGCTTTGAGAATAATTCTTGTCTTTCTGGGTGCATGGGAACATAATTTAGATGCTACCAGATTACTGTTCTCTGATATATTGTGACTGTATTACTACCTATGATGTTAACTTTTAATGATAACATTGGGACATGTTATGTTAGTAAGTTAATGTTAAATTACATTAAATTAATGTTGTTAATTACATGTTGTAATTAAACTTATTTTTCTAATTGAAACTGAACTTCAGATTTCTTACCGTGGAAATAACTGGTATCTCATTCTGTAGTTTGAAGTGGTTTTACATAGAATACAGAACTATGAGCAGAAAGGTTTTTTATGTATAAATCTACAGTGATGGCAGGAGGACTCCAGATATTACTTTTCTGAAGTACTGATCTGATGTTTTCCTGTCTGCTTAAAGAAAATACCCTTTATAAACTGCATTATTTTATTATATTGTAGAGAAGGTGATTCTGAAGAAAGTCTTGGATCACCCAGTGACCTTAGTTTGTCTCTTGTGTGTTGGAGCATCAGTGGCAAGTATCTGGCTGGAGCTACAGAGAAGATGGTGAACATTTGGCAAGTCAATGGTATGCTCTTAGCTACCCGTGACACTTCATGACACAACATGTTGCTAGAGAATCTGCTGTGTTGAACATTTGTTTACCCAAGCATTTAACTGTGTGTGTTCTCCAGTGTAAATCCCTACCATCTTCCATAGTGTCTTGTAAACCTGTTTAATTAGAGGAAGGCACTAACCACAAATGGATGTGGGCTTTACAATTAATTCATTTCTGATCCAGCGAGGACTCATATGCTGCTCAGTTTTCTACTGAATTAATTGTAAAGCCCACATCTCTTAGCAGTTTTTCTCTGTAAATGCTGTCTTCCTGCCATCTGCAAGAATTACCCTTCTGCATGCAACAGGGCCATTGTGAAAATTGACTGCAACAGGTGGAGGAAAGGTTGCTTGAGTGAGCAGACAGGAGGAATGTCTTCTAATGACAGTAGGATGAGTGAGTCTCGTTTAGTTATTTGAACAAGAGTCATGGAGAAGCATATAAATAAATACATGAGGAAGATGAGGCAAAGCCAAGGGAGAAAAAGCAGCTGTGTAAGAAAATGGGCAGTGTTAACACAGAAGAAATATAAGTAAATTGTCCATGAATAACTTCAGGCAAATTTCTAATGTTCATAAGATTGTGATGTCATATTTTATAAGGAGGAATGACATTTGGGAGAGAAATACTATAAAATGATTTAACTAAACTTATGAGATTGCATTGTGGTGAGGGGACTGAAACCTGTAGTTTCTAAACCTCCAGTCTCTTGTCTTGCACTTAGGAAAATCATGGGTTACACTGCTCATGGTAATAGACGATCCACAGGGAAAGTATAAATTTACTGAATACTGAAGAATTTAGCTTTGGTCTGTAACAAAACTGTCACTTGGCTGGTAACAGAGATATGCTAGCTTGATTTTGTCTCTGTGTAGATTAGTGGACCATTGCTTCTTAGACTTACACCTACATAATGCATTTGCAGTATGTCCTAGCTTTAAATAGGATCTCTTCATGTTTTTCCATGGAAAGTATTTTTGCTGTTTCTTTCTGAAGGTGGAGTAGTTTTAAGAAACTTTTTGTCTCCTAGGAGGAAAAGGACTGTTAGATCTTCAGCCTCACTGGGTGTCTGCTCTAGCTTGGCCAGAAGAAGGGCCAGCTGCAGCATGGACAGGAGATGCTCCAGAATTATTATTAATTGGTCGTATGGATGGGTCTCTTGGTCTTATTGAAGTTGTAGATATTTCAACCATGCACCGAGTAGAACTGGAACACTGCTACAGAAAGGATGGTAGGTGATTGTATCATTATTTAAGGAGAAAGTAAAGTTGTTTTTGTCTTTTTTTTTCTTTTTTTTTCCCAATTAAGCAACTGTATAGTCTTACTTTTTCAATATTGTTCCTGGCATATGACTTCTGGTACTTTATCTGGAAGCATCATTCACTCACATCTGAGGGGTCTCCATCTGCACACTGATTCCACTAGGGCAGGGACTGACAGTTTGTAGCAACCTGGTGAAACCCTGACCCTCCTTGCTGTCATGTATAATCAGTAGAAATTCCCTGCAGTGTCTGCTCTGTCTACAGATAGCATGGAGTCAGTGTCATTTGAATTACTGAACTGTTGCCATTTGCCTCTGTAGTTCCATTCCCAGGGGACATCAAGTAGCAAGCACATCTTCTCTAGTATTGAGTGGTTTTACCTCTGGGTACTTCAGGAAATTGGCAGAGGCAATATCTAAGTGTGCTAAGAAAGGCTCCAATTGTTTCAATGCTGTTCTTAGAACCATCTGTGCTTCAGATACATGAATAACAATCAGACTTCTTGTTTCCTTTTCTCTAGCATAGGTCTTTTCAGCCTGTCAATTGTTTTAATAAAAAGAATAATGAAAATGCTGTTACAAAATTATCTCAACACTTGGTTTTAATTTTGATGTAAAAATTCAAGAAAATTTTTAGACTACAAGTATATTAATTAATCTTTGTGGTGGGGGAAGTTGTTACACATTTCATATTTTAGGCAATTGCACAGAAAAACCTCTTCGGCAGGAGTGAAGGTCACAGAATCATAGAATGGCTGGGGGTTGGGAGGGACCTGAAAGATCATCTGTCTAGTTCCAGACCTCCTGCATTGGCAGGGATACCTTCCAGTAGGTCTCTTATACACAAGTTACCATCCAAAGTGGCCTTGAACACTTCCAGGGAGGGGGCAGCCACAACTTCCCTGGGCAACCTGTGCCAGCATTTCACCAGCCTCATAGGAGAGAATTTTTTTCCTAATGCCTGAGCTAAATCTCCCCTCTTCAAGAGGGAGATGTCAATTGTTTGAAACCATTTCCCCTTGTCCTCCCACTACACATCCATGTCAAAAGCCCCACACCAGCTTTCTTGTAGCCCCCTTCAGACATTGGGAAGCTGCTATGAGGTCTCCTCAGAGCTTCCTGCCTGTGCTTCTTTTGGTGCAGCCCAGGACACAGTTCAGGTTCAATTTAGTTTAATTAATTCTTGCATTGTCTGTTTGTGTAGTGTCTGTCACATGCCTTGCCTGGTTCAGTGAAGACAGACCGTTTGCAGTTGGTTACTCTGATGGAAAATTGCTAATAGGAACAAAGGAACCACTTGAAAAAGGAGGAATCATTCTAGTTGATGCACATAAGGTAGAGTTAATTTTCTTTAAACTAATGTAATGTATAGTTTCATGTTTTTGTAAAGCAGAAGATGCTTTTTCCAAAGTACACAGCTGCAAAGGTTTCAGTCCTTTGCTTGGCTAGTATGTAATAATAAGTCATCAATAATCCAAAATTTTTTTATTAAGCTAAGAAGAGAATTCTTCAAGTGTAGGTGTAGTAAAAGCATCTTGAATGCTTTGATGAACTGGTTTTGGTGTTGTAAGCATGGTGTGCTGTGACAATAAAACTCTTATTTGCCTTCTGCATTATGGGATGATCTCCTTTGCCAATATGTTTATGAGCCATGTGCCATAAGGTAATTCATACCACAGTTTCTTAGTATGAAAAAGAAGGAAACATTGTCTACTTCTTTGGGGAAAAAATTATCAAAAAAAGCATGCAATGAAATGGGAACATTTTTTCCTATGCTTTACCTTTATTTTCTCTTAGGAACCTAGAATTTTTTTTTTCATTTGATAATTCTGAAACATCTTGTTAAAATTTTGTAACTGCAACTCACTATCCTGTAACAATTTTTTTGAGAATAAGATCTTCTTTGCTGTTAATATTTAAACGTTACATTAGCTCCAAGCATGACATTTTCTCTGTTCTTAATGTGCTGTTGTCTTATACCCACTCTTAATTTTTTAAAATCCAATAGGATTTGATTGTTAGTATGAAGTGGGACCCAACTGGTAAGATTCTTCTGACGTGTGCCAAGGAAGAAACAGTGAAACTCTGGGGATGTATGGGAGGATGCTGGAGACGTCTGCATTCCCTGTCCCATCCAGCTCTTGTGAATGGCATTGCCTGGTGTGCTCTTCCAGGGAAAGGGCCCAAGTTGCAGCTTCTACTAGCTACGTATGTCACTTTAAAAACAGTTCTTACAGCTCTTTTACAGGTGTTTTCTACCAGTCTTCAGTTTCCAGAGCAGGGAAAGGTTTTTGTCTTAAAAAAAAAAATTAACATGAACTCAGTAAGCTCGTTGTCTTGAGATCTGTAAGGCTTCAGAATTCAGATGGGAAGAGTGGCTCTGGTCTTACTTGAAATTTTTTTGTTTCATCCAAATACTTTTTCTGAAAATATGGTGTTAGTAAAAATTGAAAATCTGCAAGGTGGGAAGAGTAATAATGCATTTATCCATTGGGAACATTCCTTTCTATTCTAGATAAATTAATGTAATACTATTTTATAGCAAGGTGGTGAAGACTACTGGTACTTTAAGTTAATATCAAACCATTGATATTTTGTTAGTTAATACCTTTATTTTATTCTTTTTTTGATTTATTCTGACTTCCTTCAGTGGATGCCACAATGGTTTGGTGTGTGTCTGGACTGTTCCCCAGGACGTAGTAATCACGTTGCAGTCCAGCTCAACTTCCTCAGAAGGGTGGTGGGACCAAGAAGCAAGTGCCAAGGTAAAAGGAATAAACTCAGAGTGTAAGAGATTCTCTTTGCTTGTTGTGAAACTGGGGGAGGAGAAGTGAGTGAGTTACTCAAATCTCAACATTTCCTGAGAGAAGACGTTTGATAAATGGAAGTTTATGTTGTATTTGTATATGTATTTTCAGAACAGGAAATGAAAAATCACAGGTTTAAGTGAATTTTAATTGGATGAAGATTATACTTTGATATGTTTCCACTTTTTTAGAAGTTGATAGATCTAAACTAAAACATAATAAGATTTAATAATTGTTTCTAGGCGAAAGTAAATCAAGAATAATTTCACTTATGTAAATTATAATGTTGTTTTTAATGCTGGTGGCATTTTGTAAGGGAAGGAAAGATAATGTGATGAAGATATTCATCAGATATGATCACAGAACTGGTCTTTTTCATTTCCTCCTGGAAAGTACCCCATCTCTGTGGTTGATCAGTATTTATTACACCATATGTAAGCTCCTACACTTTTCCATTTTCCGTAAATAGTTTGAAGTGTTCCTTAACTATGAAACTATTTGCAGGATGGATACAGAAAAGCAGTAGAAGTCAAGTGTGTATTTCAACTGAGGGGACACATTACTCCTGTTCGGACTGTCGTGTTCAGTCCTGATGGACTGGCCTTAGTGTCTGGTGGCCTTGGGGGTCTCATGAATATTTGGTCTTTACGGGTAAGATCATGTTTATTCTGACCTGATTTTTTTTCAGTATGAATATCTGAAATAGCCAAAGCATTGGACTAGCTTGCTTTATTTTCCCCCTTAGTATGCTAGAAACATTAGAGAACGTGTAGTTTAAAGCAATGGTATAAAATTATAAATGATAAAATATAGATTT
Organism: Florisuga fusca; assembly: GCA_038090715.1. Taxonomy (NCBI): domain Eukaryota; kingdom Metazoa; phylum Chordata; class Aves; order Apodiformes; family Trochilidae; genus Florisuga; species Florisuga fusca. The sequence goes on along the minus strand of JAAWXA010000040.1, from coordinate 3,925,244 downwards.
AAATTGTACTTCATATTGAATCATTTTGTGTACTACTGTTGATTCATGCTGCAGTCTCATTTCTGTTAGGCTTTGTGAAACCAGACACTCTTAATAGTTGGGAACAGCATTCACTTAGTTTGTTCACTTAGTTTGAGAACTTTAATAATATGGTTTATTATATGCTTCTAAATCCTTTGTTATTTCCTTACTATGATAATTTTTTTTTTTTTTTTTTTTTTAGTATAAAACATTCAGTTTTTAAATAGTTACTGAACAGTCTGGGAGAATGTCATCTCTTTGGAATGTGATCGTGTGCATTTAAACAGAAAATGAGCTGTGTATACACACTGACACAACAAACTTCTTTCTTTAGGATGGCTCAGTATTACAGAGTGTTGTGATAGGTTCTGGAGCTATTCAGACTGCAGTGTGGATACCTGAAGTTGGAGTAGCTGCTTGTTCAAACAGATCAAAGGTGACACTGTATTAAATTAATGGTCTTGCTGATTTTTTACTAACAGAAAATGTCATTTGTCTGTCTTCATTATTCATGGTTTTAGACATATGTGGACAGAGGTGTCTATCTGCTACCTTTTAAGACACATTGGTTTGGCTTTCAACTGACCCTAAAAAAGCCTGTTCCTTTTTAATAGAGTCCTATGTTTATTTGGGGGAGGGGGAAGCAGGCTGGAAGCCTTCAGATCCAGGGGTTATGCAGGATGCTGCATACCAGTTACAACAGCTTCTCTGTTTAATGGCAGCAGCAGTAAGTGGAAAATTAAAAAAGGAAGAAGACAAGTTTTATTTTCCCTTTATGCAACATGAAGAAATGTTTCATTTCCCACAGCAAATAAGATTCTGCAGTGATGTGACTTAATAATATAAAGCAGCTTCAACCTCAGAGAATTTTAAGGAGCAGCAGAATTTACTTTGGCATTTGCTGTGTCAGGAATTGCTGACATCTGAACAGAAGTTTCCTAAAAGCTGATTATTCCAAAAGATGGGTTTTTTTTCTGAATATGGCACAAGTTATGACTCTTGTTAGTAGAGTCATGCTCTGTATGGTTTTAAGTATTCTAGGATTATTTGGAAGTCTTTTATGAATTCAGACCAAATACTGGAGGTCATATTACGAGGCAAATCCTAAACTAAGGTTATATCTAAACTAAATCCTAAGTAAGGTTACAGCATTCACTGAAATGAACTCTGCTTATTACCCTGTTTGC